>CM068355.1:1385000-1425000 GCA_034769755.1 Odontamblyopus lacepedii | reverse complement strand
AATATTAGAAAATGTCTTGTGGCCGACTCACACTCGCTTTTTAACACCGGGGAGTGTTGAGAGGCAGTGCTATTGATCTGTGGGGCTCTGACATTTGCCAAAAAAAAAAAAAAGAAGCATTTTCAATAGTGTAGAAGAGCTTCATTTTGATTGTTTTGTGGGATGTTGTGTGGAGGAGTGAAGGGGAGAGTGAGGGGAAGGAGGGACGGGTCTGGAGGACTATTGGTGAAAATAATCTCCCCATTCAGAAAGTTTAAATTTGCCTCTAAACGCAGCAGTTGTGAGTGTTGGTTCAGCTGCACAGCGGAGCTCCTGTGACTCCTCGTGTCTCCTGCACCTGATGACGCTCCACTCATTTCCTCGGCTCTTTGCCACCAGCTCCAGTCTGACCTACTTTCCTCCACTGTCAGTGAACTTAGAACAATAGCACCAGGTAAAGCAGGTCTCCTCCTCTCTCCTCCTCTTTCCTCTCTCCTTTCCTCCTTTCTCTCTCTCTCTCCTCTTTCCTCTCCTCCATCTCCTCTTTCGTCTCTCGTCTCTCTGCCTCTTTTCCACTGTTTTTACTTACCTCTCTCCTCCCTCTTCTGTCTCTCCCTTCAGTTAATCAATCAAACTTTATTTATAGAGCGCTATTCATACAAAAAATATCTCTATTCTTCTTCTCTCTCCTCTCTCCTCCCCCTCTCTTGTCCCTCTTTCTCTTTCCTCTCCTCTCGCTCCTCTCCCTTTCCACTGTTTTAATTACCCCTCTTCCCTTTCCTTCATTCTCTTTCCTCTCCTCCTCTTTACCCCCTGTCCTCCCTCTTCTCTCCCCTCTCTTGTTCCTTTTTCTCTCACCTCTTTCCTCTCCTCTCTCTCCTCTCCCTTTCCACTGTTTTAATTACTCTCCTCTTCACCCTCTTTTTTCCCTTTCTTTCTCTCTCCTCTTTCGCCTCTTCTCTCGCTGTTCCTCTTCTGTCTTCTACTCTCCCCGTTTTCTGTCTCCTCCCCTCACCTCCCCTTGTTTCTCTTCCCTCTACTTCTACTCTCCTCTTTCTCTTCTCTCCCCTCGCCTTCTCTTTCGCCTCTATCTTCCCTCTTCTCTCCCTTTTCCTCTTCTCTCTCCTACTTTCCTCCTTTCTGTTTCTCCCCTCTCATCTCCCCTTCCTCTCACCTCTTCCCTCGCCTCTCTCTCCTCCTTTTTTCCACTGTTTTAATTATACCTCTCCTCTTCACTCTCTTCTCTCTCAGTTCCTTCTCTTTCACCCCATCCTCTCTCTTCTCTCTATTTTCCCTTTCTCTCTTCTACTCTCTTCCCCTCTCTCCTCTCCTTCTTTTACTCTCACCTCTCTCTTCTCTCCCTTTTCCACTGTTTTAATTACCCCCTTTCCTTTTCTCTCTCCTCCCTTCCTCTCTCTACTCTCCCCTCTCTCCTACCCCTTTCCACTGTTTTAATTACCCCTCTCTTCACCCTCTATCCTTCTCTCCTCCTCTTTCGCACCTATCCTCCCTCTTCTCTCCCTTTTCTACTCTCCTCCTCTCTCTTGTCCCTCTTTCTCTCACCTCTTTCCTCTCCTCTCTCCTCCCTTTTTCCACTGTTTTTAATTACCCCCATCCTCTTCACCCTCAGCTCTCTCCTTTCCTTCTCTCTCCCCTCTCCTCTTCTACTCTTTCCTCGTTTCTGTCCTCCTTTTTCTCTTTTCCCCCTCTCCTTTCCTCCTCCCCTCTTTCCTCCCCTCTTTCCTCTCCTCCTTCTGCACTAGTTTTAATTACCCGCTGTCTCCTCACACCTGATATGTTGCTGTGAGCAGAGACACACTCTTGATCAATAATGCATTTTTCGGTCTCCCCATTTAATTTGCTCACAGACTCTGGCATCTACTTACCCAAAAGGAAAAAAAAAAGGTACAACCGATACCTGATCTGAACACGGCTCCTCAGGCACCACCGCCCCGACTTCGCTATCTGCTCCTTGTCCAGACAAATTGATTCCTGAAAATCTTAACTTCCAAGGGACACGGATCCACGGATACGTCTTGGATTATCAGAGGCTTTTGTGTGAATTTGTTCTCCGTTTTGGCTCGGCTGGAGCGCTGCGGGTTGTTAAAAAGACGGCGAGCGCTGGTTTAAAGCGTCGGCCGTGGCTGAGGAGTGAGGGGCGACGCCGGGTCAGGCCAGTGGTCATGAACAGGTAGGTCACCTGATCTTCCTGTGTGATTTATGGAGGGTTTGTGCACTTTGAAAGGGGAGACAGAGGCAGAGGTCACACTGTTTTCTTTGTGGTTTTCTTCAGTTGCTAATTGAGCAGACACTCTGCCCAGATCTTTGGGATTAGGTAAAGTACTGTCAAAATAGAGAAATGTAGGACAGTATCAGTTACACTGGTGTCGTAGTACTCGAGACCGGCCTCGAGACAGTTTTTTTACAGTCTTAGTCTTGTCTCGGACTCAGCCGTGTTTGGACTCGGTTTTGTCGGACTCGACCGTGTTTGGACTCGGTTTTGTCTCGGTCTTACGTCACGTCAGTGCTCCTCCTCACCTTCTCACGCTCTCTCCTCCCTGCATAAAGCTATAGTGCACACAGGATCCCTCCTCCATGTGCGCGGATTAGAAGAGCAAGACGAAATGTGAAGCAAACTCTAACCTAAATTTATGTTAGTGTTGGCACAAAGCAGGTCTACAGCAACATGTGGTGGAGGTTTGCCTAATAAAAGTGCACAAATTCATCTGTATTTGTCACAACGTGCGTTAGGTAAATGTGCAGAAGCTGGTAAATACCAAATATTTCTCTGCAGCGACTCGTCAGGAATCAGAAACACTCGGCGGTTTGGACCCCGGAAGTTGTAGTCGTTGCTCGGGCCAATCAGCTGTGAGCGGTGAAGCCCTGAGGTCAAACTCCAGCTCCTCTGGGTCCTTTTGTGTCCAACAGGAAACAAAGCGTCCAGACGGATGGAGACGAAGACAGACATTTGTGTCGGCGACGATTCCCGACATCGAGGATTTAAAGCCCGAACAAAGAGAATGTTTGGTGAGTTTTATCGAGGGGAAAGACGTTATTGTCCTTCTTCCTACGGGATTTGCTGTTGTGTCGGGATTTACTCTGACTCCACTGAGCGTCCGGAGCTTTACAGACGTCACCACCAAACAGCAGCGACTGGTTCAATCAGAAAAGTCCCCGCCGACCGTCGAGTGAACCAATCCTAATGCTGCGAGGACAGACGGATCCACCAAGTGAAATCGGCTCATGAATCAGAGAATGTAACTCCAGTGGAACATAACAAGTTTTCTGTAACGTGCCAGTGGAAGTTCTCTTAAAGAAGCAGTTCTGAAACTCTGGGTGAGGGTTTTCAGTGCAGTCTGCTTGGCTTATTTTAAGCTTAAATGATCATTTATCAAATAAAATTAAGATAGATCTATAAAAACATGGATATATATATGTGCCAAAATAACTGTAAAATGCAAATAAATGTTGAAAATTACAAAGATGGTCTGGATTTGGTCACGATGGGCAGTGGTCTCGGTCTTGTCTCAGTCTCGGCCCTCAGAGGTCTTGGTCTTGTCCTGGTCTTGGGACCCTGGGGTCTTGAACAGGTCTTGGTCTTGACTACAACACTTGGCTACCGGAATGCTGGATCAATATATCTTAATTTCTTAATATTTTTCTTAAAACTAAATAATAATCTGTCGTTTGAATGTGACTTTTTAATATCAACACCTTCTCAAACGAGTATTTAGTTTCATTATTGTTTTTTGTATTGTTTAATATCTAATTTTCAATACTTTTGACAGCCCTAGTGCAAAATACTTGAGGCGTTCACTTTGGCTACTGAAAACTGTGGATTTTCTAACCTGTTTGTTCAAGTCGTGTTTTGAAAAGCAGAGCTGATACCTGATCTTACCACCGCACCTCAAGGCACAACCACACAGCCTCCACTTCGCTATCTGCTCTTTGTCCAGACAAATTGTTTTCCGAAAAGAAAAGAATCTTAATTTCCAGGGACATGGATTCACGGATACGTCTTGGATTAGCAGAGGCTTTTGTTTGAGTTTGTTCTCTGTTTTGTGTCGGTCAGAGCGCTGCGGGTCATTAAAAAGTCGGTGAACACTGGTTTAATGCGCTGGTCGTGTCTGAGGAATAAGCTGAGACGCCGGGTCAGGCCAGCGGTCGTGAACAGGTAGGTCATCTGATCTTTGTGTGATTTATCGAGGGTTTGAAAGGGGAGACAGACACAGAAAAGTCGCGCTGCTTTCTTTGCGGTTTTCTTGAGTTGCTAATTGACGCGAGTGTTGGAGTCTGTCTGAGTAAAATGGTGTTTTCAGGTCAAAAGAACAAGTGAGTGGTTTGAGTGAGCGATTTTTGTTAATTTAAATAGAAGTTCATGTAAAAGGGGTTACAGAGGCTGAAGGTGAAATGTGGAAGGAGACTGTTGGATTTAGCTTTTTAATATTACTATGTGTGAGTAGAGGTCTGCAGTGAGAGTCTAGATCCAGATTTAGGCGACGTTCACACGGAAAACAGTCTGAAGCAAAAACACAAAAGTGCATTTTTGTTCTCACTCTTATTCCGCGTTTTGGGGAATTCTGCTGCTCACGGAGACGGAAAACTTGCCGTTTGTCGATGTAGTTTGCATGTCCAGAGCGCCACTAAGACCAAACGCCGGAGTGTAACTGCTTCTCTACTTCATAATAATAATAATACATCTTGTTTATTAGGCGCCTTTCTGGGCACTCGTAACAACATAAACAAATTAGGTACGATTAGAACATACTGTTAAAAGCCACAGTTAAAGTGGGGCAGTATTTAATTGATTGATTGTATTTAATTTTGTATTTTTTTAGTATTTACTCTTCAACCATTTACACGACGACAGGATGGAGCGTTTTGAAGAATTTCCACTCTAGAGGCGCTTTCAGATTTTTGCGTTTTCAACCACCCAAAACACTAAACGATATGAACATCTGGAGAAATGTTTTGTGTTTTCCACTTTTACCGTTGTCGTGTAAACGGCCCCTGAGTGATTTCCCCTCATGAGAGCGAAGGCGGTGCTTGTCTGGTTTAGGTTGTGGCTCTGAAATTCAAAATGACGTCGTCTTTGTGAGAATCCTTCTACTTTTCCGATTATGGATTTTGATTTTCATTTCAAGAAACTTTAAAATGTGTCAGGATATTATTTAGTGATACAGTGATACCTTTTTAATTCATATTTAATTAATTCATGATTGCATTTATATGGCACCTTCCAAGACACCCCAAGTGCTTTACAGAGCATTATTCATTCACTCCACACCCACATGTGTAAACTCCTGTTGTACAGCACAGACTGACGGAAGTGAAGCTGCCGTTTTCTACCACAAACACCCACTGACCCCCGCTTTAATACGCTGACCCCCGCTTTAATACTCACTCCACTTTCATACGAGCCAATGTGGGTGAAGCGTCTTGCCTAAGGACACAACAAGAGTTTTGCCACTCTCTCGAACATTAATCTACAGAAGCTACAAACTCACGTTCTTAACAAAGACTCTGGAAGTGAAAGTGCAGCCGGCCGACCCACTCTCCTCCTCCCGCTACTCCAGATGCCCTGCCCTGCGTGTGGGTAGATCATAAACGAGCTTCTGTCACTGTAATTGGTGGTTCGTAGTGTTAAGCAGTGGACACACATGTAAAATGCATGAGCCAGGGCTTTGCGGGCCTGTGTGAGCTGCAAATAATGACTTTTTATGGAAGAGGATCAGAGTTACAGTCCAGTGTAGCTCGTCACGTGCAGATCTCAGGCCTTCGCACGCGTTTGGACGACATTTTAAACACGATAGAGCAACAGTTTAAGTTTAAGTTTGTTGAATTCGTGTTGAAACATTAAGAAATATCGAAATAAATACGGCATGAATTTGGAGTTCACGTGCAGCTTTTTCCAGAATAGTGACGAAATATCAAAATACCAGTCAGTTTAATTCTTTTCTCGGTGATACAGTATTGATATCGTGGAATGCTGTATTCATGTATATTGCCCAGAGTATTTGTGCATCTAAATGTACTTCAGCTGCAACCTAAGATTATTTAAAATAGTGTATTTCATAACCTTTTTGTTGGTTAATAAAGATGGTAAAGATGGCTGTAGAACTGGATTAGCTTAAAGGTCATTAGGCTGTTTTCTGATCTGTTATAATGTTGTTTTCTCACCAAAAACAACCCTGGAGTTTTGTGTTTTGTTTCATTCACACAAACCCCTGCATACTGTATTTTTCAGACTATTAGGCGCACTTTATTGTTCTCAAAAATCGACAGTGCACCTTATGTATTAATTGTGGTTGTGTTTACTGACCGCAAACTGATTTTATGTGGTGCACGGAGCTCAAAAATCTGTCAAAATGTTTTAGTACGAAGTCGCTCCGCTGGATGGATTGTCGGAGCGTTACGGCGACTGTAGTCCGGAGCCTCGTGGAGTAACATGTCCTGCTTCAACATCATATTATGGTGTGTGTGAGGGGCCCAAAATGGCCCCTGATCAGAAACACTGACTCACAAGAGAAGCAAACTAACTCCAGGAGGATTAACCAAAAAACTCCAACCTCTAGATCTCGGTGTCATCAGGTGGTTCAGAGTTAAACTGCAGCTGTGGGAGCGTTGGACGACAGAAGCTGAACTCACATTCACCAAGACAGAGGCAACGCCGGGCGAGTTTCACCACGATCTGCCGATGGATCGAGGAGCCCGGGTGAAGGGTCAGTCTCACTTAACCCGTTTTGCCCAACTGGAACCAACTGGTACGAATGCAACTTTTTCCACTTATATGTAGACAAAGGTTTTGAGTTTTAAAAAATCGTTTCCAAGTGCTTCCTATCGCATGACATCATCTGATTCCTGCTCCTTCCGGCTGAAGACATGGCAGATGCAAATCTTCCTGGAAAGAGTTAATTTTCATACATTTCTCATGATTTTCTCCCAAACATATTTATAATTATTTAATCATTCCAGTCTCCAGAGTAACCCTCCCCTAAAAATTGTACCTAGGATAAATATTTTTTTGTGCCTTATAATCCGGTGCTCCTTCTAGTCCCAAAAATGAGGTGTTTATGCATTTTGAGGTCTGTAGATGTAGACAGAGTAATAATAAAGAGTTACTCAAACATGTGAATGAAACAAAACACAACTCCAGCTCTGTTTTGGATGAAGTAACATTCTCACACAGCTTAAAGTTCACAGGAGTCAGTTTTGTGTAATACAAGACCTTCAAACACAGGGATATATTGTAGATTCATACATTGAGACCTTTTGACTCCCAGGTGTAGCTCAGTCCTCCTGACTCCTACAGTCTGAGCTTCAGTGTTTTTCTCTGAACAGTTCAAGGACTAAAGGCTCAGACATCAGATGTGAGGGGAACATAAGCCTGACTCTGGTCCTCTCCTCTGTGCCAAAGTCTGATCTCGTCTGATCTCAGAGGCTAAAGCCGGGGGGGGGGCCTGGCTCGTACTTGGACGGGAGACTCCAGGACACCACTGACACCAAAACTGTCGTGACATTTCACCTGCATTTTGTTACTCAAGTAAAAGGACGGATACAAGGCCAAGAAGTTACTCATGTGAAAACATCACATGAGAAAATCTACTTATGTAAAAGTGTTCAACTACCTGTTTAAAGTGAGATTTTTAGAACTATTAAAGGATGAAATGCTGTGATTTTGCTGATCTTAAGTGATTCAATAGACTATAGACTACAGATGTTCACAGATTAAATGTCGACTATTTAAACTGCACAAATCTCTCAGTCTGCGCTAATATCGACATCAGGAAAGTGTTTTTTTTTATTTTATTTTAACTCTAGAATCAGTCTGAGCAAGTTCCTTCTGTTTTCGTTAGTGTTGCTCAGTCGTTTCACTGATGCTCGTCGTTGTTTCCTTCAAGTTTTCGTCCTTCTTCCCTTGATCGTTGTGGATAAATTCTTCATGGACAGAATCTGTTCTTTGTCGACTTTGTTGGATGAAGATTTGGTGTTGGGGCAGATTTATGAAGCTGGTGGGAAATATGCAACACTTTTCCACAGGGATTTTGCCGTAGAAAAACACTGACCGGACGTTGTGTGACTCAACATCGCCGCACTTCCTGCTGTTGTGATAATCGCCTATTGTCTTATATTTTTGTGTTTTTATGTATTATGTTGCTTAAATGTACTAAACAAATACGTCTCAACCTTTTCAGCAGGTCTCAAACCAAAAAGAAAAGTACTTTTTACTTTTCAGTCCAGATTTTAAATATAATGGAGCAGAAAGTAAATCTTTATCGTTGTCGTGTAAACGGCCCCTCAGAACACCGGTTTATTTAAGCATTTTTGAGCTCTAAAACCTCCTGTAACTGAATAAACATTAGGTAAAGCTGCTTAATATCATATTGTGAAACATTTCAAGCAGTAGACGGACCCTCTACCAGAAAAGCTCCACAGTGCACCTTTAATTTCTGAGTGCGGCTTTAAACCATCTCAGATCATATCCCCTATCCCCTCCCCTCGTCCACTCGTGCAGCTCCTCTGGGACAAGTGCCATATGATCATCTTTGTCTTGTTGTGCGCTGACTTAGCCGCGCTGAATTAATAGCTGATTAAATAAACATTAACCCCTGACACCAATTGCCGGAGTATGATTGCGGCGAGGCTCAGGAGGGGCCCGAACTGTCTTTGTTTTTGCTTTGTTCCGGGGTTTCTGTTGTGAGCAGAACAGGTGTGCAGCAGGATCTCACACAGCATATGTCTGTGTGCTTTGGTTACACACACACTCTTACACTGTCGCGGTGGAAATGGAGACGCTCGGAGGGTTATGAAGACGTCAGGGCGTCTTAAGTAAAGTTTGCTGGATCCATTTTGTGTTCGTAGTTTTGAAATATTTGACTAAAAGGTTCAGTATTGTGCAAAACTGGTTCTGTGAGCTCTGAGCCATGTTAGAATGTTGTTACCTCCTCACAAACACGCTCAGAGTTGTGTTTTGTTTCACTCACTTCATTGTAGGATGTGACAATAACCTAAATCTGATGATCTCGTATCATCAAAGGTCTCAATAATCTGGAGCATCACAATATCTGGAATCCCAAGTCTCTTTGCTTAAATGAACAGTTCTGATGCAGAAATAGCTAAAAAACAGAGGGAACTACATAGACCATGATCCTTTGCTCCGTTTCAGTGCAGACGACATGAAGAAATAACTGTTCTAAGCACTTTTACATCTTCATTCTGTGGATTAAGTCTGTGGAACATTTTTAGAGGAAAAAGTCACAGATTCACAGTTTTATATTGGAATAAATCTGGTCCAGTGAGATGTTTATGAACGAACGAAAGAACAAACAAAAGAACTAAAGAAAGAAAGAATGAAATAACGAATGAAGGTAAGACAGAACAAAAACAAAGAAACAAATGAAAGAACGAAAAAGAGCAAAAGAAAGAAAGAACAAATGAACAAAAGAACGAAGGAAAGAACGAAAAAGAAAGAACTAAAAAGAACAAAAGAGCAAATGAAAGAAAGAACGAACAAAGGAAAGAAAGAACAAAAGAAAGAATGAAAAAGAAAGAAGAAACTAATGAAAGAAAGAATGAACAACTGAACAAAGGAAAAAAGAAAGAACAAAAGAAAGAACGAAAAAGAAAGAATGAAATAAAGAATGAAAAAGAATAAAAGAACAAAGTAAAGAAAGAAAAATCTGGTGAAAATCTGGTCCAGATTTGGATTTCGTTCCATCCACCAAATGACTGAAGCATTTTAGAGTCAGTCTGTTATTCTGTAGAATATCGTAATATCGTGAGTTTTCCCACGATATCGTGATAAATATCGTACTGTGAGGTTCAGACCGTGAACATTTCATATCTGGAGCATCTTGAGAGAACAAATGACTTTTCCTTTCCTTTCTCATCCCCTCTACCAGGACGTCAGACCTTTATTCACTCTTATTTCTCTGGTTATTCGTTCTTATTTCTCTCGTCATTCATTCTTATTTCTCTCGTCATTCATTCTTATTTCTCTCGTCCTTCGCTCTTATTTCTCTCGTCCTTCGCTCTTATTTCTCTCGTCCTTCGCTCTTATTTCTCTCGTCCTTCGTTCTTATTTCTCTCGTCCTTCGCTCTTATTTCTCTCGTCCTTCGCTCTTATTTCTCTCGTTATTCGCTCTTATTTCTCTCGTTATTCGCTCTTATTTCTCTCATTCTTCGCTCTTATTTCTCTGGTTATTCGTTCTTATTTCTCTCGTCCTTTGCTCTTATTTCTCTCGTCCTTCGCTCTTATTTCTCTCGTCCTTCGCTCTTATTTCTCTCGTCCTTCGTTCTTATTTCTCTCGTCCTTCGTTCTTATTTCTCTCGTCCTTCGCTCTTATTTCTCTGGTTATTCGCTCTTATTTCTCTCGTCATTCGCTCTTATTTCTCTCGTCCTTCGCTCTTATTTCTCTCGTACATTTGTGCAGAATCCTTTAGTCTTGTCGTGAGTCTGTCGCCGTCTGTGCTGCAGAAGCCGCCGGGTCCTCAGGGTGCGACTGGAGAGCAGGGTGTGAGGACGATCGATACTGCAGTGGTTTTCACAGTCTGGACCCACAACTAAATTAGCTCCGGTCTGGATAGTTCTGCTTTTCTTTTAATACGTGTTATTAAACCCAAAATGAGAGATTCATAATTCTGCCTTGATTCTGCTTTTTGAGCCCAACTTGTTTTTTTGTGTTTATTGTTGATTACTCAAGCTCGCACGATGAATTAAAACTTTATTGATTGGCAATTTGGTTTTATGGAAACTTTTTCTGTCTCTGTGGAGATATGAAAGTCGAGCCACTGGCCTGAACATTATGAGGTGTTAAAATTTAAATATGCAATTGTGATCCATAATTTCCTAAGTTTGAGCAGAGTTTTTGTAATTTTTATTGTTCGTAGGGCTGTCAAAAGTATCGAAAATCGCATACACAGCGATACTAATGCAAGTATTGAAACTAGATACTCATTTGAGCAGGTATCGATACTCAAAAAGTCACATTCACAGGTCAGAAATGGGTCTCACCTCTTTAAAACGATCTTGAGCTGTGACAGATCAAGTCTCGGGGAGATTGGGGTCTGGTGATCACCTCCAATTTCTGTTGGAAGAAAAATAGATCATGAAATATGAACTTTCCGAGCAGGAAACAGTGAAACAGGCGCCACCTGGAGGCAGCTGTGATATGACCGGAGAGAAAATAGTACCAAGAGATTATGAGCTCTGACTTTTTCCTGTTCATGTTTTGTGACGCAAATGTGTCGCTCTTTTGAACACATGTTGTTTGGAGAAGAAAAACTCTTTATTTTCATGACTCCAGCCTCCAGGAAACTTCCATCAGCACCGAAACTGGGGAAGAACTCGTCTTAGCGACTGTGTCGGGAGGTAAGTCAGTGTTGATGCATGACTGCTGACAGACGAACAGATTCATGTCAAAAAACACAAACTGTCCCTTTAATAAAGAAAGATAAACATTCTGCTGGGATTCTGGCTGCAGTTTTCTGACCTAATTTACCATTTAACCCTGTAAACATAGAAATATTTGTTGGAAAAAATCATCCGTGCTCAATTTTTATCAACGGGGGTGGAGCATAAGAACAAAATTTGTCAATATTTTTATTCAGCAGCCTTCACTGACGAAATTTGATGGCGTAGCACATTTGCAACGTTGGGCTTTTCAGGCGGCGTTTTGAAAAAAAAAAAAACGCTATAGTAACTTTACTGAAATTGAAATATTGAATACAAACTGCAAACAGATCAGGCAGAACATGACTCAACATGACTCAACCGAATCCTCCCGTATATTTTCCTCTTGCTTCTGACCCGCTCTGGGATGCGTGGTTTTCCCAAACTGACGCCAAACCTTCACCACAGCCCCCGAAATAGGGCGAAACAGAAGCAGATCCGTCCCCGGGTGTGTACGTGTGATTCGGAATGACCTGTTTTATGGAGTACGGCTCTGGAAGGCTTTTCTGGTTATTCCGCGGTCGGGAACAGAGACACAAGGGCCAAAGAACACGGCAAAACTTCATCATCCAAACGCCGCCGCGATTTCAGCGAAATTGTGAAAATGGAATTACAGAATTACCGCCTGGTGTTGCCGTATTTGATTTGTTGACAGTTATTTCTAATGTAATTTAAAGGTGCACTGTGTAACTTTTTTGGTTTGGAGTCCATCGCCTGCTTGTTTCCATGGTTATGTCATTTCACTGTCTGGAATTTTCCACAGTGTGACATTAAACAGCTCTACCTCACATTTATTCAATCACAGGCGGCTTTATAGCTCATAAATACCTAAAAAAAAAGGGATTCTGACTCCACAGATCTGACCTGTAACTTGGTCTGGTTTGGTTTCCATGAAGATAGTTAATGCCACACAGTGAAACATTCCAGACAAAGCAATAACATCTCCATTAGGTTGGTCCATCAAAGCACGGTAACAAATACAGTTTCAGGTGATTAGGTTAGGTTAGTTTTAGGTTTTAGCATCTGAAAGATGATTTAGGAAGAAATTTGGAAGGAAAATGTCCAGAGGTTCCAGAGGTTGCCCAAGCTGCATGAAGTTTTTAATTTTCAAGTCACTTATTCTGGAGTTTATGGAGATTCTAAGCAACTTTTATGCAAGTTTCAGTTTGTGTTTGCAGAATAAAATGAGAAATTACTCGAATAGGCCTTATTTATTTAGTTTTCTACGTTATAGTATTGGCAATTTTCGAGTGTCTCGGGCAACCTCTAAATATTAATACATTTGCATAAAATTTGGACCCAAATATTTTGCTGCTTTTCCAGAAAACTCCCGCACACTTTTCTTGAAAAACAGCCAAGTACCTCCAACGCACCTGACGCCCAATCAGGTGTGCAGAGTCCACACAGAAACAATATGGAACCAAATCAAGGGTTTTATTTTTTTGATTGATTTTATTGGACCACATACAACTGGGTAAGATAAACAATATGACAATAGCATCATCCTGAAAGCTAAAGGCAGAAGTCAAACTTACTTATGTCTAGAGAATATAAAGAAATATACACGTTTGGACCCCCTGATGGGGGTAATAATGTCTCTGAGCTCTGGTACTTGTTCTGATGCAGCTCAGGATCATCTAAAGCTTCAGGAAAGCTTCATTTTTTTTTAGGATCAGTACCTGCTTAAATCAGTATCTAGTTTCAATACACGTTTTAGTCTTGATTTGTATTTGCTTTTCGATATTTTTACCAACCCCGGCGTGTTGTAAGCAGCTTTCAGAGACCAGAACAGATTTCAGATTTTAATGATAACGCTAACGTGCCTCAGCCATTCCTCCCTGTTTCGCCGGCCTGTTGCAAAAGTCTGAGGGAACAGAAGATGTGTTCTGTTTGTCGGTGGTGTGGACGGCTCAGGCCGTCCGTCTCCTGCTGAATCTTATCACACAGCCTCCAGATTCCACACTCAGTCCTGGTTTTGAAGTGAGCTCCAGCGTCCCCGTCTCTCCGGCTCGTCTGACCTTTCTCCACAGGGTCTGACACTTCCAAACATCTCCCCGACCACCACAGATACTCCACGGGTCCGGGACAGATGAGTGCAGACGTGGAGGAGAAACAGGACGTCACGCGAAGTCCACTGAGCAAAACATGACGCTGGTTTGAATCTGCGATGGCTGGGAGATCATCTGCATACGGATGGAAATCAATCAGTGAATCTAAGAAGCAGAGAACTCTAAACTGGAAATGCTTTTGTAAACCTTTTGTATTATTTTCGATCATATGTTAGGAGTTTACATGTTCTTCTAGTGTCTGTTCTATCTGAGGCTTTATTAGACTTTAATCTGAGCTTTATTTTAACACAATTTGACCAGAAAGAACTGCTAATTTATGCTGTCTTGCACACATGAAGCTGTCCAAAACCTACACAGCAATCGCCAGCAGTTCTTTACTCAATCACACCAAACATTTTTGTTAAAACTCAAACTCCTAAACTGGACCAGGACGGCTCGTGTTGATCACAGGCTCCTGAAAAAATGTGGTTTGAATCCATTGTGTGTTTTTTCTGGAGTTTTCAGACCTTAAAACCAGAACTTAAAACTATTTTGACAGTAGTTAAGCCCCAGTTTTGAGCCCTGTGTCCCCTGTCCCTGCAGATTTATCCAAAACCACTGATTTGTCCCAGTTTTATACAAGAAATGTCCCAAATGTCTCTAATTTTGACCAATCTGGTTCCTGCCAACAGTAAAAAGAAGCATAAATTGTCTCTAGTTTAGGCAAAATCTGCTTAAAAATGACCAAAACGCAAAGAAAATGTGACTATACTGACTCACATGGTCGTCATGAATGGGCCGAGTGCAACAATTTTCCTTAGTTAAGTGTAAAAAAAAGCATAATTTGAACATTTTACTTATACAACACAGCTCTTTTTTCCCTCTAAGTTGCTGTAATGTTGCTTTTCCTCCAGCCTGACCCCTTTGTTTTCTCCCCTGACATAACAAATTCACCCGAGTCTCACATGGCGCTGGTGTCTATTAGCAGTTAGCCGTTATAAATGAAGGTGCAGCCTAATGGTTTCTTGACACGGCACCACGGGCGGCGTTCTCTCCTCGTCTGTTATTGTTCACACGCAGAAAGGCCACGTGTCACATCAGCTCTGAAGATGTACAGCGGAGCCAGAGCGTGAACACCGAGTCTGCACAGCAGGGCCGGCCCCCCCATTAGGCAACATAGGCAAATGCTAAGGGCGCCGCTCCACTAGTAATGTAATCCATTAAATTACTTAAATAAGTAACTGGATTACTTGATATTGTCATGTTTTTTTTTAAAACTACATGAATGTAGCAACCGCCTCCTGCAAATTCTTGTTTGGTTTTAGACCTGGTTTTAATCCTGATTTACTGCTTGTTTACACATGGTGTAGACCTGCTTTAGACCTGGCTTAGACCTGGTTTTAATCCTGGTTTAGACCTGGTTTTAGTCCTGATTTAATGCTTGTTTACACATGGTGTAGACCTGCTTTAGACCTGGCTTAGTCCTGGTGTTAGTTCTGGTTTAGAGGTGCACAGGAGAATGTGAGGTCCACGCAGCGTATGCAACAAGACACAGTCCACGCGCGGTGTCCACACCGAACAAGAGGAAATGTGGCGCCGTGTGGAGCAGGTGCAGTGTGCGGCACACTAGATATATACTTAGCCGCAGTGCTTTATGGGAAGGTTTTCGGACCATGAGTGAGGAAGTCGTGTTCAAGATATAGTTCTACCCCCGGGCACCGTGCCATGAGCCCATGTGGATAACTTGGTTTTATGTATCACTGTATCTAGAGTGTGCCATCTATTGGGAAACACCAGAATTGCAGGGAAAATAAAACTAATACATTTTATTGCAGTTCATTCATGTTTGGCGGCCGGATTAAAAAGGTTAACGGGCTGTATGTGGCCCCCGGGCCGTAGTTTGCCCACCCCTGGTCTAAAATATCGTCACTATGAACTGTTTGATTTCTTGTGAGTATCTGTACTCTGGCAGTATTTTTTATTTTTTTTGCAATCCAAGAAGCGCCACCTGAAATCTTGCCTAGGGTGTCAAAATGGTTAGGGCCGGGCCTGCTGCACAGCACGTTTACAGAGATATGTCCAAGATCGAGGCTCAGAGGAAATGTGACTCTTTTACCTTGATTATTCTACAGTTTGGAAATAAAGTCGGTCATCACGACAGAGACGCTTAATGGGCAGATTCATGGAGATTTCTCTGATATGGCCACGATCTTAAAATTTATATCAGGTTATTTGTCGTGTTTTCAGTTTTATTCTCGACGTACTCGTTCTGAGACGGTTCATTCTCGTCTACAGGTCGTTTATTTGTCAAATAATGTGATCTTGCTGCACGGACAGGTCATTTCACTACTTTTACTCATGTTCTGATAGATTTAAGTGCCTATATCTTAAATTTTCAAGCGTTTTTGCAGGGCACATGTAAGAATCTATTATTTTTCAGGTATTTTTCAGCTATAATTGAACAAATAAAACACTGCAAAAAGGCCTATCAAAAATAAGAAAAAAATACCAATTTTGAGGTAAAAATGCCTATTTTAAGTGAAATTATCTGCCAGTGCAGTAAGAAATTTTCACGAGTTTCAAGTGTTTATGGTAAGATTTTCCACCTTATTGGTTTGAGAAAGAAGTTAAAGAGGCTTAACCTGGACTGAGTTAATATAAAAAGTGCTTAGAATAAGTTGTAATATCGAGATAAGATAAATCAGGATGGAATATCTAGAAACAAGTAAAAAAAAATCTCATCTTATTAAGTAAAAAATCTTAAAATTGGTCTTTTAAGATGAATCTGCTTAATTCAAGTCAGTTTAACTATGGTAGAAAATCCTTTTTTTGCTGTAATGGGAGGTACTGTATGTTTAATGCCCTATTGTGGAACATTCCAGGCATAGAAATAACATCTCCACGGTAACAAGCAAATATCGGATCATCCACCTAAGAAGTTACACAGTGCTCCTTTAATTACTGTATTAAATAAACTCAATTAAAAGGACAGGATGTTGCAGCTATTTATAAAAACAAACAAACGAAACAAACAAAAACATATAAAATAAACTTAATGTTATTCTTAAAACAGTATATTGAAGACTGTGGCCTAATTACGGCGTCTCATTCCTTATTACGGTAAAAAAAATAAACATTAATAATAAACATTTCACAGACCAATAATTTGGGGGAATTCTTGTTGAAATAGTCAATTTTTTGCAGAAACAGATCAAGATTTTATATTTAATGTTTTATTTCCGTTCTGTTTTCCGCTTCAGCCGTTCACTCGTTCACTTCTCTTCTGATGTTGATGTTGGTCCAGATCCTTCAGCCCTGCAGAAGCTTCTTCCTCTTTACAGATTTAGCACCAGCTCCACATTTGTTTGCCAGTTTATGTTTTTCCACATTTTGCGCTGAAGCTGCAGAGTCTCGGCTGAGTCTGTGCAGCAGATTCCAAAAGGAAAAATAACTTCTGTTTGGGAGTGAACGGCTCAACCTGGAAACCGCCGTTTCCCTTCTGACCTTTTGTACAGTAACAGCAGAGATTTTTATTACTTATTTCTATTTTGTTGTATTTTTTTACTTGTTCTTTTATATAATTATGCCTTATTCGACACCAGACTTTTGCTATTTATTTAGAACTTATTATTACCATTTGGATTTGGAAGTCATTTGATTTGTGGATCAATAAAGTTTGTCGAAGTCTAAAGAGCTTAACCCAAATGATCTGCTTTGTATCATCGTAATTTAAGTTTTGTATGGAACTTGTAAAAAAAACCAACATAAAACCAACCTTTTCCAGGTTTGTATGCCCTGAAATGCATTTTTTCTTTACTTTAAGTGGTCTGTAATTTATTTTTTTCTGTATTTTTTTCTTTTTTACTCTCCTGCAGTGTCCATTTTCTTTCCACGTACTTCATACTGGGTAGTGTAGTGAGCCGGGGTGGGTCCAGTCGTGACATCAGGAGCGCTTCATTACCTTTATGAGCGTTGGGCTGCCTGCTGTTATCGGCCGTTTCCATCATCTAAAGTGCTGTAGCTCGTCACGCCCGGTTCATTGTTTAGCCAAGAAGACGTACAGACGCTTTCCGTGTGCAATACCCAGACATTAAGCCCAGGTGTTCAGTTTTTACACTTTATTCTGGCTTTTTCAGGCTCTTTTAGATCATTTTTGCAGGTTATTTAATGTAATATAAAGCGTATGTACAGGAAAGGTGTTTTTTCTGTAATCTGGCGCCCTCTGCTGACAGTAGATGGGATTTTAGAAAGAGAAATCGGCAGCTTGTTTTGATGCTTTATTCTGACTTTTTTCAATCTCTTTTGGACAATTTTGCATAGAATTGTAAGTACACAAATGTGGACGAACAGGAAATGTCTTTTTGCTGTAATCTGGCGCCCTCTGCTGTTAGTAGTAAAGACAAATTAGCAGGTTTCCAAATGTCTTCCTTGTGACGTAAGCATGAACATCATAAGATCAATCAAGTTTCTTCACAAAGCACATTTAAAACAGCCAAATCAGTAAATCAGTAGAAACTATATTTGATTTGAACATGTTTACCTCATATCTAAGGACCCAGTCAGCTCAAGTTTATGGAATTTTAAATCCTACATGTTTCTTTAATTATTATTGTCCTATAGAATGTTTTAATAAAGCAGCAAATGCAGTTATTTGGATGCACTTGAAAAAAACGAGACATATACATTTTCAGAGTGTTCCTCATCATGATCTCACTCAGAGTCGTATTTTTAATCGTGTATTGAGCTCAGGATTCTACTCATTTTACAGCCCAAACTGTAGCACTTTGTTCCTCAGGCTTTTTATGTCACAGGTTTATGTTCACATTATCGCTGTGAAGAGCCCGGCTAAAGCTGATAATTAGGATCAGATTTAGAACGCTGAACCCGTCCTTTATCACATCTTCACCAGAACATCCACAAACACTGAGAGAGCCTCACACTTGGGCCTGGTTTAGTTCTGGATTAGTCCTGGACAAGTTCAGTTTTAGGCCCCGTCCACACTCATACCTATTCGAGTGGTGTTCGTTGCAGATGCAGTGTTCGTTCACACAAATCCAATGAAAAACGATCTGGAGCCACCAGCTCCAATGAATTCACCTGAGCACAGATCTGATCCGGCACCGTGAGGACGCCTGAAAACGTTGATACTCTGACGTAGGCGCTCGAGTTGCCGTCCTTATTGGACCATGTCACTGTAACCTGCACCTTCCTGATTCGCTGGTTCGTGACATCGCTCATGTGACACTGCAGTATTGCGGAAAACACTTTAAATAAACCCGAGACAAACAGGAAACAGCGGAGCTACAAACTAAACCTCGTAGTCGGTCCACGAAAAGACGATTTTCACACATGTCATCTTCCTCGGCGTGAAATCGGCTGCTGCAACTTCAGACACGGTGCTCCACTTCCTTGTTTTTACCGTCCACGTGACGTCGTGACACCAGCCTAATCATGTGACTGTCGTTTCAGGAGGTTTCGCGGACACAGAAACAATGTGTCTGGATGCAATTTTTCTTGCGTTTCCGATACAGTGATTCGCTTCAGTGTAAACGTAACCTAACACAGTGGGAGCTTCACACTTGGACCTGGTTTAGTTCTGGTTTTGTCCTGGTTTCTCCTGGTTCAGTTCTGAACAGGTTCAGTTCTGGTCCAGGTCTTTAACTATAACTAAATGTGGTTGATGTCTTAAATCTTAAATGGGACATATTCTGCAAAAGTGACTTTCATGAGTGTCTGTCCTAACGATCTTCCATCATATTTCCTCCTGCACCGTTTGTATTTAGTATGAACAAAATCTAAACTAAAATGTGATTCTGTCGCCTTACCCTTGGGTCATTAGCTCCTGGTGAAAATTAGCTTATTTGTTTAAGGGCTCATGAAATAAGTATTTTGGGCTCCAATTGTGTTAGACTGTTATTCTCACATCCTTTGGTGTTAAATCATTATAGTTGTTATAGTTGATAATAAGCAGCAGATGCTATACAAAAATATTCTCTGTTGTAATGTCAATCTCGTTTTGAGGGAGTTTTATGTCAAAGATTTTTGGAGCTTTTTACCAAGCGTTCCCTCATCGAACCCACGCCTGAAGAGGTGGTAGATGTCCACATGTTTGAGTGTTTTAGTCTCTCCCTCACAGTTACAGGTACGATTCTGTGCAGTGGTTTCATTAGTGGGATGCACCGATTGTGTTGTGATAGCGCTCTGAAGGGGGAGTGACTTAGCGTGGAGAGCAAAGGGAGGGGGAAGTCAGAGCATCAGAAGAAAACTAATTACCAGGGATGTAACAGTAACTGAAATCTGGTGATCTCGTACTGTCAAAGGTCTCACAATAATCTGGAGCATCACAATATATCGAATCCCAAGTCTCTTTGCTTAAATGAACAGTTCTGATGCAGAAATAGCTAAAAAAAAAACAGAGGGAACTACATAGACCATGATCCTTTGCTCTGTTTCAGTGCAGACGACATGAAGAAATAACTGTTCTAAGCACTTTTACATCTTCATTCTGTGGATTAAGTCTGTGAAGCATTTTTAGAGGGAAAAGAATCAGATTCACAGTTTTATATTGTAATAAATCTGGTCCAGTGAGATGTTTATGGTGAAAATATCGTCCAGAGAGATTTGGATTTCGTTCCGTCCCTAATGACAATAAATGTTGCACCAAATGACTGAAGCATTTTAGAGTCAGTCGTGTTCTTCTGTAGAATATCGTAATATCATGAGCTTTCCCACAATATCGTGATAAATATCGTACAGTGAGGTTCAGACTGTGACCGTATCGAATCGTGAGACTCATCACACAAATGGCTTTGTTGTTTTTAGCTAATATTACATTTTATGTAATAACATGATGATCTATTTTATGTGTTAGTGATTTGCAAACTTTTTTTTATTGAATTTTCATCCCTTGCCTAAAATATGTGGTAATGTTGGCAACTTTTTGTGTAGTTTTGGTCATTTTCAGACCCAAATACAAACTCCAGTCTGGTTGGATCGGCCCCAGGAAACTTCAACTTTAAAACCATTTCAAGGTGCATTCTGTAACTTTTCTGGTTTATGGTCCAACACCTGCTTGTCTGGATAGAGATGTTATTGCTTTTCTTAAAGGTTCCACAGTATGACATTAAACTCATCTATTTTGCATTAATTCAGTCATGTGCATGTGTTACGGCCCCAGGCCTCCAGGTCTTTGATTTGTTGTGTGCTTTAATATCTTTTGTCATTTGGATTCCTGCTGGTTGAGCCCTGGTCCCTGATTGGTGGAACTTCAACCCTCGGCCACTCCCCCCTCACCTCCAGACTCCTCCCCCTGTTTAAGCAGATTCCTCTCACCTGTTCGGGGCTGTGGCCTTTGTGGCCGGTGCCATTTTGTGTTTGTGTCTCTTGGTGTCAGTCACTTTGTTTGTTCTGGTTCGTGACTTTGTGTGTGTTTTGTGTGTGTTTTGTGTGTGTTGAGACACTTGGTCAGTTTAGTTCGGTTTTGTGCCTTTTGTTTTGTCTCTTGATTCTGTTTGTGGGTTGATTTTACTTTGAGACACTTGTGATTTAGTTTTGTTTGCGTCCCTTAGTTTAGTCACTTGTTTTTGTGTAAGCCCACGTGACTCGTTTTTTGCACAACTTGTTATCCTGTTCTTTTTCTTAGTTTAGGTTATTTTATGTACATATTTTAGCCTGTTTTGTTTAATTTACCTTGTACATTCCTTTTAATTAAATTACCTTATTTATTCCATTTTACATCTTGGTTATTTGGTTACTTCCGCGGTCCCGAGCAGAGCTGGGTCGTAACAGCATGTTGTTGAAAAATACGTGAAAAAATGCATTTTTACTGAGAGCGTGATCACCTTTCCACAGATCTGACCTGTAACTTCTGCTTTGCCGTTGGTCACTGCCGATAGACGTGTTTAATACTGAACTGTGGAGCAGGGAGCAGAACCACCTGTGCCCTCAAGTGAATTTAAAGAGATAATAACCATATTTTACCACATATTTAGAGGAATTATTATTGTAATTTTAATAATTGGTGAAAACATTAGAGAATTTTCAACTTTATTTTGTAAGAATGCATTGTTTATTTAATTTTACAGTTTTGTTTTGTTTTTTGCACACCGGCAGTGAAGATTTTAGCTTCTGTTCTCGTTGTGCTGAAGGTTACGCCTGGAAAACCCCTCGGAGCAAATGTGTGTGGAGCTGAGGATATAAGGAGAATACAATCGCCTCAGAAGAAACACACCTGTAAAAAAAACCCAAAACAAAAACACGAGAGCCCGTTTCTTATCTGTTATTGAAAATGTCCTTGCAGCTGCAGTCTCCAAAGCGCAGCTCCCTCTCCTCACCGCTCATCCCTCCATCAAAGCGTCTCTGACCACCTCTCCGTCCTTGGAATAAGTGCACAGCTTTCCGGAACACAGAGACTCCCACGGAAATGTCCTCTGAAGGGACGACAGGCCACACGCTACAGGCAGTTTGTTTTTCAGTCCATTTGCTCTTTCAGCGCTTAAAACTCTCATCTGGGTTTCATTTCAAGTTGAACTCGGGCCCGTCTGAAGCTAAAGTCCGTTTCTAGAGGAGGTGAATTCTGTCAGAAGCCAAAAAACGGCACAGATCAGTGTTTCCTCGGTGGAGATCTCACTGTGGCAGTGAGTCTGTCAAGGCAACAAACTAGTGTAGTGATGGGGGCAAGTTCTGAACTTCCTCTACTACCTCTGCTGATTTCCCACTGCACAGGCCAAAGCCCAAAAGACTCGATTGTCGACTACAGAAGCAACAAGTGAGAATCAACTACTGACGGTGAAGAAGAAGAAAAACTGAAAGATGTTGAACGAAAATTTTGGAAAATGGTATTTTTAGCGCTCACTGGTAAATAAATGGGATTAGAAACGACATCGGCGATCAAGTCTTTTGGGCTTTGGCCTGTGCAGTGGGAAATCCACAGAGGGAAGTGTGAGGTGCTTATAAAGTTGTTTTCTAACGTTTCCAGACACTAATGAGTGAACCAGGCAGAGCGTTTGGTTTGTTAGACTCGTGGCTGTTGTCAGATGGGTTAAAGTGGAGTTAAACTTCTTCAGTCTGAAGCAAATTGTCGTTTTACGTGGAAGTTCAGAACTTGCCCCATCACTACACTAGTTCAGAACTTGCCCCCATCACTACACTAGTTCAGAACTTGCCCCCATCACTACACTAGTTTGTTGCCTTGACAGACTCACTGCCACAGTGAGCTCTCCACCGAGGAAACACTGATCTGTGCCGTTTTTTTGGCTTCTGACAGAATTCACCTCCTCTAGAAACGGACTTTAGCTTCAGACGGGCCCGAGTTACACTTTAAAAACACGTGGACATACAAAAACTTTACATCTCTGACTAAATATACATGAAATCGAGTCTTGTGAGCTTTAAGTCATGTTAAAATGTTGTTCTTTCCTCAAAACAGACCTGGAGTTGTGTTTTGTTTCATTCACACATTTGACCACATCTGTGCGCGTGTGCGGTGGGATTTCTACATTACTAACAATACAGTTTTATTGATTTATTTATTTAAAATTTTATGCCAAACTTTTGTCAGTATGATTCACTGTTTTTATCTTTACTGTATTATTTGCTTATCGCTCTTTTGACTGGTTTAAGGGTCCCTGAGTCTTCTGAAATGCAAATAATGTCAAATAAAATATTATCAAACAGTGAAAAACATACAAAATCTACTTTTTAATTTCTTTTTATGTAATATGCAACAGAAATGAAGCAAGAAATTTAAACGTGGCGTCATAATTTTCAGATTCATGTCAATTTCAGTAATGCTTATAGATAAATTAAAAGCACGATGGTGATAATTAGAATACTCTGAATGCACTGGGTAAGCGAGGTACAACTTTGGACCACTGCAAACCATTTTTCACATTTTGAAGACTGTAAAAATCAGCTATAGAACCTTTACCATTTCTTCCAATCCATCGGCAGCATCTCGTCCTTAAAAAGTCAAGACCACGCCCCGTAGAATCTCCATGAATCCCCCGTGAATCCAAATTTAGCGCTACACAAATCCACAGAAAGACGACACGGATAATGTCAGAATACAGATTCTCCTCAGCAGACGTGGTGAGGTTGGTGGGTGATCCTCCGGAGAAGCCGCTGATTCTCCGGGCGTCATTAGAATACATTTGTTGGAGTTGACGCCCACACGAGGTGAGGAACAGGTGGTCTCCCATCACACTCCCACTGCTCACGGACGCCGAACAGGAAAGAGGCGAGCTCGGAATAATTATGTAAGATGTAATTTACAGAAAGTGGATACAAGAAACTGCACTGGAGAATTAGCAAAGGGAAGTGCTGAAGAGTGAAAATATTCAGACTAAATGACTTTTAAACAGGGGGTGTTGCACTTCTGTGGGGCATTAACTGCGAATACGTCACATGTTTAGATCACAGTGCTGCTTTTTGTGGTTTTGAAAATGTTTATGTGCTGCCACACGTCACCATTTAGCCCGTGTTTGCCGACGTACCACATTTCCCTAAAACACAGGCATATGCTGAACTACCGATGTTTTTCTTTCAATTCTGGACGTATACATAACGTATTAGTAAATTATATAGAACATTTGATAACTCATAGATTAATTATACCAACTAATGCTGAGTGTGTTGCCGGTGTCCACAGCTCGTGCCCAACAACAGTCCAACTCATGCACAGCGCGCGGCAGTGTATCGCTTTAAGCCGGGCGAACACTGTGTGATATTTCTGATGGTTTCACTCAGCTCCAGCTCAAACTGTACGACCAAATTTCAGGGTTTAAAAGAGCATAGCTCACGAGTCATGTTCTCACACTGTACGAACCGATGTTCTTATATGATCTGTGCACACTGTACGTCCACATCATGACCGGAGTTCTTGTTCCAGAAGTACAAAACCACAGAAGGTGCAGTGAATGCTGCACAACACAAACGGCAGATTCTGACAAATCGGCTCATGGAACGACTTCAACAGTGAAACCCTCACGAGGCGACTGGATTCAAACAGGTTTAATATTCTTGCGACTGACTGGGAGCTGGTCATGAGGGGTTAATTAGTTCTTGTTACCCCATGTTTACACGGAGCACGACACATGAGCCAAAACTCGATCCAAAAAACAGTCACATGAGTGAAATATCGGCTCAAAAACGCCAACATTCGCAGTGTATGTCCGGCCTTAGCAGGTTCTATTTTTTATCTTTAATATGGGAATTTGTAGCGTTCGCATTTGTGTTGTGGAGTTTACTTGTTGTGAGTCCTCCTGGGTCGGAAAAGTCCTGAAGAGTCCTGCAGTCACTTCTGTTGTGGCTTTTTTGTGTCTTGCGGCGTTTGTATTTGTCAAGACAAATTTCTCCCATGAGAGACAATAAAGAATTACCTTATCCCCAAACGTCAAGTCAAAAAGTCCCAAATACAGTGTAAATATGTAAGATTATAGCTCATTTTCATCTGATGTTCCTAGGCAGGTGATGCAGAAGACAATTAGAGTACAAAACTGAGATTAAAAGTAAAAGTATTCACCCGTTTTCTTTCATCCACAGTTCAGGGTGAAGTTTCAATGCAAATAACGTTCTTTCATTTGTTAATCGATGTCTCAACACCCACATTTTTCATCATTCTGAACCCCGAGGCAAATCTGACCACAAAAATACCCCGGTGCTATAAATCACGGCCGACCGACCCCGTCTCCAGTCTAAATCTACCAAACTCGTACAAAATAAGGCCTGTACAACCTTGGGACGGGGCTTATGTAGAAACAGCCGACTCATGCAGTGGTTTGGTGCAGGGAGCGTGTGCAGCCTGCAGATAAAACCTTGACCTTTCTGTTCATTTACTCCAGAGATAATTAGTGAGCGTCCTCCTAATGATTCTCTATTATCCTCAAATATAAGAGCAGTGTAGAGAAGACGGCTCAGCAGGAATCCGAGACTCCAGCGTGAGCTTCGGACCCCGTCTGATCAAACTTTATGCACGACTAAAGGAGACGTGTTGTGCTAAATCCAGAGTTTTAACTGGTTATTCACAGACAATTTAAAGATGATGCCAGATTATGTTTAGCCATGTCATCGTGTTTCTTCATCATCAGCTCTTCTCTCAAGGTTGTGTTTCAGTTGTGCATAGAGCCCCAAAAAAGAAGATTGCTTTAAAAATGTCATGATAATTATTACATTGCATATAAATATATGAATTAGTGATGAGCAGATTGTTTTTGTTAAAAAAAATGTGTGCCCCATCACTCAATTCGGACAAATTGTTTTTGCCTAATATATATAAAGAGTCCTCCCCACCCGTCCTCCCTGTTCGCTCTGTGTCGGCTTTTAAAGTGGCCATAATTAATATTCTTCGAATCGTAAATGTGAGAATTATTTCAGAACTTTTATTTACGGCACTTGCATCTAATATATCCACTGCTTAAAGTGTAACTCTGGCACGTTTGAAGCTAAAGTCGAATTCTGTCAGAAGCCAAAAAACGGCGCAGATCAGTGTTTCCTCGGCGGAGATCTCGCCGTTTCCAGACACTAATGAGTGAACCAGGCAGAGCGTTTGGTTTGTTAGACTCGTGGCTGTTGTCAGATGGGTTAAAGTGGAGTTAAGCTTCTTCAGTGTGAAGCAAATTGGCGTTTTACGTGGAAGTTCAGAACTTGCCCCCATCACTACACTAGTTTGTTGCCTTGACAGACTCACTGCTACAGTGAGATCTCCGCCGAGGAAACACTAATCTGTGCCGTTTTTTGGCTTTTTTTGGCTTGGTTTTAGCTTCAAATGTGCCAGAGTTCCCCTTTAATATTGTATGTACTATACGGCTATGGAAGTGGTGACATCTGCTGGTAAATTTTTGAATTTTTGGTGTTTTGGCCAACATATGGTATCTGCACTTTTGGTCCTTCACAAAATGCAGCATTGTTTTGTTTAATGTGCAGGATTAGAGGCTTTTAATCGTTTAGGCATTTGTTTCTGTATGTTTTGTATGCACAGACTGCTGCTGTTCAGAAAGTTTTATATATCACATGGATGGATAGATTAGTTCATATAATACATGTTCTTTGTTGTATGTTCACTTAAAGTAAATTTTACAATAACCAGTAAAAGCTTGAGTGGAACTTTGAAGCTTTTGTGTGTGTTGTGTTTTGTTCTTCTGAACGTACTTCCGAATGGATTATTTACAACCATCGGACTCCAGTCTGTTCGTGTGGGATTCCAAAATGTCGTGTCGCAAAAAAATATTTTCAAAGATAAAAAAACGTAGCTGGAAATCTGCTGTTTGCTCCAGTGGAAGGTCTGATGTGGCAAAGCTGCTGCGTCGCTCACTTCTGCTTCATGCTTCACACACACAAAAAACAACGTTCTGACAGAATGTGTGTGGTGTTTGCATGTTCTCCCCATCAGCCCAAAACACAACAGGTCAAATCCTCCAGCGAAGTTGGTCCTGTGCTTGTGCCACATCTAATGTTTATTTATTCCTCTTTATTCTTATTGTGTAAAGCACTTTGAGTGACTGTGCAGACTGTGCAAATACACCTGCCCTGCCTTGTACACAACTAGTATTTTACTATCTGACTGCAAAAAACTAAATCTAGTCAAGTTAAGATGACTTTAATTAAGAAAATTTGCCAGAATTTGAGTAAATTTCATTTGACAAGTAAAATGACCCTCCAAAAAGTCATGTTCCTCCAGTGGAACAAGACTTTTTGTACTTAAAATATGAAAATACATCTGCTGCACTTAAAATAAGAAATAAAATGGCAGATTATTTGAGTTTAATCAAGTTTAATCAACTCAAACTTATGAAGCCAGTTTAACTTAGATATTGTGTTTTCCCAGTGTAGATTTTTTAAACTCTGAATTGAGAATCTTTTTTTTTTTTGTCTATTTTATGGCAAAGGAAAAACCCAATTTGTCAACTGGACAAACGTTTATTTAGGCCAAAAGTGTTTTGCAGCTGCTGCTTCAGTTCTGCAAAATGTTTTCAACCTAAAGATAATCCAGGCTCCGCCCCAGAGACATTTCAATCAAACTTTATTTGGACAACACTTTTCCGACATTTTAAACGTAGCACAAAGAGCTTCACATGGAACAGAAAAATGACAAAGATTAAAAACACCACCAGCCCACCCCACTGTTTATCCCATATATGCAGAAATATGCAGTTTAGACAGAAACAAAAACCATAAAGCTCCTAAAGGTTAGAGTAAAAATAAAAAGTGGAGAGCTAAGATTAGATGGAATAAGTAAAATAATAATATAAAACAAATATACTAATAATAAGAATTTTATTTAAAAGAAGTAAAATTTTCAATTAAAAGCTAAATTAAAAAAAAAATATATGTTTTGAGTTTACTTATATATAAAATATGAACACAGAGGACCTCAGATCCTCAGGTCGACGGTTCCACAGACGAGGCCCGTAAAACCTGTGAGTTTTAGTTTGGACTCTTGGGATGGTTAAAGACGAAACCTGAGCACCTCAGAGAAATAAGCAGGACTAAGAGCTTTAAGAGCTTTAGAAACCAAGAAAACGACTTTAAAATCTGTCCTGAAGGATCCTTTAAGGACGGAGCAAATGCAGAGGACACATTTCCCTACGGTGACACCAAAGTGAACCTTAATCTTATGGTAAAGGTTATTGCTTTGTCTGGAATGTTCCACAGTACGACATTAAACCTTTCTATGTTCTTGGAGACCAACCAGACCAAATTACACATCAGATCTGTGGAGACCCCACTCACAGTCAGAATGCCTGTTTATCTAGGGATTTTTGAGCTATAAAACCACCTGTGATTGAATAAATGTAAATTAGAGCTGTTTAATGTCACACTGTGGAACATTCTCCATTGAAAAAAGCAGATAATAGTCCCACATTGCACTGAACGCCGCATCACACACGACCTTTAACTCCACGCCGCTCCGCAGTCGTGTATATTTTTCTCGTCTTTACTCGCGCGGACAGTTAAAACCAGAGGCGGCGATGGAGAAAGAGAAACGGCCTTTCAAACGCGAACACTTTTCAGAAGACTTAAGCGATTCTCAGTCCCGGCGTGTCCCAGCCTGCCCGCGCCATGACAGATGCTGCAAAATTGAATATAGATTTGGGTGAGTGGGGCGGGCAAGTCTGATGAATCTCAATTTGGCGCTGTCCATATTTCAGAGCCGCCGGTCGTTCACTCGAAGGGGAAAGGCGTGAGAGAGAGAAAGAAGAGAGAGTGGAGCGCCTGCCAACTGTCAGTACACCTGTGTCAAATAATGATGGCCACAAAAAGCCCCAGATCTGAGCCGGACTGATTCGGGCCGGGCCGGTTTATCATTGGGAAGCACACGGGGACAGACGAGCTGCATCGAACTGCTGAGGTGCACAAAAGGAGGAAAAATACTATTCGAGGACACACTAAACATGCTGAATGGCAGCTTAATGGTTTTGTCAAAGCAGCATGAAGGTCCTCCGTGTTTTAAATAGGGTGTATTAGCCAAAATGGACTTTTTTGTAGCTTTCTGCCCAGTTAGAATAAAATGCTTATAATGATGAAGTTATTCAAAATGTACATCAAGGTAAAAGTAGTCTCAAGGAATGATACAAACCAGGCTCAGAGCATGAAAGAGCCTTGGTTAAGAGGTTATGAGGTACCCAGCACTATATCTGCTAAAAACCAGATGTGTGACCTTTTTGAACTCTACTTGAAAGGACGGGATGGTTCCCAGGCCATATTTCTGTGCTTATCTGATGAAATGTAAACCTAGCCATGATATACTTTGACCATGTTGTCTATTGTAAACCTAACAAAATGATGTATACTGACATGATGTATTGTAACGACACAATAAAAACCGTGCGAGAGGTAGCGGGCTTTGGGATTCTGACGTGGACGGGCTCTAAGAAGCGCACGTCTGGTCTTCCCCGTGTGCACGTAAAAAGAGAACTGGCTAAGGTGATTTAATCCTCAATTGTGGTAGGAGACTGGCATTTATATAAAACTGTTTGAATATTTTGCTGCTTGTGATTTATCTTATAACGTTGCTCGCTCATCAAAAACGATCTCACCTGGACACTATTGGAACCATATACTGGATTAAAGGACACAAATCTGGTGATCTCGTATCGTCAAAGGTCTCACAATAATATCGTGGAGCATCACAATATCTGGAATCCCAAGTCTCTTTGCTTAAATGAACAGTTCTGATGCAGAAACAGCTAAAAAAAACAGAGGGAACTACATAGACCATGATGCTTTGCTCCGTTTCAGTGCAGACGACATGAAGAAATAACTGTTCTAAGCACTTTTACATCTTCATTCTTTGGATTAAGTCTGTGAAGCATTTTTAGAGGAAAAAGTCGCAGATTCACACAAAATATTGCAGTAAATATTGTACCGTGAGATGTACATGGAATATGAACGAACGAAAGAAAGAAAGGAAAAAGAAAAAGAATGAAAGAGAGAAAGCACAAATGAAAGAAGGAACAATGAACAAACAAAAGAAAGAATCAAAGAAAGAATGAAAAAGAAAGAAAGAACAAAAGAAAACTAAACACAGAACCAAAAAAAATTATCAAAACGAACAAAAGAAGGAACGTAAAAGAAAGAAAGAACTAAAGAAATAACTAAAATAATGAATGAAAGGAAGAAAGATAAAAAAGAAAGAATACAGAAAGAAAGAACAAACTAACCAAAGAAAGAGCAAACAAACAAATGAAGAAAAGAAACAACAAAAAAGAAAAAAACGAAAGAAAGAAAAATATGGTGTAAATCTGGTCCAGAGAGATTTGGATTTCGTTCCGTCCCTAATGACAATAAATGTTGCACCAAATGACTGAAGCGTTTTAGAGTCAGTCTGTTATTCTGTAGAATATCGTAATATCGTGAGCCTCCCCACGATATCGCAATAAATATCGTACCGTGAGACTTTTATATCGTTACCCCTCTGGTCTGTACTCATTTATTTGTGGCAGTGTTTGTGTCATTAGTTTTCAGCTGTTGTTTTTCTGTGTGTGTCTTGTATTTGGTGTCTTAAAACTTCACAAAAGAAAAACAAAGGAGAGAAAAAAACAGAACAGTATCGACTGCAAACCCAGAGGACGGTGTGAATCTTACTTTCAGATTCTCTGCTACACAAACTACGACAAATGAGCTGTGTATTTGACCAAAACTATGCGATTTTTAATGAGCTGAACCTGTGCGAGTCCACTGCACTGTCCAGGAAAACAACACTCTGGATGGTTTCCGCAGACCCGCGCCTGAGCTGGAGGTCAGAGGTCAGTGTGGCGGGCGCACTGATTTTAAAGACTTTCACTCCGCTGTTGCAGTCGTTGGACATGAAGGACCATTTGGTTGCACCCAGACGAAGTTATGACGGCTAAATCTGCAACCAGAGCCCATATTCAGAAATCTGAGAGGGCGACCGGAGCCAGAAAATCCCGAGCAAGGTTATTGAAGGTACCTGTCCCTTCTGCTTAGCAATGAGACGCCAGAGCTGTCAATCAAACCTGTTTCTGCCGCCAGCGGGAGAGACCTCGGGGAACAATGACACCTGATTGGTCTGTTATTAATGTTCATGTCTTGATTTATGGACAGCAATGAGAAATAAAAACAGCAGGGTGATGTGGAGCGGATTAACAAGGCTCTTTTAAGGCGCCATGTAAAACAGGCATTATTATGAGAGCTGTAACGATACACAAGTCTCACGATACGATATAGTCACAGGTCGATATTTATCATGATATGGTGGAGAGGCTCACGATATTACGATATTCTACAGAATAACAAGACTGACTCTAAAATGCTTTGACCAGTCATTTGGTGCAACATTTATTGTCATTAGGGATGGAACGAAATCCAAATCTCTCTGGACCAGATTTATTACAATATAAAACTGTGAATCTGCGACTTTTTCCTCTAAAAATGCTTCACAGACTTAATCCAAAGAATGAAGATGTAAAAGTGCTTAGAACAGTTATTTCTTCATGTCGTCTGCACTGAAACGGAGCAAAGGATCATGGTCTATGTAGTTCCCTCTCTTTTTTTTTAGCTATTTCTGCATCAGAACTGTTCATTTAATAATAATAATAATAATAATGCATTTTATTTATTTGGCACCTTTCTGGACACACACGGTCACCTTACAACAACAGCAACAGCACAGACACAAGACGCCGTGAAGCGTCTTTGAGGACATTATTAACAGAGCTTTATTAACAGTATTCTCCACTCACTCCAGATGGTGTAAACCACCACCAACACTCACCACTTTCACACACAGTGCATATTTTTTGGGTTAATGGGGGAAACTGGAGCCCGGAGGAAACCCATCCAGACACAGGGAGACCAGTGCTAACCACTCAGCTACTGTGCCGCCATAAGCAAAGAGACTTGGGATTCCGGATATTGTGATGTTCCACCAGATTATTGTGGTGCCTTTGACGATACGATATCACCAGATTTCGGTTATTGTTACATCCCTAGTACAGACTGACATATGTGTTTGTGTGCACATTTTAGACGTCTGTAGTGCTGTCGGTAAATTGCTACCCGGGTGATCATCGATACCAAATCCCATATGAAAAACGTGCACCCATCTCAACGTGCAACAATGCTCAGTAGTGCTTTGGATGCGGATGATGCAGTTGGATTTTTGTATGTTACTAACTAAAAATAAAGCAGTCTACATGTGTAAGTAGTCTACCAAATCTCTCTGTTTATGGTGAAAAAAAAAAAACAATGTGGGAAACTCTCCTGAAACGCTCCAGAGAGATTCTGTTGGAACATTTCAAATGGACTACATATGTGTAGAAAGTCGCCTAAATTATCGTCACACTGGTTAAAAGAATTTGAGTTACAGATTTTACCAAGATTTTTGTGAGGAAGGAATTAATCGGCCCAAATTCCCGCCTGGCCTCAAATAAAGGCCTGGTCTGTGAAGTGACTGAAACAAATAAATGTCCCGGCGACTATTCGGGATGTTACGGTACCAGAAGACTGGACTCTTTTTAGCTCAACCTTTCTGCTCATGGTGAACAAAAACATATAATCCATCACATTTCTCAGGTTTCCTCTCCATCCCGTACCTGATACTGGTCTATTTTTAGCCCCTCCTGGATCCGTCGTAAACTGCGGTGATGTTGTTTTACGAGGCCTGTTCCTCCGGGCTGTGTGGACCGGTTGATGTCTGTCTGGAGACGTCTGATTTTAATGAACTAGCTTTCACCTTTGCGTTTGCATTATGACACCCGGCAGCACCCGTTCGCCCCCCACTGCGCCGAGTGTCTGCGTCAGCCCCGTCGCTGCCAGAAATGAGTTTGCGTCACCGGTGAATTCTGGTGCTGAAACAGATCGAGTGTTAGCAGAGATGTATTTTCTGAATATAATATCTGTACCTGTTAGATGTGACCTTTTCAAGACTTTTCATCCTTCAAATGATATAATACTAGTCGTGATATAATATTTAGTTTGGAACATCATTCCATCGCTCTGAAACCCATGGATGAGCATATTTAAAGTACAGTTTAGAAATTTGATGAGCTGACAGACTTTTTATGAAGTTTTATTTGACGTTATCATTATTATCCAGTTTGAATTTTCATTATTATTATCATTTGAAGTCGTTATACAAAAGGTAGTGCTGTCAATCGATTAAAAATAATTAATCACGATTAATCTCATGAATGTCAGAGTTGACTCACGATTAATCGCAAATTAATCACATATTTTTTGCTTTCAAATGTGGAAAACTCTTCGCTCTGGAAATATTTTGTTGTAACTTTTCAAATGAACTCACCTACGTCTGTGTACAAACTTTTAGGGCGAAGTGATAAAGAAAAAAGCTGCGCACATTTTGGCAACAGAAGTGTCATTGTTCCCCGTTCATTCTAATTCATTCAGACTGAACTCGGACAGAAGAAAAGAGATAAAAACATTTCCAGCACCAAAATGTCTGGTTGTTCTGTGTGTGTTTGTCAGAATTGAAATTCTACCGGTGGACTAAAGTTATAAAGATTTACTCACTGATCGTGCAAGGATCTGGCAATCGGTCATCGTTTGTAAAAGTTCAGTTTGTTGAGGAAATATTCTCGATCTTTTGACGATAATCCTTTCACAGAGCTCGAGAAACTGCTGAGTTCTGCTGTACTTCTGTTGCCAAAATGCACAACCGAGCCTACGTCACCACTGTTTACGAACACTAAAAAGGTTCCAGATTTTCCCAGTTTTGCTGAGTGAGATTTTTGTGAGGAAGGAATTTATCTCCTGCACCAAATCGCCGCCTGGTCTCAAATAAACGCCTGGTCTGTGAAGTGACTGAAACAAATAAATGCCCCAACTCTTATTTGGTGTTTTACGGTCGTCTATTTACATTTCCAAAGCTCAAACAATCTGTATTTTATGACATTTTGACCTCGAGAGCTGCTCATACAATACATCTGTAATGGGGAAAGACAAATTTCTTTTAAAAAAACCGTCAATAATGCATCATGTTCACTGTGATCTTATGCATAACATTTGGCATATACACACATTGGTGATGGAGGTTTTATCGGTCTTCCCGTTGTCGCGCCAACATATCGCAGTTGTTTACCTCCTCCGTGCTACATTATTTAGACTGAACCTTTCCAGACAGAGGACACGCCCGGTGGGTATAGAGTGCAGGAGGCCGTCACTCCACTGCAACACAATATGGACCAGTGACCTTCTGCCGCTGCTACCACCACGACGCCCGGGTCGAGCTGTTCACGGGGCTGATCAGAGATTACGACGGCTGCTATAGCGACTGGCAATTTGCAGCTAAATGTTTTATCTTCAGAATGGGGAAAAAGTCCTCAGAACATTGCCTCACACATGTTTAATGGACAGTGCGTTGTTGAAGAGCTTGGGAAACGACTGGAGAGGCTGATGGAGACGGATAAATGACAAAATCAAAATCTTCCTACTTACTTTCATGCATATGACTTAAAGCTCCACTGTGCAACATTTAAGTAAATCAGGAGAGTAAAAGAAAAGCTTTTATTTCCACAAAAGTGCCTTTTTTAATGCACAAAATGCCGACAGAAACATTCTTTTAAGTCAAGTTACCAGTAAGGTTTGCAGAAAGGCGAGTCCACTCAAAGTAAAGACTCTTGTTTTCATGGATTTTGATGTGAACGGCCGAAATAAGACGTATAAAATGTTGGGATTCAAACAAAACAATATAAAATAATTGTCCTAAAGCAGTTTAACCTTTGTTAGACCATTTTGCATAATATAGGACCGTTAAATATTATTTGTCATCCTTCTTATAGTCAGTCTCTTATGTGGCACAACTGAATAAACGTTTAATGATTTTTTTTCCCATTTTTTGAAGCAGCTCACAAAGGTTAAACTGCTTTATGCCAATTATTTTAAATTAGTTTGTTCCATTCACAACATTTATACATGTTTTTTCGGGTGTTTGTAAAATGTGGTTGAAACAAAACAATTTAAAATAACTGTCATAAAACAGATTAACCTTTGTTAGCTGTTTTTAAAAATGAAAGAAATGGAAAAAAAATGAAATATCTGTTCAGTTGTGCAACATAAGTGACATAAGAAGGATGACAAATAATATTAACGGTCTAACAAAGGTTAAACTGCTTTTTGACGATTATTTTAAATTGTTTTGATTCGATTCCAACATTTTTATATGTCTTATTTCAAAATTCATGAAAACAAAAGTCTTTACCTTTCGTGGACTCGCTTTTCCACAAACCTTACCTGTAACCTGGCTTAGAGAGAAGTTTCTGTCGGCATTTAGAGCATTAAAAAAGAAATGCTTTTCTTTGACTCTTCTGGTTTACTTAAATGTTGCACAGTGGAGTTTTAAGTCGTTTGCATAAATGTGAGTAGAGAGATTATGTTTTGTCATTTCTCCGTCTTTCCTCGTGATTCAGAACCTGCTTCTCCGCCTCCATGAATCATGGAGCTGAGTGAATCTGGTTTTCTCGACAGTAAAATAGCACAACAAATGGACGTCTTAATTAATATTTAGAAAGTGATTTTATTAGCAGTGTAATGGTGCCACTGAGGGTAAACATGTTAATTACCCTGTTCATTATTTCATGCATCTGTAATTTAATCAGCAATAACCGAACAGCGAGCTCGTTTGTGATCGTTTAACGGCCGTTATATCACACGGCAAACCTGACCTGGCAACCGCAACACTCCGTCCGTCTGCTCCGGTTACCGACGACTCTGGACTCCAGCGTCTGCAGGTTCTTTCTGATGTCGAATCTAAAAAAGGACTTGACTTAGAACCTAAAGCAGGGGTGTCAAACTCACTTTGGTCCGGGGGCCGTATGCAACCTACTTTGATCCCAAAAGGGCCGGATCAGAAAACTCAGTTCTCTCTTCAAGTTATTGTATTTTTCTCCGTGTCTCGTAGTGGTGTTTAAGATTATATTCCTCGAGCAACGCCACTTGTTCTAAACACACTGAGCACAGATTTCCCATTCACCTCTGTCAACAAATAAGAATTAGACTATTTTTCTTGGGAAATCCTGAACTCAGCATCTGCTTTTCTCATGTTTTGACATTTTGCTGATGAGGGTCACGGTCGACAGTCAAAACGATCGTCCTTTAAGAGCGTTTGGAAAGAGGAAAGTCTTCATTTGTGCTGCTCTGGTGGGAGTCGCAACGTACAGAAACGCCGGAGACGCTGCTATGCTAAACGGTGCAGAAAATTAACAGAAAAATCTGAAAATTTTAAGTATTTTAATAGAAAAATCAGCCGAGGGCCAGATTAAAGGTCTTGGAGGGCCGGATCTGGCCCCCGGGCCGCATGTTTGACACATGTGACCTAAAGACTTGAGACAAAACACTGGGGTTGGCCAAGGAATCTGTTTGAGATCTTGGACTTAAACTTTGGACAAAAGATTTAGAGCGGGACTTGGGACCTAAAGTCTTGGCTTAACCTGGACGTCCTGCCTGGTTTGTTTTGTCCTTTGTTTTTGGTTCTAACACTGCACAAGATCATGTGATGGTTCACGAGCAGTCGTGGATGCAAAGCCATATTTCCGTAATTAATAATAATACGTTTATTCAGATACAGTTTGGATACAAATACAAATAATAATAGCCAAAATATATGTCAATAATTCTGAAAAGGAGTGGGGAGAAGCAAACAACACCTTTTTACAAAACCATCAGAACAATAATGTGCTTCTGCAGATTCTACTCCAAATGCAAAATAAATCACTGCATTTCAAAATGGTTTATGTACATTCAGTCACAGATGAACTTGAATTCCTTCTTCTACACACTTCGCTATAATAATTTCTTTATATCTTCATTTAAACATTTTCATATTTGGGCATTTTTGAGCTCATCACACATTAAGTTCCAGATTTTTAGCCCACAAACTGAAATACAAAAGCTTTTTCTCGTCGTTCGGACTCGGCTCATTTTAAAGCCATGCGTTCCCCTTGAACTGTACTTTCTCGTTTCATAAATAGTTTCTGGATATTTTTTGGTAGTTCTTTCCTTTTTGCCTTGTGCATTACTTTTTCTGTCTGGAAGTTTATCAGATCCTTAAGTTTTAAAAATGTTGAAGTGATAAATCGCTGGTTGGTGCGGCCATAAAACGCGACGTTATGAATTATTCGTCATGCTCTTTTCTGTCATATGAAGAGTGAATAATGATGAAATAATCAGGCCTTGTCTCATATAACACTTTCCCAGACACTCAGAGTCGCTGTAATATTTGGTGCATGTTCATTCCCTCCAAACCTGCTGTTGGTCAGATGCTGCTGGAGCTGGAGCTGGAGCTGGACTCTTTTTCCTCTGAAGCTCTGAGTCATTGGAATAATTTGCCAACATTGATTCGAACCTGCGCAGGTTTTCAAACGTTTGTACGTCTGACAAAGTGTCCGATCTGTGAATAGATGATGGATGAGTGTGATGTTGGTCTTTAGGTAATGTGAGCACACTCAAAATAATTGAAATACTCTATAAAAAATCGCTAAAGGTCTTTGATAGGAAACCAATTTCATTCCATGTTTGCAATATTTTTAAAAAGTACAATATTTTAAGATTTGAAAATTTTAAACATTTTAAATATGCTTTGTGTATAAAGTGCTACATGGATTAGCCCCGCCTCCTGTCAGACTTTTTCAAAACAAAAACTCCCACCAGTATCAGGACCAGGGCCTTGCTGCTGTGACCCCCATCTCCATCCAGGGGGTCAGTGTGGACGTGGTGGAGGAGGACAAGTACCTGGGGGTGAACTTGGACAATAAACTGGACTGGAGCAGGAACGTGGACGCGGTTTACAAGAAGAGCCAGAGCCGCCTCTATTTCCTGAGGAGGCTGAGGTCCTTCAACATCTGCAGGACAATGCTCAGGATGTTCTACGAGTCTATGGTGGCCAGTGCATCATGTACGCTGTATCTGCTGGGGCAGCAGTCTGCGCCTGAGGGACACTAATAGACTCGAGAAGATCATTAGGAAGGCTGGACATGTTGTGGGGGAGGAGCTGGACTCTCTGGTGGTGGTGTTGGACAGGAGAATGTTGGATAAAATCTGGAATATTCTGGACTCTCCCACCCCCTCCACAAGGTGCTGGCCAATCAGAGGAGCTCTTTCAGCCATAGACGCTGCTGCCGCTGCTCCACTGAGAGACACAGGAAATCTGCCTGTTGCCATCAAACTGTTGAACGCTGCACTTTAAATCACAAACTGCTGTATCCTGCTTTATCCTATTCCCTGCTCACACATGTATATAGTCATAAATATGTCACTGATGTAAATAATTTCCCAGAGAGAGCTATTTTATCTTTTATCTTATTGTATTTATCTTATTTTGTAACTTGTTCGATGTACATCTGCTCCAAGTACGGTTGCAATTTCCTAATGTTGTGAAAATTTCCCCTCAGGGATGAATAAAAGTAATTCTGATTCTGATTCTGATTGTCCAGAGGAGACTGTGAGGTGCCCGACAGAAAAACATCTTTTGGGCTAAATTCTCTCTCTGAGGCCACTAAGATCTGGAGCAGTCTTCCTCTGGGAATAAGGGAGCGCCCCACATCGCTCACTTTCAAAACTCAACTCAAACTGTGGCAAAAATCAAACCAGTCATGTGATCATTACTTAAAATGTTCTTTTATTTTTCTTAACCTTTTTCTTGTATTACTAATGTTCTATTGTGTGCTGTATTTGTGACCTGCCCAGGGACTGCGGATGTAAATTAGCTTTGTAGCTATAATCCGGTATATTTACATTTGTTTATAACATATGTTCATTAATGTGCATTGTCCCTATCAAATAAATAAAAAAAAAAATAAATAAAAAAATGTGAATGATCAGTAGAATGAAGAATGTGTGAGTGCAAATGTTGAGGATGGAAGAGGCTCAGTGCATGTGGTGTGAAGAGTATTTCAGCACTGTAACCCTCAGTAATATCTGTTTTAATAGAGTTGTACTAAATTTATCTCTACACACTGAATCTGTATTTTAGTATTTCCACCTCAGGGATTCAGGTGTAAATGAGCGTTTGTGCTGAAACCTGCTCCAGCATCTTTCCTGTCACTTCTGTCCTGGTTCATGTGCTGTGGTGCACTGTCCCAAACCAAACCGATCCACTGCCCCCTACTGCCTCACCGGGTTTTCCCTGTGGTCTCTAGGGACGCGCCGATACCACTTTTCTGAAAACCGATACGAGGACGAGTACAATCATTTCTGTACTTGCCGATACCGAGTACTGATACCGATACTTTACCAATTCTACCAATGGGGAAGAGCAAAAAAAAATATTTAATAAACCCGGAAAAAAATCCAAACACCCCTGATATTCCCTCTGCACACCAGGATGTCTCCCTCAGAAGAACTCTGAACTTTTCTTTCATTTGATTATTATTATTATTTAATTTGACAAAAACTAAACTTAAAACCTCAGGGCTCATTTGCATAAACTGTAAAAGATGAAAAAAGCAGCTCTTTCCTTGTGCTGCTGCTTCAGCTTCTGTGGGACTAAAGGACTCGACTCAGTGAATATGAGTGTTCTCCCTGTGACTCAGTGAATATGAGTGTTCTCTCTGTGACTCAGTGAATATGAGTGTTCTCTCTGTGACTCAGTGAATATGAGTGTTCTCTCTGTGACTCAGTGAATATGAGTGTTCTCTCTGTGACTCAGTGAATATGAGTGTTCTCTCTGTGACAGAGGGTGTTCTGCTGATGCTGAGTCTGTTCTGTGCGTATGTTGCGTTGGTTCATGTTAAACTTTTCGGAGATCGTACGAGTGCAGCGGCTTCACTGATGTCGCTACACTCGCTTTATTTATGTTTTTCAGAACTGGGATATTTGGGCTTATTCAGGACACTGAAACCAGGATACTGCGGAATGTGTCGTGTAATAGTGGTATTGGTGCCTGGTATCAGCAAATGTTTAACGAGTACGAGTATATTATGGAAGTATTGGGCCGATACCCGATACCACTATCGGTATCGGTGCATTCCTGGTGGTCTCTCATCCAAGTACTGACCAGGCCTGAGATGGGAGAAAGGCAGAAAGGGTCATTTTCATGGCTGAGCTCTTC
>CM068355.1:1355000-1380000 GCA_034769755.1 Odontamblyopus lacepedii | reverse complement strand
AAGCTGACTAAACACATTCATAAGTTGTTTTGTCGCAAATACTGACTTTTCAAAACAATAAAATGTGAAATTGAGATCTATTTCTGTAACGTGTTTGCAGCTCGTGCCCCACAGAAGTGAAATACTCCTTTAAATGTCGTTTAAATGTACAAACTTAAAAGACCAAATTCGTCTCAAATGACTTCTTCCGTTCTGTGGGTCAGTTCAGGCTGTAATTACCCACAAACACGAACTCTGCCAGAGCCCCGTTCGTTTGCACACTGACGACATGTGCACAGGTTTTATTTCATGTGGATCGATCCAGTGATGACAGAGACAATCTGCAATGTGACGCTTAAACAGCAAATCCACACAAAAAACTGTTTCCGTGTAGCAGAGAGATAATTCACCATGTTTATTAAAAGCATAAAATATAAAATAAATAATCTAAACTCCGGGCGCAGGTGTATATTTGTATATTTGTATATTTGTATATTTGTATATTTGTGTATTTGTACATTTGTACATTTGTATATTTGTATATTTGTACATCTGTATATTTGTATATTCTGATAAATAAGCGTTGGTTCCAAATAAACGGTGAGTCTAATGTTGGTGAAGACAGAAGTGGAGCTGCACCAACAGGAGCAGGACTGATGCTGCGTCGTCTCTACACAAACCAAACTTAAAACCACACGGCTCATTTGCATAAACTATAAGCGCTGAAACACACAGCTGCTCCTCCTGATGCGGTGGATGAACGTTGTCGCTCTGCTGCTCCACACTCGCTGCGTCTGTCGTCTGTTTGGATAAAGAAACGTCTGCGTGTTGTGGAGGGTTTGAGCGACTTTCTGTGATTCAGGAGTCGCTTTAAATGTGGAAACTCTCCTGAAACGCTCCGGAGAGATTCTGCTGGAACATTTCACATGAACTCACCTACGTCTGTGTAGAAAGTCGCCTAAACTATCCTCACACTGGTTAAAAGAGAGAGAAAAAAGAGGAGAAATGAATCGGCCCAAATCACCGCCTGGTCTCAAATAAACGCCTGGTCTGTGAAGTGACTGAAAGAAACGTCCCGGCGACTATTTTAGATTTTACGATGATCTTTTTACATCTCCACAGCTCAAACACAGTTCCATCTTGCTTTTCTGTAAGTTAACAGCCACCTTTTTCCACTTTGTTCAGTAGAGATGGGCAATTCCAGGGCTGAAAATATCCAAATGATTAAAAAATGGAGTTTAAAAGCGCAGTGGGGCATGTTGTTTTCTTTGTTTGAGTGAAGAGCACAGCCTAAATCTGCAGGGTTTATAACACAGATCAGAAATTAACATCACTTTCTTCAGCGTTAAAACAAAAAGCTCTCCTACCCTGAGTGTTCTTCCTGTACTTCCTGTCGCGCCGCCTCCTCTGGCTCCTGACTGGGATTGCGGGATAGTGCCAGTCTATAATTCCCGCCTCCTGCGCTCGGCCTCAGCAGCTCCTCGGCTCGCGCTGCAGCAAACCCGCTCATTAATTGGCTCTCTAATGTGATTAATTGGTTTCTTGTCAGTGGGACCAGCGCGCTCAAGTCGGTAAAGAAACTCCTAAATCAAGCGTGCGTTTACGAGCAATCAAAGCCGGGCCCGTGGAAAACCTATAAAAGAGGTCCAGCTGCGCTCCGTAATTGGCCAGGCTTAATTAGTTTTGTATCGCTGGGTGAAGAAAAGTCCACCAGGAGAGGCATTCGAGATGTTTCTGAGCACAGTTCGTCCGCGCCGTTAATTTGGAGCGAATGATCAACGGTCGTTTTGTTGTGAGGACTTAAAAAACTAAAGAAACACATTTGGAAAAGGATTAAGAATGAGTTTGTCTGGATTAAAATTCAATGAAAGTGAAGTTTGGGGTTTGGTTTAAAGCTGGGACTAAACCAGGACTAAACCAGGACTAAACCAGGACTAAACCAGGGACTAAAACAGGACTGAACCAGGACTGAACCAGGACTGAACCAGGACTAAACCAGGACTAAACCAGGACTGAACCAGGACTAAACCAGGACTAAACCAGGGACTAAAACAGGACTGAACCAGGGACTAAACCAGGACTAAACCAGGACTGAACCAGGGACTAAACCAGGACTAAAACAGGACTAAACCAGGTCTAAACCAGGACTAAACCAGGACTAACTCCCGTGGGACCTGGCCCAAAACAGTTTGGTGTGGGACACATTTTAAAGCTCATTCCCTCCACTATTTGAGGATTGTTTTAAAGCAATAAAATAAGTCAGTTTGAGCAGGAGGAGAATTATTTGCTTTTCGTATCCTGTGGCAACACCAAAATGTGAAATACAGAAGTCCAGAGGCCGTTTCTGTTCCTCTGTGACGTTTTACAGCAGATGTCATGTTTAGTCCGGCTCAGGGGTTTAGCGTTTATTATTTATCATTCATTTATTACGTTTATTTTGACTCTAATTCTAAATAGTATTTTTTTCATAGCAGATTTAAAATCACTTTAAATTCTACTGTCAACTGGACAAGGGTTTTAGAATGCAGATGAATCTTGGTATATAAGTAAGTCATAGCCAGAAAAGCCAAAATGTCAATTTCCGAGAAATTCTAAAGCGACTGCAATTTCATTTTTTCACTTTTTTTGCGTGTTCGCTGAATTTCAAATTGCATTTACTCCGCAACTCCTGGTCCGAGATCCAAAACTAAGATATCTCTGGAAAGGGGGAATCTTATGAAATCCAAATCTGGGATGACATTTTCAATTTTCATTTTTTGGTACTGTGTGATTGACAACTTTTCTTAGAGTATATGAACTTGGACTATAAACGTACAGCCGTATACACTGAATGGATATTTGGCTTGTATTAAGATGGGGGTAAGCCAACTTCAAGGTAAATTTGTGTGAAAATAAAAAAAAGAAAACCCCTCCAGATGTTTCATATGTTGTAGTAGACGTATAGAGCTACATTTTTTCTGTAGGTATCACTGAGGTCGGGCGCTTCCCTTATTGTCAATTTCAAGGTCAAACTATGGGTCAAAAGCTCATTCATCTCAAAAATTCTCAAAAGCAAAAAACAGAGATAAAAAACAGAGATACCGGAGATACCTTCATTTTTGATATCGGGCCAGTAGCTGCTGAGTAAATACCATTTCAAATTCTTGCAAAAAAATGAAATTGAAGAGAAGATTTTGGCTGACCCGTGCACTAATTTTCTTTGGAATTGGCCATGGGAGCGTTAAAAATGCAGTTTTTTTGTGTGAATTAAGGTGGAATGACCTTAATTCCTGATTATCGGACAATAAGACACTTAGACGCAGATCTTACACATATTGTACTTATTTTGACCTCCAGAGCTGCTTATACAATATATCTGTCTGGAGCAACATTTCTGTGCACGGGGAAAATTGGGTCCAGGGCCATAACTGTACAAATATTGCGCCATTTCTCAGTCTCAGCTTCCCAACGCTCCGAAGCAATGACCATTTTTAGGTCGACTCTGTTTCATAAAGTGCAGGTCTGTACTTTCTGCAATAGTTATCACGGCACTATTCAGTTGTTTCGGCATTTCTGTTAGCTGTGTTTTGCTTTTTACTTGTCCGAAACAAGAATCCCATTGTTCGCCTCCAGCTAGAATATCAGGTTCATTAGACGTTTCGAGGAAAAATATGATTTAAAAAGGAGTATTATGCAAAACCGACCTTTTGGAGCTTTCTACCATGTTATAATGTTCGTTCATCATGCCTAAAAAGGTTTAAGATGGCACCCAGGCATGTTTGAGTCATCTAGTGATCTCTCCCACAGGGTCAGGAGTGTGATTCTGTTCCACAAATCGTCACCCAGTAGAATAAGTCACAATTTTCCATAAATATACAAAACCAAGATACAAACCATTGCATTACAGCATCACAAACCTGCTGCGATGTGCAATAAGCTCTGAAGGGGGAGTGATTAAAGGGACAGTTGTGAGTTTTGTTCATAGTTCCTCATTTCCTGGTGATCCAGAGTGTTGGAGACGTGTGGAGACACTTGTTTAAATCTTCCTCCAGTCCTTGTATTTGCAGAGGTGCTGGTGCTGGGCTAGTGCAGTGTCCCTGTGAACGTCTGTGTCACAGAATCATTATAGAGTCAAACCGACCGCTGCATTTGAAGGATTTGTGTCTGAGCAGCAGTGAGTTGTTCTTCCTGACAGAAGCTCGGCAGCGGCGACTGATATATGAGAAAATAGTCCCTCAACATGTGACGCAAGGTTAGTTTTATTTCAGACCTGATTCTGTGACACAGACGCTCACAGGGACAGTCTGGAGTTCTAATAGTTTCCTCGGGTCTGTGGAGTGGGTCAGACTGTTTTTAGTGGCAGGACGACTGTGGCCATTGACCTGCACTAGCCCAGCACCAGCACCTCTGCAAATACAAGGACTGGAGGGAGATTTAAACAAGTGTCTCCACACGTCTCCAACACTCTGGATCAGCAGGAAATGAGGAACTGTGAACAAAACTCACAAATGTCCCTTTAATATGTTGTTTTTTTTGATGAATAAAGCATTTTCAAAACAAGAAAAAGTGACGTGGTGATCAAACTTTATTATATGTTAGGAATGAGTTAAAGCTGATAACGGTCACTCTTTCTGCTGACGCTACATGACCACATTAAGTGCAAATCGCCATGGCCAAAAGGTGAAAATGTCATCATTAAATCCCACTTAAAACCGCCGCTCCATTTGCTCTGCTCTTCTGAATCCTGCTAAGATGATGTCCACACGTCGGGCGGCGTATTGAATATAAAGTATTCATGCTCGGGTTATTGAAAGGACCACATCGACTTCAATGAATCCATTTTTCAATATGAAATGTCAAAGGCATTTTGCTAATCTTTAATATCAAGGGCATGACAAAAAGGAGATTATTATGAATTCCGTCAAAAGTGCCTTTCACGCCCCATCAATATTCTGCGTCCATTTTCCGAGCGGAGGGACTGTCGCTGCATAAACCTTCAAAACACTATTGTCCTTGAACTGCTAACGGCGTGCTAATCGCAGCAAGTGTCAAATTCTGACTACCTGCAGCATCACTGGCTGGTGCAATTAACAAAATAATCTAATTAATTTAAATAAAGTGTTTTCTTGCTTTAAGGGGCTGTGTTATTTTGAATGTTGAAAAAAGTTTGATCTTGTTCGTTTGCTCAAGTTTACAGGTTTTTGTTATTCGTATTTACCTCTAGGCATCTTGATTACCGTATTTTTTCATGGTTTGGGTCCTGCGACTTCTACTCTTATATATGAAATATATTTTTTCACAGCTAAACAGGAAATCGCCCGTACCTGAAAATATAAACATGGGCGAGGTACAAACCTGAGGCACCGACTGAATATGTTAAAGTCCTTTATTGCTTTGTGGGACGACAACACGTTTCCACTAACAAGATATAATTTGACGTGTTTGTTATTTTCACACTGAGGCCACAAGAGGGCGCTCTTGTGCACCAGTATCTGCTCCGCCTCAGGCTCTTCCTCCTGCTCCACTGTCACTTCACCTGCAGCACCTCACACCGGTTTGCTCAGGTAAATCCAGGTGGAGACTTTTGTTTGTCCAGTGAATCCACTGAATCTGGTCCTTTAGTCGACAGAAGCATCAGCACCAGCTGTTTTTATCACTGTCTGCAAATGAGACATGAGGCTTAAGTTTAGTTTGTGGAAAACCTAAACAAATGTGCCAAAGCTGCATTAAACACATTATTACTCAGTGTTTATACTGAGCGGAGAACCAGAAACGTGGAGGGTGGAAGAGAGGAACAATCGAGCAGCAGAAAGAAAGTTTGGAGTGAGAGAAACTTGTGTTTGATGGAGAAAAGTGGAGGAAACTCGAACTGAAATGAAGAAAACAAAAGCTCATCGTGGCTAAAAGCTGGATTTATCTGGAGTTGGTGGAGTTTCTCAGAAGTGACACGAGGATGAAGAATTCAGTGGATTTAGTGATTTGGAGCGAGATGGAGAGTTTGGTTAAACTTGTTCTTTTGTTTCTGCTCTAGTTTTGTGAAGAACTGTTCATATGTGACGAGAACAAACCAGACACATGTTCAGCCTGTTCTGCTCTGTTCTACTGTTATTTCTGTAACTCATCTTTAAGAGGAAATGTCTGTTCCTGGAGTCTGATGTTATCAAATAAATTTACCCCAAAAGTGCAAATTATAGTCCAGTGTGACTTGTATATATTTTGTTCTTCTTCATTGTGCATTTTTTGGCTGGTGCGACTTATACTCCAGAGACTTATAGTCCCAAAAAAAACAGTAATTTATTGTTTTGTGTCCAGGATTGATGTCACTGTCTGACTGCCGTAAATAATTTCCCGCTTGATCCTCGTTCTTGGTCCCTCGGTCACTTCTGTTGTGGCTTTTTGTTGTGTTGCTGCATTTGCATTTGTTATGAGCCCCCCCGGCTTCCGTAGATAAATAAATCTAATTATCGGATGCTAAAATGCTTCATAATTAGATGCAGACGGCGCACAGCGGATGTATTTTGACCTCAACTTGTGCTGACATAATATATCTGCACAAGGCCAAGTCAAATCTGGCTCAAATTCATGGGAAAAAATCAGGTACATTGGTTCTATTTTAGGACTGACAACCAACTCTTGTATTTTTATGTATTTTTCTTTTCATCTTTTTCCCCACAAACTGCCACTTAACTGATGGGAAGCTGTTATAAAGCTTTATCCCACCAAACCAAGTCATAATTATAAAAACTTAAAAGCCCGTCAAACACACTTTAATTATTCTCAATAAGGAAAACAAAAGGTTTGAACCGGGGGCGACGTCGGAGGAGACGGCTTCATCCTTTCCGGGCTGTGGGAGCGTTGGAGTGATGTGTGCGGACACGCCTCGTGCATAATGACCCCTACAGCAGGATCCTCCCACCGTCTGGAGAGGCTCATTACACGGACAGGCGGAGGCCGAGGTCACTTCCAACTTTTACTCCGTGTTTTCCGTTGGATAATTGGGGACTTTGTCGGAGGAAAGACCCTTCGTTATAAAAGAAACGCAGCAGAACTCTGAAGGACACTGGAGGCGGATTATGTCGTGTAGAGATTCTTCATCAGATGTGGGAGTGTCTGTGTGAACATACTGAAGCCGTGAGCAGAGTGGTGATGTTTGTGAATGACTCGGCCCTTTCCAACGGCTCATTAAAGGTGCACTGCGTAACTTTTCTGCTGGAGAGTTCGTCATCTGCTTGTCTCCATGAAGATGTTGCATCGTCTGAAATGTCCTGATGTCCTTTACTCAGGAATATGGGTTTCTATTAACCTAAAACTTGCATTCTTACTGCGTGGGCTTGCCTTTCCACAGATCTGACATCTAACTTGGCCCTATGGCATCACCTGCTGTCTCCGCAGAGATATATTAATATATATCAAATGTAATAAATAAGTATAATAAGTTAGGGCTGTCACAATAACCGCAAAAATGAATCACTGCGGTACAAAGAGCCCCACCGCCACCACCGCACATGACCCACATTCTGCTGCTCTACTCTGAGCTAATTCATGTTCACGTGGCTCTGAGCAAATGGGCTCAAATCCTGGGGCCACAGACAGTATAAAGAATATAAACCCGACCCGTCCCTGCGCACATTAAAACTCCCATGTTGCTCCACTGCAGCAGCCGTAGTATCTGCGGAGGCGCCTTGTGAACACACGGTTCTGTTTGCGTAACGAATCATCCTTCATTTTGTTATTTACACTAAAGTGCACTGTTCAGGACCTGTGTGGAATGAGCCACACACTCACAGGACTCACCGCACTATATATACGTCTGTGTACAGCACACAGAAGCTTTCAGTGGAGTTTAGGACTAAAGGATCTGGATCATGGAGCGAGGAGCACTTGACGCAGGTTGTACGAGCTCTGGATGTGTCTGTACAGGGGAGGAGCTTTGTCTTTGTGTGTGAGATTCGTGAACTGTGTCGTTCACGCTGGAGCATCGTTTGTGAGGTTTCGATGCTGAACTATGAAACTCCGTTATTCACGTGTCGGCTCCGTCTGCACAGGAACCAGGCGCCTTTTTCATTTGGTAACACTGCAGATCCAAAAGTCCTGCGCTCTTGTTTGTTCATCAGAGCTACAGAAGGAGCTTTAGGCGAGGCAAACTCCCTCACCGGAACTGCCCTGTAATAAGTATAATGCAACAATGCAACAGTCACATATGCACCTTTAGAGTAAATGATTGGAACTGGATTGCGTTTTTTAAAAGAATCGTATCTTCTTCTGTCTGATTTCGATGCATTTTTATGCTAATGAACGCAGACCCAACACAAAGATGAGGACAGAAGCCGAGTGGGCAACACGAGTGAGAGATGTGTGCACACAAAACATATTTGGCATCATAATAACAGTTAGAATTATCTTTTTAATTATTGTAGGGCAGCGTTTTATTTAGATTCTGCATAATTCTGATGGGTAAACACTCTCCGCCTCTGTGTTTGAAACATTTTTGGCCATTTCTCTCTGTGATTAGTTTGTAGATAAAATGAGTTCTCACATTAGTTTTTGTCAAAAAAATAAATAGTAAAAGATCCACTGTTTGTTTGGCTTTTTGAAATCAATTCGAGTCCCGTGAAAGGGGCGAAAATCCCGTCACTGTGGCATAAGGAGCTGGACTAGAGGCAGATTTAAACAGAAGTGATAAGAAAAATCTAAACTTTATAACAGTCTGTGTTGTAAACAATGGGTTTTATGCGAACTGACATAATTATGCAACATTTTGAGCACCATTTCCCACTTCAATAAGCTCTTTACATGTTTACGTCACAAACAAGGAAGGCGTTTGGAAAGATGCAATTACAACATCCGGTGGGCGACACTTCCAGTTTGTTCGCGGTCGTAAGTCTGACAAAAATCGGGGTAAAATGAGAAAATGTCCCAGTTTTCTTCATCCAAACGTCACTGTAGTTTTCTGTTATGGTCGATGAGTGTCGGGAACTGCACCGGGAGTTTTTACTTTATGGAAACATCTACACTTCTGTTTGGGTTTGTAAAGGACTTCACCAGGACATTATCTTTGGACTTCTATGTAGGGATAAAAGCATGAAAAAAATTTAATGTTATTATTATTCTTAGAAAAAATGTCACCCACAAAAACACATTTTTGAAATGTAAACCCCTTTTTATAACATTTGTCAAAGAGATGATTTTTTTTATTTTTTTTTTCCTTTTTTGTTCACAACTTCCTTTTCTCCACTGAGATTTTCATTTAGTCCTGTTTTAGGACATGGTTCAGTCCTGCTTCAGTCCTGGTTTAGACCTGGTTCAGTCCTGGTTTAGTCCTGGTTTAGTCCTGGTTTAGACTTGGTTCAGTCCTGGTTTAGACCTGGTTTAGTCCTAGTTTAGTCCTGGTTTAGTCCTGGTTTAGACCTGGTTCAGTCCTGGTTTAGACCTGGTTCAGTCCTGGTTTAGACCTGGTTTAGTCCTAGTTTAGTCCTGTTTTAGTCCTGGTTTAATCCTAGTTTGGACCTGGTTTAGTCCTGTTTTAGTCCTGGTTTAATCCTAGTTTGGACCTGGTTTAGTCCTGTTTTAGTCCAAGTTTAGTCCTAGTTTAGACCTGGTTTAGTCCTGTTTTAGTCCAAGTTTAGCTCTCTGATCCTGTGAAACACTTGACCTTAGACCTTCAAACGTAATAAAACACATGGCCCCTCAGCCTGTTCGCTCTGCGTCAGGTTTAATCAGACTTTCCGCTCGGTAACAGTGAGTTAAATAAACGTATGTGTCCCGGAGTTCTTCTGTGTCGTCCACGTCGCTCCAGAACAAAGCCATCGTCCCAAACTCCATCACTCACCGGGTCTGTGACAGGTCCAAACCTCCCTCCAGCCGCTCGTGTTCATATTCAGCACACGGGGGAAATTAGTGCAGGAAGAGGAATGGAGCGGAGAGGAGTGGACTGCGGCGGCGCTCGAGCGGTCGGACAAATCGCTAAACTGGGAGTCGTCAGAACGTGTGAATCTGTTACGGGGTCGACATTTACTTAAGACCAAGTACAAAGGTGGAACCCGAGTTTGAGTTTTTATGTATCGCGTGAAACTGGGAATTTGAAAAACACATTTGGTTTTATTATCAGTTCGTTTATTTTCACTGGACAAGATTTCATTTGTGCAAAGTTTGATTTTGTCTTTTACCATTTGATTTGCGTATTATCCGCTGTAGATGTAGAACTGTAGATCTCGCCCTGACCACCTCGGCCTGTTGGAATGAATGTGCCAACAAAGCCGCCATCTTGGTACAGGGTAATGCTGCTTTAGAGTCCAAGATTAGTCCTGGTCCAGTCCTGGTTCAGCTCTGGTTCAGTCCTTGTTTAGTCTTGTTTTAGTCCTGGTTTAGTCTTGGAACAGCCCTGTTTTAGTCCTGGTTTAGTCCTATTTTAGTCCTGGTTTAGTTCTATTTTAGTCCTGGTTCAGCCCTGTTTTAGTCCTGTTTTAGTCCTGTCTTAGTTCTGGTTCAGTTCTATTTTAGTCCTGGTTTAGTCCTGTTTTAGTCCTAGTTTAGCCCTGGTTCAGTCATGGTTTAGACCTGGTTCAGTCCTGTTTCAGTCATTGTTTAGTCCTGTTTTAGTCCTAGCTTAGTCCTGGTCTAGTCCTGGTCTAGTCTTGGTTTAGTCCTGGTTTAGACCTGATTCAGTCCTGGATTAGTCCTGTTTTAGTCCTGGTTCAGTCCTGATTCAGTCCTTGTTTAGTCCTGGCTCAGTCTTGGTTCAGTCCTGGTTTAGTCTTGGTTCAGCCCTGTTTTAGTCCTGTCTTAGTCCTGGTTCAGTTCTATTTTAGTCATTGTTTAGTCCTGTTTTAGTCCTGTCTTAGTCCTGGTCTAGTCCTGGTCTAGTCCTGGTTTAGTCCTGGTTTAGTCCTGTCTTAGTCCTGTTTTAGTCCTGTCTTAGTCCTGTTTTAGTCCTGTTTTAGTCCTGTCTTAGTCCTGTCTTAGTCCTGTTTTAGTCCTGGTTTAGTCCTGTCTTAGTCCTGTCTTAGTCCTGTTTTAGTCCTGTCTTAGTCCTGGTTCAGTCCAGCTCACCAGAGTAAATTCCTCATAATATTTGCACTTTACAGATGAATTAGAGTCATTTCTTTCTCGTTTCACCACATCCAGATGTACCGAAATCTCAGAACCTGTAATATCTTAATCCTTGGTTTCATCCCCACGTACATGAACAGTACGTCTGCACCATCGACCCGGACTCCATTAAAGTGTTCTAAAAGAGCTGCTTATCTTCTCGTATCGATCCGGCCTGTAGCCTAAAGCTCATTCCCTCTCCTCCTCTTCTTCTTCTTCTTCTCCGCAGCTAAAATCCTAAAAAACAGACCGGAGCAGCGAAAGAGAAGAGACGGAAAAGGCCATGGCTGAGTGGATGATTACATCTCCAAGTGGTAAGTAGTCCGCTGTGTTGTGTTGCTTTTACACACCGTATTTGGACTTTTTTTCTTCGTTTTATGTCAATCCGGGCGCGTTTAGCGGAGGAGGGAGCCGCTAATGGAGGCTCTGCGGCGGTGGTGACGCCGTCGGCCATTGGCCATTTAAGTTCTGTCACAGCATCGTTGCACTTAACGCAATCGTCTGCCACATATTCATGCACGGTTTACTGTTCCCAAAGTCAAATATAGAAGTTTTTGTTGTGTCATGCTCAAGTTTTGTGTGCGTCATTGGTCGTTTGTCCATTGATCTGAAGGCTAGAGGTTCGAATCCCAATCTCGGCATAAACATCATCGGTTGAGTGGTCAGAATTAGGAATTTTCGGTGTTTAACCTCGTATGTATTGTAGAAAATCCTGCAGTTTCTTGGCTTAAAGGGACAGTTCTGAATTGTGGCCTTATTTCCCAGTGACCCAGAGAAGCCCGTAAACAATCACTGACGTGACGCCTAAATTTCCTCAGTTAAAAAGGTTCAAATTTCATAATAATTCAGCACATTTCTATCGTACCTCTGTGGAATCAAATCATTTGTTCATAAATCCTGAGTTAATCTGCATGTTTTTTGTCCTTAAAGTGTTAAAATGTCATGTGGTGCGACCGTGCATCATGTGGTGTGACTAATAACAGCAGAATTCTGTGGCTGGAGTTTAATAACAGACAAAGTCGACTTGGGTGAACGGTTCTTTAGGCGTTTTTCTTCATTTTCAGCATTTTCCAGGGCAGTAGTTTGTTCATTAAACACAAACAGGCGACTGTCACATTGGAGCAAAAGAAAATATCAATATGCATTAAAAATCTAAAGAAACACAACAGTTTGTTTCTGTACACTTCATATTACTCACAACTTAGATTAATATAACAACCATGTTTTAGAAAATAAAACTATTTTAAGGTTATTCTCGGTCGCACCACATGACATTTTACACTGAAAATGCTTCATATAAATGTTAAACACAGATTTATGCTCCTGACACTGGAAATATGTGAAAAAGTTCAATTGAAACTCATATATTTTTATATTTTAAAATCTGTTGAAAATCCTCATACGTCACTGACCCACAATTCGCTGCTGCTGCTCAGACATAAATCTTTCAAATGTCCAAAATTCTTTCTGTATCTGCGACATGTCCTGATGCTGCTGCTGTGCTGATGTCCCACTGTGCTGAATGTTTACACCGGGTTTATTTAGGGCTTAGTTATTTCGCTCGGGTTTGCACTTTATCAACTATCCATGTGGATGGTCCAAACACGAGTTTGTTGTTCTTTTGTGGCAATGACAATAAATACTTGAATCTTGATCTTGAAAATTCCAAACTAATTTGCAAATGTGGAGCTTCCAAAATTGTTCAGAACTTTGCTCTTGGGATTGTGACGTCGTTTCTCATTGAATTTTCAGTGAGCTTTATGTAAAAACAAATGGACATCAAATATCCACAACGATCGAGGGAAGAAAGATGAAAACTTAAAGGAAACAACGACGAGCATCAGTGAAACGACTGAGCAGCACTAACGTTCTGGTCCTGGAGGAAACAGAAGGAACTTGTTCACTCAGACTGACTCGACAATTACAATTACATTTTCAGTTTTGTGATGTTGATATTGGCACAGACTGAGAGATTTGTGCAGTTTAAATGCTGCAAATGTTCACAGATTAAACTGACCTATCTGCAGGGAGACAACTATAGGCTGTTATTAGGTCCTTTTGTCAGTTCAGACGGTTTCTCCTGCTCCCTGCACTTTTCCTCTGAGTCTCGTGATGTTGCTGTGACGTCTCCGCTCAGGTTTTGTCGCCATATAGATGTTATAGATGTTCACAGATTAAATGAAACCATTTAAACTGCACAAATCTCTCAGTCTGTGCTAATATATCGACATCACAAAATCGATTTTTAATTGTAATAGTAGAATCAGTATGAACAAGTTCCTTCTGTTTCCTCCAGGACCAGAACGTTAGTGCTGCTCAGTCGTTTCACTGATGCTCGTCGTTGTTTCCTTTAAGTTTTGGTCTTTCTTCCCTCGATCGTTGTGGATAAATTCTTCATGGACAGAATCTGTTCTTTGTTCCTTGTTGGATGAAGATTTGGTGTTGGGGCAGATTTATGAAGCTGCTCAAAAATATGTGACACTTTTCCACAGGGATTTTGCTGTCGAAAGGCACTGACAGGAAGTTGCGTGACTCAACATCGTTGCACTTCCTGCTGTTGTGATAATCGTCTTTTCTGACACTATAGAGATCGCTGTATTTACCATAGTGACCCGGCAGTTTATCGTGTTCTTTCACTGCACTTTTGTCCACTTCTTAATGTTGGTTTGAGAGTTTTCTGGCAGATTTTCCATGATCACAGCTGTTTTATGCCATTCACACCGAGCTCTATAATGGGCCTAAAAAGCATTTCCTGGTGAGTGTAGGCGGCTGATTAAAAGTGCCGTTTTTACAGCTCCCTCTTAAAAACAATACGTGAACTTAACGGCGAGTTTGAAACAACGCCCAGAAGCAATATCTGAATGATTACATTTCGGCATCTGTGCGGTAAAATGGTTTCTGCAGAGGTGTGAACAAGTGTGTCTTTGGAAGCCTTCGTTAAATAATAAAATGGTGCTGGGTAATACAATTTTAGGTTATGCATAAATAATGTCAAATAACGACTTGTGTGGGTCTTTTTCACGCTGCTGCCTAACTCCAGTTCTCTCAAAAGTGTAGACCCTCACGTCTTTATTTGTTTTATATAATAATTTAGCGAGTTTGTGCTAAACAAATCTAGAATATAAAATGAAATATCAGGTGGCATACAGTATGTTCCGGAAGGACAATGACTACGACGTAAGTACTTCACCTGAGGAAGCTTCTCTGTTCATAAAAGCAAGAATTCATGACTCAGAGCTCGTGCTTTGTTTGGATTGTTGGATTTATTCTATTAAAGACGTATTTTAGCTGTTTTTTTTCTTGGATTGACGTCATATTGTAATCGGGATACTTCAAAGATCACACAGAATATCGAGATATTCACATGTGGCTGATGGGCAATTAATCGTCAATGATGTCTGTAAAAGTTTGTGGTTTAGTTCAGACAGAAGACTTCACTTTTATTATGTCTAGGGACGTAACGATAACGTAAATCTGGTGATATCGGATCGTGAAAGGTGTTTCAATAATCTGATGGAGCATCACGATAGCAAATCCCAAGTCTCTTTGCTTAAATGAATAGTTCTAAGCACTCAGAAACCTCCATTCTTTGGATTAAAAAGTAGTAGTTAAAAAGTCGCATATTCACAGTTTTGTGAGCCTCCACAAAATATTGCAATAGATATGGTGAGATGTATATGGAATATGAACGAAAGAAAAAAGAATAAAAGAGAGAACAAATGAAAGAACAAACAAATGAAAGAAGGAACGAATGAACAAACGAAAGAACAAAAGAAACACTAAAAAAAAAAAGTTTTAGAAAAACTAAAGAAAGAAAAAGGAAGAACGAATGAAAGTAAGAAATAAAGAAAACGAAAGAACAAAAAAAAGGAAGTAAATCTGGTCCAGAGAGATTTTGATTTTGTTCCATCCCTAAAGATAATAAATGTTGCACCAAATGACTGAAGCATTTTAGAGTCAGTGTTGTTATTCTATAGAATACCGTAATATCGTGAGCTTTTCCACCATATCGCAATAAATATCGGACTTAGATATCGTTACACCCATATTGTACTCAAATTCTTTTAACCAGTGTGAGGATAGTTTAGGCGACTTTCTACACAGACGTAGGTGAGTTCATGTGAAACGTTCCAGCAGAATCTCTCCGGAGCGTTTCAGGAGAGTTTCCACATTTAAAGCGACTCCTGAATCACAGAAAGTCGCTCAAACCCTCCACAACACGCAGACGTTTCTTTATCCAAACAGACGACAGACGCAGCGAGTGTGGAGCAACAGAGCGACAACGTTCATCCACCGCATCAGGAGGAGCAGCTGTGTTTTTCAGCGCTTATAGTTTATGCAAATGAGCCGTGTGGTTTTAAGTTTGGTTTGTGTAGAGACGACGCAGCATCAGTCCTGCTCCTGTTGGTGCAGCTCGACTTCTGTCTTCACCAACATTAGACTCACCGTTTATTTGGAACCAACGCTTATTTATCAGAATATACAAATATACAAATGTACAAATGTACAAATACACAAATGTACAAATATACAGATATACAAATGTACAAATGTACAAATATACAGATATACAAATGTACAAATGTACAAATATACAAATGTACAAATATACAAATATACAAATGTACAAATGTACAAATATACAGATATACAAATGTACAAATGTACAAATATACAGATATACAAATGTACAAATGTACAAATACACAAATGTACAAATATACAGATATACAAATGTACAAATGTACAAATATACAGATATACAAATGTACAAATGTACAAATATACAAATGTACAAATATACAAATACACAAATGTACAAATATACAGATATACACCTGCGCCCAGCTCTTATTTGGTGTTTTACGGTACTTTACATCAGTCTAGTGGCAGTTTCTTAAGAAAAGATGGATAAAAAAAGTGAAAATACAGGAAAATTATCTAAAAATACAGGGACCATTTGAACGGAAGAAACACATTTTTATGACAGCTTTAACTTTCACTTAAAATAAATGTCAGAGCAAACAAACAAAACAAACACTGAAAATAAAAAGTGTTCCTCTCTGCATATGTGGCCTCAGTGGGAGTGAGTTATAATCCGTGGAGCCTCTGTCACGGCTGCAGTAGCGGATTACACCGTACAGAACATCTCTCTGAGCTGCAGCAGACCCTGAGTCAGCAAAGCACCCTGGGAAAGTGAGTTTTAAATACATACACCATGTTTCAGTTCACACAGAGTTCAGGCTCACGGCACCGAGCATCAAAGCTCCCGTCACGGCAACACATCCCACCGCTCCCCACACACCGGCTCCGTCCTGTGGAGGGTTTTAAATCCAGGGCAAAAAGAGGCGCTGAAATGAGAAATAAAATCGCAGAAAGTACGAGGGCAGTGTGGGTGTTTGGGGTGGAGTTTCAACTGGAACTGGTGTCTAAACTTTTCTCATCAAGGGTCGTATATCTTGACATCTTGACGTAGCAGTGGGCTGATCGACAGTTAATATAGTGAATAATTAAAATATGTCTGCCTCTGGACCTCCATTCATGTTTACGTCCTCAAAAATAGACACTAAATATTTGATAAACACTGGCATCTTTAAAAAAAAAAGGAAGATAAAAACAACGAAAGTGTTAGTGGTTTTAGAGGATAAAGAGTTATAGAGCTCTGGAATTAATGAATTATGCATTACATTTTGTTTGTTTTAATTTATATTTTGTCTATTATAGATACAGTAAACCACAAGTGAAACTGTAAATGCAAACGTGCTGTTCAGACGCTGCTTTTTTCTTGGAATTCTGTCATTGTTTAATAGAGTTAGACATTATAAGTACTTTTACTTCCTAAATCTTTCAGTCATGATCCATGGGGTTGTAGTGTATGATTTGTTTTGTTTTGTAGTGCTGCAAAATGACGGATTAAAAACAACAACAACAACAAAACAGGCTTAAACCTGAAAACCTGAGGGCCAAGAAAAAATGGTCAGAGGGCCACATTTGGTCCCCAGGCCATAGTTTGGACATGCCTGGTCTAAAGGAAAGAAACTAAGAGCAGAGTTTGCCAATCAACAAGCAAACACAGCCCGATACGTTTTACGAGTCTGAACATTCAAGAAAAAATTACAAAATATTTAAACATTTAAGTGTTTTAGTTTAAACTCAAAAGAATATTTAACTAAAAAACTAAAAAGACTTCTTTAAAGGCACAAAATTAGCTCTGATCAGCATAAATATAGTTCTGTTGACGTTTTTTATGGTCAGATTAAAGTCTAACTTGAGCAGTAAAGCTTCAGACAGAGCAGTGCTTCTAGTTAGCGTCAGCTTCCCCAGGGAATGTTCACATCTGTTGCAAAGTCTCAAGAGCTGCGACACTTGTAGAATTTAACAGGGACGTTTTTCATATCAGTGTTTCTTGGTCTTGAATTATTCTTCTACAATCTTCATTTTCTGAAATCGTCATTTGAAAACAGCCGGTTTCCTCCACATTTGATTTGAAACTGTAGAAAATGCACTGAAAATGCACTGAAAATACACTTGACTGTTCCCTCGCGCTTTTCATACAATAGGCCCCGAATATAAAGGACGAGCTTGAATCAATACATCGTTATGGACTAATTACAAAGCTCCAAAATAATGAGTTTGAAGAGTCTGAAGAGCCTCAGACTCTCATCATGACGACGTAAACGTGCAGAGAATCCACACAAAGGCCTTTTTATAGGCATTATAAAGGGGAATTACCAGTTCTGTTTTATGTTTCACTTGATGGTGGGCAACAGGTAGGAAAAAAGAATAAATAAAATAATTAAAAAGGGGCTGGATTAGCTAAAAATATCAAAAAACAAGTATAAAACAAGTGGAACCAACAAATAAATGAACTCTAACAAAATTTTACACTAGGGATGTCCTGATTCGATATTCAGTATCAGTCGACTCATAAATCACTCTTTTATGAGTTTCGGACAGTATCGGATTCATGTGATCGGACTGATCTAGTTTCACATGTTTTTGCAGCATCGACGCGTTTTAGGGCGCCGTAAATCAAACGCCGCCATGTCGCTGTGTGGGACTTTTCACTACAACAGAACGAGAGTCAAACAGCGACACAATCGCTGCAAACAAACAGTTTCTCCTGGAGGAAGCAGCAGAGCCACTTTAACACCACCAATTTGATTCACTTACAAAAGAATCATCCGGACGAGTTTGAGATTTACAAGAGCAAAACGGCTGGAGGAGGTGTTTCACAGAGGAGAAAAGCTACGTCAAAATAGCAACAAGTCCAAGAAAATAACACAAAGGATTGTCGAATTCATTGCTTTAGATGATCGACCGATGTCTGTCGTGGAAAATAAAGGCTTTCGTCGTCTAATGGACATTTTGGAGCTAAGGTATGAACTTCCTTCACGACACGACATTACAAAGACGGCGCTACCAGATCGGATCGGGATCGGAAAAAGCGCTCCTTAAAAAAAATCAGATAGGAAGCTAAAAAATCTTGTTTGGGACATCTCTATTTTACATAAACTATTCAATGTTATAATAAATAGTACTGTATTTTTGCCAGGGGGGAGAGTGTGATGTCTATAGTACTTGAAATTGCAGTGGCCACTAGAGGCAGCACACGCTCTGTTTTTGAATATTTTTAACCATATAAAAGAATAAGAACTCTGCATCAGTTTGTTGAAACGGGTGTGTTGAAGGAACAGGAGCAGCACAAGAATTCAATTCAGTTTCCTTTATTGTCACATGTGCATATACATACAAAATATATATAGCACAGATGAAATTGCTGTCCTCTCCCACCTCAGTGCAAACATTGAAAACATTCCAATAAAAATTCAAGTATAAAACAAATGTGCAAACAACAAAAATGTGCAAACAGACAAAAATGTGCAAACAGGACAGAAGTGCGCAAACACTCAAGTAACCATAGTAAACATAGTAAACATAGTAAACAGATAAAAACCACAATAGACAAAAACAATATTTACAGATGAAAAGTGAGGTAGTGCTAAAATGTATGAATAACAGTCACTGATTGTCCATATAATGTAAAAAGTGAGGTAGTGCATCAGAGTTCGCAGTGTTCTTAGTGGGTGACAGGGGGCCGAGGGGGGGCAGAGGGGAAAAAGTGGGGGTAGGGCAGGGAGAGAATTAAGTCCTCTGACAGCCTGGTGGAAGAAACTGTCCCGGAGCCTGCTGGAACATACAGAAAAAATCCCGCACACTCTTATCTGCAAAATGTGAGACCAGGACCAGGGCCACTCCTTATTTAAGACGCCCGAGTGCTGAAACGCTGCAGGTCCTAATGAATCTCACTATTTTGCAACTACGACGGTGTGCGGGATCTTTTCTCTGTGAATATTTTTAACCAGAAAGCTGCAAATTTACTGAGTTTGCACTAAAATTACAAATAAATAACAAGGGGCAGAAGATGATTGTATTTAAACACCAGCAGCTGAGGAGCAAAACGTTGATTTTGTGTTTAGTCCCACTTAAATAAACCCACATACGGTCCTTTTAGCAGAAGGCATCCGGAGACAACAATCTAACGCTGATGCTGAGAGCGAGCTAATGCTTTTGGCCTTTGCTGGAAACGATTATTGGTAGAGAATGGGAGAGCGATGGACACTCCAAAAGAGCCATCGCCGAAGATGCAGGAAGTCCGTCTGTCAAACCACATTAGGACGAGTGTCTCACGTGACCGATGGAAGATTTCAAACCATCAAACCAGAACACATTAGTCCAAAGGAGAGGCCATGAAAACACTCGGCTTTTCAACATCATGTACGCATTATGAGGGACTTATCCAACCCAACAGTTTCTAACGTGCTGCACAAATACAGAGTAAGAAGCATAAAAGAGAAATAAAAAACGCTCAGATTAAATCACACTAGTCCTAAAACAATAAAACCATTAAATTAAGATAAGAGCAAAACCATAGAATAGCAATAAAATAAGTAAAAAATAAATAAAAACTCAGAGGAGCACACGACTCACGCAGTGTTAAAATCCATAGAATAAAACTGTGTCTTAACAGGAGACTTAAAACACACCACTCCTCTAGGGGGGGCTGTTCAGACGTGGGAGGGCAGAATGTTCCAGAGTTTAAGACTCAGAAAAGGTTCTGTTCCCTCTGGATTTAAGTCTCGTTTTAGGCCCCATGAGCTGGAGCCCTCAGACCTCAAAGTAGAGACGTACCAATCAAGGTTTTTTGGCTTCTGATTAGATTTTTTTAAGGAGTGGTCTTTCCAGTGCTGATCCTTTTTTTATAACTGTGGTAGCACCGTCTCTGTAATGTGTCGTGAAAGAAGTTCATACCTTAGCTCCAAAAAGTCTCTCTTGTAAATCTCAAACTCGTCCGAATGATTCTTTTGTAAGTGAATCAAATTGTTTGTGTTAAAGTGGCTCTGCTGGTTCCTCCAGGAGAAACTGTTTGTTTGCGTCGCTGTTTGACTCTCGTTTTGTTGTAGTGAAAAGTCCCACACAGCGACACGGCGGCGTTTTGATTTACGGCTGCCGTAAAGCGAGTCAATGCTGCAAAAACATGTGAAACTGGATCAGTCCGATCACATGACTGAATCCGATACTGTCTGATACTCATGAAAGAGCCGTATATTAATACTGAATATCGGATCAGGACGTCCCTACCTCGTGTGGGGATGTACATTTGGACGAGATCTGAGCTGTGCTGTGGGGCCAGAACGTTCAGAGCTTTAAAAACAAATAACATTTTAAAATCAACTCTGTACTTAACGGGAAACAGTGGAGCAGAACCGGCAGCAGCATTTTGAACAAACTGTAATGTGCTGATGGAGGATTGTGGGAGGCCTGAATATCGTGCATTGCAATAGTCCGGTCTACTGGGACCAAAAGCCCTTATGAGTGTTTCAAAGTTATTGTGCGCTGGAATTGGTTTTAATTTGGTCATTTGTCTTAGCTGAAAAAAGCTGGTTTTAACAACATTTGAGATTTGTTTCTCAAAGCACAGAATCCATTTGCTTTACAGTAGCTTCAGTTTACAGAAAACACTTCAAACATGCACAATAGGCTAATTATTCAGCTCCGCAGTGGGGAAATAGCGCTGAAAATGTGTTCTCTCGTATAAGTACAGTTACATTATGCTAAAATGTACTTTTACTAATTAAACGGCTGCCAAAACTGTGCTTGAGTAAAAATAAAAAGTTCAGATTCCAGTACAATTCTCCAGACCTTTTTGAAGCTCTTGGACTTTTCCCCTTGTGGTTCAGGCAGGTTTTCCTTATATCTCCCACACATTTTTATGACAACACAACTACGCGACGTCTTTGTTTGTCCCTGATGTTCTTGAACACTTGTTACTTAAAGCTTGGATCACGCTAACTGGTCCGGCTTCGTCTCCGCCTCTGACAATCGTCCCATGATGCAACAGTCTGAAAGATCCTGACACCCCCCGTCACTCTCCCAAGGGCGCCTCTGTGGACTTTAGTTTCCTCCTTTCTCTGTGGATGATTAAACACCAGACATGGCTGTTACAGAGTTCTTTTCTAACAGCATAAGTGTTCTCCTAGTTAAGTAATATGTTTTTATTGAAGCTTAGTAAAAGTTGTGGTTTCTCTTCCCACTGTGAGTCTGCAAGTCGAAAAGCTTTGTTGACAATGTGCAATGATTTGAACATTTGTTTCGCGCACCACTTCTTCAGATCTGATAGTTTGTCTCATTTTTGTGTCTGTCCTTAACGCCGAGTGTCACAAATCTGCAACAAACCTTTTGAATCAAGCTATAAGCCGAGATCGCGGCTTCATTCCCCCAGTGCTGTTAGTGCAGATGCAGAAGCTCACTGCATCAGTGCATGAGCTGGTTTTTTCAGCGCTTATGCAATATGCAAATGAGCATGCGGTTTTAAGTTTCGTTTCTGTAAAATGTAAACAAATGTGGCAAAGCTGCATTAAACACATTATTACTCAGTGTATATGTGGAGTGGAGCACTGGAAATACATGTGGAGCGATGGTAGAGACCAATCGAGCAGCAGAAAGAAAGTTTAAAGTGAGCGAGAAACTTGTGTTTGATGGAGAAAAGTGGAGGAAACTCAAACTGAAATGATGTAAATCCAAAAGCTCGAGGATGAAGAATTCAGTGGATTTAGTGATTTGGAGCGAGATGGAGAGTTTGGTTAAACTTGTTCTGTTGTTTCTGCTCTAGTTTTGTGAATAACTGTTCATATGTGACGAGAACAAACCAGACACATGTTCTGTTCTTCTCTGTTCTACTGTTGTTACTATAACTCGCCCGGAGTCGACTTATGTATGTGTTTTCTTCTTCACTGTGCATTTTTTTGGCTGGTGCGACTTATACTCCAGAAAAGACGCTAACTCTCTCCATCAGCAGGCCAAATTACAGGTCAGATCTGTGGAGAAGTGGGTCCACTCACTGTAAGAATGCCTGTTTTTTGCAATAGTTTGGATAAATAAAAACACTTGTAAACGAATAAACAGAAGATATACAGTATTTGTTTCTTCACATCATGAGGCAGGCAGATGGCGAACCCTCCATCAGAAAAGTTCCAGCTTCTACTTGAGCGATACTATTCTGAAGCAACATTATTCTTATTTGAGTACAATTTTGGCGACTGTTCTTCTGCAAGGCGATGACGTCCACACGACTTTTCACGTGCCAACTTCACAATAGACACATCAAACTGCTGCTGCTTCTGTCTTGATTTAGACGCAGAAACACAATTCCACGCTCGGCGGCTCTTCCCACGGGAACGCAGTATTAACATTTAATGACGCCCTCGCGCTGTCTCTTCACATGGCATCGCCCACCGCACGGCTCTATCTCCAAAAATAAGAATTTCAACAAGCAAACCGTGACATGATGCAAATACTAGTCAAGAAATGCAGCAGGGTTTTGACGGTGAATTAAAATACGAGATGGTGTTTTGTTTGGGGTCTTTTTAGTGACGAGAGCGCAGTTGGGAGTAATGATCCGATTGAAGACGCCTTAAAGGGTGAAGACCAACGCGGGGAAATTGGGTTGATGTGATTCTACGAGACCTGCACAAGGCTGTTTATGCGTAGTGTTCCTGAGCTCGGGAGCTGGTGTCAGGAGGAGTTACGGAGTCGAGAGGCTGCGCGGGAAGTAAGTTGGACCAAAACGGGGAATATATTTGGATGTGGCAACGTCCTGGGACTTACCTGACCTGGGGCAGACTGAGGGAAACATGGTCAAAAATCTCTGCATAGGACGAGGGGTGGATGAAGTGCTCAGTTTTGTCACTTTTGATACCACGGCAAAACATTACGCAAGTTAAAGTCAAAATCTCACGTGAAAAGATCTACTGAAATAAAACTATTAAAGTAAAAGTGTTTTGCTGAGAGTTTTAGAGCAATTAACGGATGAAATGTTGTGATTTTGATAATGAGTTTAGCAGATTTTAAGTGATTCAGTTGATTTGTTGATTTTTCTGGCTGTTTAGTGCTTTTGTGTATTCGGTTTGCTAAAAAAATTGGGGCGTTAACTCAAATTAAATGTGCTAAAAATAAGTCTCAATCTTTTCAGCAAAGCACTTTTTACTTTTCAGTCCAGATCTAAAATGTAGTGGAGTAGAAAGTACAGATACATGCTCTCAAATGTAGTAAAGTAAAAGTAAAAATTATCTACTGTAAAATGTAATTAAGTAAAGTACGAATCCAGCGTCCAGGCGTCCACATATATGTCCAACACATTTTGGGTTGTTTCAGGCACTTAATAGTCATCATCATTACTTATTATTTGTGACTTTGTGTTCCATCGAAATGATCAAAACATAAAATGAATGTTTGTTGCGGGGTTCTACTCAGGGGGAAATGACGACGGCGCAGTCAGAAGGACGTTTATTGATATTTTAATTGATAAAGTTTAAAGAGCGCTTGAACGTAAAGATCCTGACTGACCAAGGGAGGGAGAGTGGCCGTCTTTTATTATCCCCCAAGGCTCCTCACCCAAATCAATGAACACTTTACCTTTTCTACGTCTTAAACCTAAGTTAATCATTTCAACAAAACTATTGAAAAATACAGAAAAATATATTAAACATCGTGGCCATGTCCCTGCACCTGTTGTGAACGGGAGATGGACACTGGTTGAAGTTGGTTGGAGGATTAAGTTCTGGATATGGATGATTTGACAGCGACTTGTGCACCCAAGACGACTGCGGAGGGGACGAACAGGAAATATAGCGGGGGAACGGAGTGGAATGAATGAAACCAGATAAGTAGGTAGCGCGGGGTTTTCGTGCGTGCTTAGACTAGTGTGGGCTTTGGCAAACAAATATAATAAAATTTATAAAAAATATAAATCTTTTTTTTGCACTCATCAGGTCCCAATCAACCCAAATAACAAAGAGAAATCACTAAAGCCGTGCAAGAGTTCGGAGGAGGTTAAGTATTGTACTTTTGTACTTCATGACCTTCCAGCGCTGCACCTGACCACAGAAACCCGCAAATCATACAAGAAATTTGATCCATTTAATTAGACGGTAGAAAAGGTTACTTCAGTCTCTGCTTGAGGTGTTTCAACAGCCAAACTGAATCATTTTCAATCTGAAGGTGTTGGTCTGAGCAGCTGGAATTTATTGATTTTGCAGTGGGGGTGTTCTGCCTGTATGTCTTTGGAGGAATGTTCAGCAGTTGCCATGGTGATACAGTGAACATATTAGCAAACTCTGCCAAAAAAAAGAAGAAAATGGTTTTAAAAAGTGGATTTAATCAACATATTTGTCATTTTCAACATTAAATCTCACTTTTTTTGTGTCTATGTGCTTTAATACTTGTTCTGATGCAGCTCAAGATCATTCTAAAGCCATTCAGGAAAGATTCATGTCTGTCCAGTGAATATTTAACAACCCCAGTGCCTTTTAGTTGTAAGAGTTCTAATATTAGAGGTATAATGTTGTAACCATCGTCCGTACGAGCATCTTTGCAAACAAAACGTCTGTAGCAC
>CM068355.1:1012500-1352500 GCA_034769755.1 Odontamblyopus lacepedii | reverse complement strand
CTTACTGTTTATATAAGAGACAAAATATGAGTTAGAACAAATTTAATGCATAATTCATGCCTTCCAGAGCTCTAGAGCTTTAAAAACATAAAGCTTTATCCTCTTTTGTAAATCATCACTCAGGTCGTTCCATAATTTAACCCCTTTGACAGAAATACAATCACTTCTTTTCTTAGTTCTTATCTTGATTGTTTTAAAGATCCCTGTTCCTGTAGTGAAGTACAGGCTGTTCTGACACTATAAATGTGATAAATATGTCACCAGAAACAGAAATAAAGAAAATGTAGATAGATTTAGATACAGTAATAGAGAATCCCTGACAAAGTTACAGTCAAATATCTGCAGTCATTTTTTATTTCACTGGGTAAATCAGCTCATCGACTCGTCGACTTGGATCAACATCATTCTTCAGTTTTTAGCAGCGTTTAGATGCACTTGATTAATTTTATTAATGACATAAAACAACGTCCAAGATACAAACAATCTGAAGAGAGAATATTAAAATAAGAATAGATCTATTGGACATAAATAGGAGTGTAACAATATCCAAGTGTCACGATACGATAAGAACCTCACGGTACGATATTTATCACGATATCGTGGGAAAGCTCACGATATTACAATATTCTACAGAATATCAAGACTGACTCTAAAAGGCTTCAGTCATTTGGTGCAACATTTATTGTCATTAGGGATGGAACGAAATACAAATCTCACTGGACCAGATTTATTACAATATAAAACTGTGAATCTGCTCCTTTTTCCTCTAAAAATGCTTCACAGACTTAATCCAAAGAATGAAGATGTAAAAGTGCTTAGAACAGTTATTTCTTCATGTCGTCTGCACTGAAACGGAGCAAAGGATCATGGTCTATGTAGTTCCCTCCCTATGTAGTTTTTTTTTTTTTTTTTAAGCTATTTCTGCATCGGAACTGTTCATTTAAGCAAAGAGACTTGGGATTCCAGATATTGTGATGCTCCAGATTACTGGGACCTTTGACGATACGAGATCACCAGATTTACGTTATTGTTACATCCCTAGAGTACAGTATTTTCCCAGTTTTGCTGAGCAGGATTTTTGTGAGGAAGGAATTAATCGCCCTGGTTTCATATAAATGCCTGGTCTGTGAAGTGACTGAAACAAATAAACTCCCCGGCTCTTATTTGGCATTTTATGGTATGATACAGATTTACCACTGGTATTATTCCATATAAAATAACTGGTAAAACATATAGATGTAGATACATGTAGTCATATGCACTTCACATCATTCTGAGTAAAAAACTCGTGCCTTTATCCATCTATAACAATGATTTATGACTCCTGTGTGTACTTAAATCCCCACTGCACCACCGCCAGTACTGTAAAGAAAATGTACAGACGATAAATACAGAGTCTCAAAATTCCAGCATTCATATATTAAAGAATATGTCTGTGTAGTAATTATCACGACAGGCTGATTTCCATCTTCATTTTGCTCATTTTCCTCGGTTTGCACTTGAGGCACTGAACGCCCCCGTGTCATGCTTCTCGTCACAGGTCCGTGGAGTGTCCTTGTAGCTCTTAATTACTGCCGCTAATATTACAAGCGACATTTAGATCCCTCTTCGCCCGCCTGAGCTTTTCTGACAAACCTGAACGAGCTGCATCTGTGTGGGCCGGAGACGAGGGAAACCGTCTCCGCATGTTAATATGGAGGCGCGAGGCCAAAGGGACACGCCAGGCCGGGCTGCAGCGGCGCTTCTGGTCACGTCCCGTCACTTAACCAGGCCAGGAGACTATTGATCACAGCTGACGGTCCCAAAAGGCCCGAGTATTCTGGAGTGTCTGAGAAAACGCTGATAAGAAATGGCGTTACGCTAATGAGTTGATAATGGCATTTGAAGATACTGACAGTGACGGGGTTTTAGCCACTATAAGCTGTTCAAATCACTTTAAAAGCTGCGTTGTGTCACTTTTCTCCATCTCTGAGGAAATATGGAGTAATACATTTTTCTACTCCAAAAGAAGGTTATCAGGATTATTAATCATGAGAATTACCATGCACCAAGTCCTCTTTTTGTAAGCTAAAAGTACTTACTAAGGATGTAACAATAATGCAAATATGGTGATATCGTATCGTCAAAGGTCTCACAATAATCTGGAGCATCACAATATCTGGAATCCCAAGTCTCTTTGCTTAAATGAACAGTTCTGATGCAGAAATAGCTAAAAAAAAACAGAGGGAACTACATAGACCATGATCCTTTGCTCCGTTTCAGTGCAGACGACATGAAGAAATAACTGTTCTAAGCACTTTTACATCTTCATTCTGTGGATTAAGTCTGTGAAGCATTTTTAGAGGAAAAAGGAGCAGATTCACAGTTTTATATTGTAATAAATCTGGTCCAGAGAGATTTGGATTTCGTTCCGTCCCTAATGACAATAAATGTTGCACCAAATGACTGAAGCATTTTAGAGTCAGTCTGTTATTCTGTAGAATATCGTAATATCGTGAGCTTTCCCATAAATATCGTACCGTGAGGTTCATATCGTATCGTGACACTTGGATATCGTTACACTCCTAATTATGTCCAATAGATCTATTCTTATTTTAATATTCTCTCTTCAGATTGTTTGTATCTTGGACGTTGTTTTATGTCATTAATAAAATTAATCAAGTGCATCTAAACGCTGCTAAAAACTGAAGAATGATGTTGATGCAAAAAAACATGATCTGATTTACCCGGTGAAATAGAGAATTACTGCAGACATTTTACTGTAACTTTATCAGGGATTCTCTGCTAATTAAATCAATCTATATTTCTTTATTTCTGTTTCTAGTAACACATTTATCGTGTCAGAACATCCTGTACTTCACACTACAGGAACAGGGATCTTTAAAACAATCAAGATAAGAACTAAGAAAAAAAGTGATTGTATTTCTGTTCGAGGAGTTAATTTATGGAACGACCTGAGATTTAAAAAGTCTAACACTGCAGAAGCCTTTAAAAAAAGAGTATAAAGATACAGAGAATTATGCATTAAATTTGTTTGTTTTAATGTATATTTGTCTCTTATAAAAACAGTAAATCACAAGTGAAATTGTAAATGCAAACGTGCTGTTCATACGCTGCTTTTCGGTCATGATTCATGACCGAAAAGCAGCGTTTTGTTTTGTTTTTGTGGTGCTGATGACCAAATAAACTACTCCTATTACGACTATACTGTACCTGAAGTTAGAAGACTGAATATTATCATAACATTTCTATTGTTTTTCTGTCTTTTTTAAACAAATCATCCAAATCCGTGTGGTGGTGGGAACTTGCAGGTAGTGATCTGCAGATGGATCCAGCCCTACAACAATGAAAGCGTCTTGTTCTTTCTTTTATTTCCGTCTTCTGCGTGCAGGGTTGGGGCTTAAACGTCCTGTATCACGCAAAACGGACTCTTGGGAGGTTCAGGCCACGTCAGAATGTTCCCTCCTCAAAAACAGACCTGGAGCTGTGTTTTGTTTCATTCACACATGTTCACGTGATCCCAACAGCTCCTTTTACCTTTAGTTCAGCAAAGATTGGGAATTCCAGGCGTGAAATGATCCAAATGATTCTTGTGAAGGTTTATGGAGTTAAAACCACAATTTGGAAGAGGGAGTTTTCTGTATAAGAGGCAAAATCTGCAGTATTTTCTGTTAAATCAGTGCGTTTACAGTCTGGAGTAAGAGCAATGGTCTAATCTAAGACCAAGGAGATGATAGTGGACTTCAGCAGGAGGAAGCGTGGACATGTGCCAGTATCGATAGGAGGAGAGACTATTGAGATGGTGCAGTCGTATAAATATCTTGGAGTCCATCTGGATAATAAACTGGACTGGGCTGTACATGGCAGAGAAGTGCACAAAAAAGGACAGAGCCGACTCTTCTTTCTGAGAAGACTAAAGTCTTTTGATGTCTGCAGTGAGATGCTGCATGTCTTTTATCAGTCAGTTGTAGCAGGTGCTCTTTTCTCTGGGGTTGTGCTGGGGCAGTGGTCTGACTGTAAGAGACAGGAGCTCGACAAGCTAATCCGTGAGTGTGTTTCTGTCATGGGGGTGAGAGTGACTCAGTGGGGCCATTGTGGAGAGGAGGATGAGGAGCAGGATCCAGTCCATCCTCAACAGCAGCAGGAATCCTCTCCACCAGACTGTGGCTCAGAGAAGCAGTGACAGGCTCCTCTCCCTGCGATGTAGAACTGAGAGGTTCAGGAAATCATTTATTCCTGCTATCTATCTATCTATCTGTCTATCTATCTATCTATCTATCTATCTATCTATATCTATCTATCTATCTATCTATCTATCTGTCTATCTATCTATCTATCTATCTATATCTATCTATCTATCTATCTATCTTAAAAATGTGTGAATCAAACAAAACTCAACTCCAGGTCTGTTTGGGACAAGGAAACGTCATAACATAAGTCAGAAAATAGCGTCATAAGTGCCGTCCTTCATGCAGATCGGTAAATATCCAGTGTATCTTGTTTAAATGACTTTGAGTTGTCTATTGTAAGTCCCTTTGTTGCTGTTCTGGTCCCAGGCTGGGGCCCTTCAGAGCAGGTTCATAGGTTATGTGGTAAATCTAATCTGTTTGTCTCTGTGAACTACAATAATTCTATTTTCAGGTCATGGGATTGGCCAATCTTGAGCTTTTTTCTGTTTGTTCGTAGCGGTTTATTCCATTTCAAACGTTGTTAATGTGACAGGCCCGGCGCTGACCACAGGATTATAAGATTCTACAGAAACCGCGATGCAAACCGCGTATTTGGGACACGACCTGGTCATTTTCAGACCCTGTGATTTGCAAACTGAGACAAGACTAAGTGTGGTTTTGCTTTGTAAGTTTTTACTCTCTCATAAGTTCACAGACCCTGACAGAATTTGATTGATTTCTTGTCCATCTTTCAGAGAATATGAACAACACAAAAACTTTTCCTTCACTCATGGTTGGTGCTTCTTGGGTGAAGCCGTTTATTACCAAACTCCTGTGTTTCCTCTTTTTAAATCATAATGAAACAGAAACTACATTAATGACCCAGTGAAGCTGGAGTCTTTTGTGATAGTTGTGGATGTGTTCTTTTCTCTGATGGTAAAGCTGCTCATTCTTCTGGGCAAAAGGCTCCAGTTCCTGTAAATTCTTGGGCTCTTGTCTGAACTGCAGCTTGAATCTGCCCAGAGGCTCAGTGATACTGAGGCCAGAAGAGACGAACACTCCAGAACCTTCACTTTATTCTGTTGGAGCCACAGCTCCACTTTGTGTTTGGATCATTATCATGTTGAATATCCAAGTACGTCCCATGTGCAGCTTCTGGACCAAGAAATCATCAATTCTGCCAGTGGATGTGAACTTATGAGCTCAACTGTATGTATTGCCTCAGTACAGATATACTGTACAATCATCTCAACTCATCTCATGGTTAAACTTGTTGATGTCAAAAGTTATCAACAAACACCTACTGAAACACTGAATTGTAAAATCCTGCCCAAACGTTTTGGTGTTTACTTAGCCGCTATGCTAATGTGTACATGTGAAGGGCGGTATTCTATTTTTACGAGCGCCTGCACACCCAACTGCGATTAAAGCCTGAACATGGATGTAGATGCCAACAGTGCATACAAGATCAAAACAATTACCGCTCCTTGCATAAAGCCAGTGCAAGTGACATGCACATCAGTGCGTCTGCATTATTCATGTCGTCGGCATGTTGTGGGCTGTTTGTGTAATGTTTAGGGCTCTTATGTCTTATGCAGCACACGAGTGCTTCTGAGCCGCTCCACATGCTCCGCTTATCGCTTCCACAGGAGCCGCAGCCAAGGGCCCGCTTTGAGAACGCTCCAAGAACGAGCGAGGAGAAGGCTCGCGTCACATGCACGCCGCAGATTAGACCGCTCACTAAAACAGTTAAACAGCGTTCAGATTTACAACATATTGCCTGGATTTTTTTTATGTTTGATTAACATTTAAAGGTTCTATCATTAAGAAACCTGAGCATGACGTGTTCTGTTTAGTTTTCCCCGCCACAGTGTGGAGTAAAACAGTAAAAGAGTAAAACCTCCATGCTGAGCATCCATGTGCTGTCGTCTCATCGTATGTCTCGTATAAAGCACTGACAGTACATGTGTTTCTGCTTCAGTTGAGTGACTGAATTATACAGTTACATTTGTGATGTAAATTAAATGTTAATGTGTAAAGATTGGAACAAGATCTAGAGCCACAAGATCTTCAAATATATTAAAATTGTGAAGACTATTTCCACTGAGAAATAAAAGCCTCACAGAATGTTATATAATCATAATTATGAGTTTAAATGTCATAATTATTAGTTGAAAAGTCATAATTATTAAGTTAAAAGTCATAATTATGAGTTTTCAAAGTTGACTTTGAACCTGCTATTGCCCTGCAGCTCGTGGGTTGCTGTGGGCCTTTTCCTGGAGAAGTTTTGTATGAACCAACTACAAAGAAAAATGTGCAGTTATTTTACTAGTTCACTTCACACTGTATCTGAATTATTTGCCATGTGCCCATATTTTCATCACTGAGTGACCCGAAGGGTCCCTGTGCCAAGCGCCCAGCAAAGCTCATCTACTCCCGCACAGGGTCAGGAGATCGAGAGGTTCCTCATCCTCCTTTGGACTAAACCAGCACCATGGACAGAGGCACAGACGGACACTTTGCACTTTGTCATGTGGGATTTGTGTGGATTTCTCTCTCTTTCTTGTCTTTTTACAACATTCACAAGTGAATGAGGAAATGGAGCAATGTGGAGATGTCCTGAGCTCGTGGAGGACGGCCTCTCCAGGAAAATGAGTTTCTGTGAGGCTTTTATTTTTTATTTACTGGCAGAAATGGGTTTCCATATGTTTGCGATTAAAAAAATCATGTACCTTCTTGAAGTTGTCTTTAGCGGGATGATGTTTTCTGTTCTTATTGAACACTATCGTCTTCCAACTTAGAAGTTCGCTGATTTATTCAGTCATTTTAGATGAATATTGGAATTTAAAATGCCCAAAATACAACACACGGGAGTCATAGATTATAACTGTACAGCAGACACATGCACAATCTTTTTTTAAAACTACAAAAGAATGCACAAGACGTTTCATCATTACAAACCTTTGAACATGAGCATTAATCTTGTGCATTTTTGCATATCTGCTCTCTGTGTTACATCACTCGCATGTTTCATCTCCTCGTTTTTGCCTCAGCTCCTCTGGGCTCGGTTTGCCTTACTCTGCAAAACGTTCCTCTGCAAACGTTTCTCTGCAAACGTTCCTCTGCAAAACGTTCCTCTGCAAAACCTTCCTCTGCAAAACGTTCCTCTGCAAAACCTTCCTCTGCAAACGTTCCTCTGCAAACGTTTCTCTGCAAACGTTCCTCTGCAAAACCTTCCTCTGCAAAACGTTCCTCTGCAAATGTTTCTCTGCAAACGTTCCTCTGCAAAACGTTCCTCTGCAAACGTTCCTCTGCAAAACGTTCCTCTGCAAACGTTCCTCTGCAAACGTTTCTCTGCAAACGTTCCTCTGCAAAACCTTCCTCTGCAAAACGTTCCTCTGCAAAACGTTCCTCTGCAAACGTTCCTCTGCAAACGTTCCTCTGCAAAACGTTCCTCTGCAAACGTTCCTCTGCAAAACGTTCCTCTGCAAACGTTCCTCTGCAAACGTTTCTCTGCAAACGTTCCTCTGCAAACGTTTCTCTGCAAACGTTCCTCTGCAAAACGTTCCTCTGCAAACGTTTCTCTGCAAACGTTCCTCTGCAAACGTTCCTCTGCAAAACGTTCCTCTGCAAAACGTTCCTCTGCAAACGTTTCTCTGCAAACGTTTCTCTGCAAACGTTCCTCTACAAACGTTTCTCTGCAAACGTTCCACTGCAAAACGTTTCTCTGCAAACGTTCCTCTACAAACGTTTCTCTGCAAACGTTTCTCTGCAAACGTTCCACTGCAAAACGTTCCTCTGCAAAACGTTTCTCTGCAAACGTTCCTCTACAAACGTTTCTCTGCAAACGTTTCTCTGCAAACGTTCCACTGCAAAACGTTCCTCTGCAAAACGTTTCTCTGCAAACGTTCCTCTGCAAAACGTTCCTCTGCAAACGTTCCACTGCAAAACGTTCCTCTGCAAAACGTTCCTCTGCAAAACGTTCCTCTGCAAACGTTTCTCTGCAAACGTTTCTCTGCAAAACGTTCCTCTGCAAAACGTTCGTCTTCTGCTCGTTTCCAGTCCAAAGATCCACTCGCAGAGAGGCCTCGTGTCCCTTTGAAGAACTTAAACACTGAACCTTTGCAGACAAGGTGTTTATTTAACACGGGCAAATAGACACCAGTATCTCCCAGGCCCGCACCCTCGTCCTAATGGCAGAGTGCATTGTGGGAAATCAAAGGCTGCGCTCCCCGTGGCTTGTTTGTCTTCTTTTCCTCCTTCCTCTTGTTTTCTGTTGCTTCTAATTAAGGCTAGAAGCGATTGCCGGCGAGCTCAAACTTACTGTTGATGTTTAATTTATGGGCGCTGTATTATTTATGCGCTGCCCTGATCCGCGCGCATATATATCGAGAGGAAAACTAGGCGAGCTCGAGTGTGGGTTTTGAGCGAGTGAATATAATGTGTTTGAGTCTAAGGTTAAAGAAGACCTCCTGTGCTTGTGTCTATAGTGATAATCTATGACACCAGTGGATCATTATGTTAGGATTGGCACAATATTGATCTAAAACGACTTAAAAGAACCATGGACACACTAACACTTCTGCATTAGAAAACTGGAGCGTCCAATTTGAGCTGATGTCGCCATAAACGTCATGACAACAAGGAGCTGTGCAGTGTAGTGGGGATTTGTTAAGCACGAGCCCTGAAACACACAGGAGTCATACAGACTGTTGTTATAGATGGATAAAGGCGCCAGACCAGTAAAAAGTTGTAATATTTGATGCTATTTTTACTCAAAATGATGCAGAATCTTGTTATTAACATTAATGCCGTTCATAATCACCTACAGAACATAAATCAGTGTTGATCCAGGGACAGGCTCCTGTTTTCTCTTCCACATGTCGTCCGTCCGTCCGTCTATTCGCTGAAGCTCTCGGAGCTTCACCACCTCCACCTCTGCGCTGCTGAAGCGGTGAGAACTTTAGTTTGTGTCCCAGAAGAAACATCCAACAAGATGAAGGACTTTTGCACCACATACGGACTGAACCAGGACTGTACCAGGACTAAAACAAGTCTAAACCAGGACTGAACCTGGTCTAAACCAGGACTAATCTTGGACTTGAGAGCGAGAGGCCGTGGAGCCGTGCGTCTGCAGTGTGCAACTGGGCAACGGCTGAGCTCAGCCCCATGGGTCTACGTGGGTGCACCTCCTAGTTTAGACCTGGGTTAGACCTGATTTAGTCCTGGTTTATGACCAATGCAGGTTATTTTCACCATTGCCTGTAGTTGTGGCTGTTTTATATTTGTTATTTTTTATATCTCACATTGGCAGAAGTGGGTGGACCCCGTACCACGGCCACTACACCCCTGGAGCTGTGTACGCAACAACTTTTAGAGGGTAAACGAAGAGGGGAAGCAACTGTAACATGGTGTAAAGCTTAAAAAGTTTATTTTTCTTTAAGACGGTAGAGGTGATGGAGACAGTTGGAGGTTCAGAGGTCGAGCATCAGAGCATAAGACACGTCAGTGCAAACATTTTATTGGCTTGAAGAAATGTTTTTAATATTCATGCCCTGGGATCCAGAAGACACACTTTTCCAATGAGTCTCATAAATCTCCCTGCGTTTGGATGGGCATGATTGACAAATAATAATAATAATACAGGGCACTGAAAAACAGATTTTCCTCACCTCTGTTAATCTGAGGTGAGAGACAGTTCAACTTGTTCAAAATGATCAGTGACCAATGAGCTCCTTACGTCTAAGTCTGACTGCATATTCTGCACATTCTGCACATTCTGCACATTCTGCACATTCTGCACATTCTGCATATTCTGCACTCGCAGCTCTGCCGCTCACAACCAGATTAGTAACGCTGATGAAAACATGAAGCTTTAAAGGTTTTGGAAGTCGAAGTTGGTTTAAGCCATTAAGCCGTAACTAAGGGCAATTTCTCTGACATTTCCTGCAACTGGATTTTCAGATGTTTTTAAATCAAGATTCAGTTTACTCAGTTCAGTGTTGTGAAAGTATATATGATCATGATCAAATATGATGAAATATGATCAACAGAACTGATACAAGAATCAAGAAATATGATTGTTGAGGTCTTAACTACTGTTTTGCATGTTCTCCCCGTGTCTGGATAGTTTCCTCCGGGCTCCGGTTTCCCCCATCAACCCAAAACCTGCTGTAGGTGTGAGAGTGGAGTGTGTGAGTGCTGATGGTCTGAGGGGCCAATGGTGCAGATTGGAGCCGCGCTTCTGTCAGTCTGTCCCAGGGCAGCTGTGGCTACAGCACCACCACCTGAAGTGAATGAACAACGCTCTGTTAATAATGCTGCGTAAAGCGTCTTTGGGGACATGTGTCTGTGAAAAGTGCTATAGAAATAAAGTTACCTTAACTATGGATTAGAACAGGACTAAACGAGGACTGAACAAGGTGTAAACCAGGTCTAAACCAGGATTAAACCAAAACTGAACCAGGACTAAACCAGGACTAATCTTGGATTTGAGAGTGAGAGAATCCGAGTCCGTGGAGCACGGCGTCGGTAAAGTGCAATCAGGCAACGGCTGAGCTCTGCACCAGTCCTTTCACCTGCGGTCACCCAACCCATGATCTACACCGGTGCTCCTTCTGGTTTAGTCCTAGTTTAGTCCTGGTTAATATCACCTGTGCAGGTTGTTTTCACCATTACCAATAGCTCTGGTTTGACATTTAAGTTGTGGCGATTTTATATTTGTTATTTCTTTATATCTCACGTCGGGAGTGGGTGGAGTGCATGCCCCTGCGTACCCCCATGTGCCCCTGCGTACCCCCATGTGCCCCTGCGTACCCCCATGTGCCCCTGCGTACCCCCATGTGCCCCCGCGTACCCCCATGTGCCCCCATGTGCCCCCGCGTACCCCCATGTGCCCCCGCGTACCCCCATGTGCTTTGTTGGGGTTCAGAGGGCAGTGCTCAGGTTGGGTTCATGCTGATCCATTCTGTCCCAGCAGCTCGACTCTTCTGCCTTCACCTGATGAATTCTGCAGAACATGACAGACTCCCGTCGCTCTCAGGCGGAGGAAACATTTATGCTCCGAAAAACAACTTTAAACATTTGCAAGAAAAATTACAACTTTTAGGTTTATATGAGGTAGTAGTGGCCAAAGGTGATACGATAACGGCTTTTATCACTATTTTCAAATAAAAGTGGACTCAGATTGTCGGGACTGTCTGAGTGTGTGGAAACGCTTTATGAGGCAAATCCGACTCATTTAAAGGGCCCATATGAAGCTATTTCTGATCTACAGTGTGATATTATGTTGTTTCCTCATCACAAAACAGACCTGGAGTTGCAGATTTCTCTCAAACTGAAATTGTTCTAATACAGGAAGTGCTCCACTGTGTTTTTAAACTCCTTACACCTTCACGTAGTAAGTAAGTAAAGGCACTGCTACCTTGAAAACTTCCGCTATATGTTCTAGGGATGGGAATTCGATTACATTTTCTCAATCGGTCGGCAGGAGAATGACGTTTTTACATTAAAATGATCATTATTGTCATTACTGTTACTAATCTGCATAAATAAACTCAACTTTACAACATATGAACCATCACCACTGCAGATCCACATCAGTGTTAGATTAGAGACGCTGCACTTTAAATTTACCACTTTACGAGGGGTGAGGAATAAAGTCTTTATTTTCGCCTTATCCTGAGCAGTGTTGGGAATTTTACTTAAAAAAAAGTAGTTAGTTAGCGTTACAAATTACTTCCTCCATAAAGTTAAGTAAGTAATGAATTACTCAGCAAAGTAATTATCCCGTTCGTGTAGAAAGATGCGTGAGAGAAGTTTATAGTAACTGAATGAAGAATAAAAACAGAGTATTTCAGCAGTATTTATTCAAACTGAACACATTGCAACTGGCCATAGCTTAGAGATGAAAAAAAGCATTTGAGGGGAGCACGATGTGAGGTGCTTCATTAGATTCGAGTTACTTGAGGCAGACAGAATTGTTTTCCCACAGTTACACGAACATCCACATTCTTGACTTTATCCCGATGAGGGAGAAATAGTCAGTGACGCCTCTGAACGTCCCGGCTCATCGTTGCTGTTGTCACATTCGCGTTGAGTTTGTCTCATTTAGCTCAAAGTGTGAAAGAAACAACAAAGCAGCATCAGACTCCGCCCACCCAACTTCTTAGCCAATCGTCATCAGCCCCGCCCTCTCATGGCCCCTCCCCCTGCTGCTGATTGGCTGTCAGCTGCGTGAAGCCTGACACGACTGTAACGTGCCACTTTGCTTCCCCGGTAACGATAACGCGTTTTAAGGATGGGGAGTGTGATTAATTAGATGACTCCGGTACTGAAAATGTTGCTCCGTTGGTCACGTCGTTATACTTAGACGCCGTTATTGCCAACACTGATCCTGAGTTTGTTTGTTGCGTCCCTGATGCTCTGTTTTATCGTCTTTTTCTGTCGCGTTGTTGATGTTTGGTGGTTCTGATCTGACACTGACTCCACAAACACCGAAGAGCAGCAGCTTTAAAATCGCACACGAAGAGCAAAAGTCTTGTCACGTCTCCCTGAACTCGTGGAGAAGAAATCGCAGCCAAAATCATGCAAACTCTCCTGTCGTGTGTGACGGCCTTTAAGACTCTCTGTTCACTGTCCACTGTACGGCATTTCTCGGGTCAGAGTCACTCGACTCTACAGTACAGAGTCGATATTTGCGGTGTTGAAAGTGTCCAGGTCTGGCCATGTGTAGATAGAGACTCTAAGAACGCGCTACTTCAAATAACAGCTCCACTGGCTGCAGAAATAAAAACACAGTGCTGAAAGTCGCCATTTGGGCTGCAGCTAAGTATCCCCAAAACCTTGAAATAGTCGACCGCTGTGAACGCACACCAGGAGACGTATCGCCGGCTATAAATCCAAAGGGCACGCTAATGTTATGGTGGCTATATTTTATTATTGTCAAGGAGAAAGAGGACTCGGAGGGGAGCTGTCCTGTTAGCATATTCCTAAAGATAAAATAAGAAATGGACGGTATTTTCTGCTTAAAGTACAGAATAACCTTTGAGATAACCAATTAAACGTAAGTGTAGTTATGAAAAGCGTAATAAAATGAAATGTTAGAGCGGAAATGACATGGTAAAGATAGTGTAGGTGACCTTTATTCTACGCCTGTTTTTTACGACCTTTTATGAGCCTAAGGCGTTGGGTGCTGCTGTTGTGTCTTCGGGCAAGACACTTTACCCTTGGTTACTGTGTGTTTGAGAGGTTTTGCAAGAGCCTCGGTGAAACTAACCCATAACCGTGGATCATTTGGGCGTGAAATGGGAAAAGCAGGTCCTGTGTTCCTGTAGGTCATGTGTGTAAAGGCAGTGGGTTCAAATTTCAGATGATCGAAGACATTTTTGGCTGATAAATGAATCATCCTAAATATATGAGATCGCCAAACACCTACAGTACATGTCAAAAATATATTTACCTAACGATTAAAGGGCCCATATTACACTATTTTCTGATGTACGAGGATGTTGTAGTGGCGTTTCCTCATCACAAACAGACCTGGAGTTGTGTTTTGTTTCATTCACGTTTAACACATAAATCCTATGTGTTTAGGCCCCGTTTACACAGGTATTTTTAAAAACAGAGACATTTCTCTTTATTTGTTCCTATAATTTACACACAACCAGCGAATTCGCCTCTGAAAACGAATCTTTCTAAAACTCCGAGTGGAGATTCTGGAAAACTGTGAGATAAACAGAGTTTTAGGAGCTGACGCACCAGAAATACGACCAAAGTTTCCCTTTTGCTCTGATGATGATGGAAGCATCAGAGCTTTACTTTTCATGTGTTTGCATTTGCAGACACAGCTGATGTTTCATATCCATGACCAGAGACGAGTGCTCAGAGGTCACTTCTCCCTCCTACGAAGACCCAGTCTCTGCCGGTTTGGGTCCTGGGCAAACTGTCTGCTCAGATTATTCTGAAAAGGAAGTGGTTTTCCTGGACGGGCGTGAACGTCTTAGGATGTCGCGTCCTAAAATGAATCAAAGATTCTTTTTCAGAGTCAAATTCATGTGTGTGAATCACAAATGTGTGTGAAAAATGGGTACAAATGAAGGAAAATGTCTCAGTTTTTAATCATATCCACGTACGTGTAAACAGACACTTTTTTGAAAATGACGCTTTGTGCACAATGTTATTCTGGAAAATGGAGGGAGGGAAATATTTATTTCAACAAACCCGCTCTGTGTAAATGTGGCCTTTGGCTGAGTTCTTTTCTCAAACAAAACTGTGATGTCATGTGGTAATACAGGAAGTGCTCCACTATGTTTTTAAGCTCCACAGACCTTCACTAGAATCATCTGGATAATTCTAGTGAATCTCTACACCAAATCTTTTATTCCTTCTGCCATAAAGCTTTTAAATGGAAAGTAAATTTGCTTTTGTGGCCCTGATGCTCTGAGGTTTGAATGTACCGCGTGTGGTGGATATATTCAGATTTTTGATAAGATAAGATAAGATATCCTTTATTTGTCCCACAATGGGGAAATTTCAGTGTTGCAACGCACAGTAAAGAGAACAGCAAGAAACAGTAGCAGCACTAGAAGTACAGTTAAGTTAAAAATAGACAAACACTATAAGAATCTAAAAAGATAAGGATTATAAAACTATGTATCATATAAATTGGTATCTCAAGACAATATATACAATAAATTGCAATCTAAAAAAAAAACTATATATACAATAAATTACTATCTTAGATTATTGCACAGGGTCCCAGTATTGCACAGGCAGCAGAGTTAGCAGTGTTCATTGTAAAGTCTGACAGCAGCAGGAAGGAAAGACCTGCAGAACCTCTCCTTCACACAGCGAGGGTGGATCAGTCTGTCACTGAAACTGCTCTCCAGAGCAGACAGGGCCCTGAAGAGGGTGAGACTCCAGGTCCAGCATAGAAGTGAATCTGGCCAGGACCCTTCTGTCCCCCACCTGTTGATTGATCTATTTATGGATTGTGCACGAGCAGAGATGTGAGAACTGAACTGCCCTTTGAGATTAATAAAGTTGTTAATTGGAAATTCCATGGCTGAGCAATCAATCTCCACTGCACTAAAAATAAAAGCTTAATTTGAAAACTTGACATCACAAGGTGGAATCGAGTGTTTTGAGCTTTGCAGGTGTAAACAGACTGATAATAAAGTGTTACGCAAACACGTGTGAATGAAACACAGCTCCGGGTCTGTTTTTGATGATGACAACATTAGAAGACGGTGTAAATCTCACAAGAGTCAGTTTTGCATTATGTAAGACCTTAAAGGAACCGTTGCAAAGAGCTGACTTGTTCACATCACTACTCTCTGTCTGTCGGCCTATCCATCTATTCAAATGTGCCTCTGGCTTACAGCAGGTCACTCCAGGTCCTTGCAGACACCACTCTACCTCAGATGAGCTCAATCAGGCTGTGATATTAGCCCCTAAGAGCTCCATAAACACACCCCGGAGGACTCTTCAAGTACGGCCCGGAAACGCGCATAGGTAAATAGGCCTTTGTCATGCAGGAAATGACCCTGAGAGGGGCAATACCACGGCTAACAAGCTTACAGCGGTGCCAATGGGCTGATTTACAGGCGAGCTGGCTCTTACTTTCACATATCTTTTGGCCCGTGTCCGACCATTACGCATACAACAACCGGAGGGAGGGAGGAACGGCCGCCGCTTCACTGGACCAGCAAACGGAGGGAAAATACGAGCAGAGGTGAGGCACTTTGTAAAACAGACCAGACGAGGGTAATGGGCGAAGATGAGGGTGGTGAAAGTTAAACAGGTTCTAGGTTCAATCCCCGTGTTCTGTTGAAATGAGCTCCCTCCTAAATCCACAGTGACGTCTATCGATTCACGCTGCCCCATCGAAATAAGCTCCTCACGCTTTTCTGTTTACAGTTGTACAGATCCAGTAAAGTGCACCTCCCCAGTTTCACTCCATATTTCTCCGGATCAGAGGCAGCGGGTTTGATGCTGTTTGATGCACGGTGATCACACTTTATACCTGAGTTCTGTTTACACTCATTTATATGAATCTGCGTAGTTCATTTGGACAGTTTAGTTTATTTTATTTATTAGTTTATTTGTCAGGGACCGTACCAAAAATATTGCCATCAAATAGGTAAACGATGTTATGTACATAAGTCTTCTTATGCTTCTAATCTGCAGCCCCCGTCCCTCAACTTTTAAACCTCTTTTAAAACATTTTGAAAAAAAAAAAAAACTGAAGTAAAGTGATTCATTTTTCACTTAAAAATAATAACAAAATGTCTTTATCTGAAACATCAAATAGATTTGTTACAGCTGTAGATGCTCTTCTGTTTCCATTTTGACTCATTGTCAAAATCGATGCAGGTTTGGTCATACACGGATTAGAGCTCGAAAGGACACGCGACATCAAGTTTTTAGGTGTTCAGATTCATGAACAGTTGACAATGGAAATCCCACACAGAGCGAGTTAAATCAAAAGAATCCTCAAAAAAACAGCTGTGTTACACAAAGTCAAAGATCGTCTTCACAAAAGTGCCTCGTTTGTATTGTGTAACTCTGATTGTTCCATATCTGAGTTATGGTGTTGGGGAAATGTCTGTAAAACAAACACTGAACCAATCTTCCTTTTACAGAAACGTGCTGTTTGTGTTGTAAATGTCTGTGGATCCAGGACCCACACAAATCCAATATTTATACAATTAGAAATGTTAAAATTGAAAGAATTGGTAGAATATAACCTCCTCAAAACTATATACAAAGCAAATAACATCACCAAACAAAACAGACTCAAAAAGAGAGAAAGTCGTTATAAATGAATTTAGAACAAAACCAAAGGAGCGAAGTGTCTCAGTCCGAGGAGTTCGTCTATGGAACAGTCAGAACATAAAACTTCCAAGTCTATTCAGGATTTTAAGAAAAGTGAAAGTTGCATTATTGAAAAGATATAATACTTGTAGAACGAATGTAGAATGTTTACAGCACAACCCACTGGAGAAGTGACAGAATTCTGAGTTGAAAAGGAACAGATGATCTAAACTTCCTGTACCTTTCATTCATATTTATGTTAAAGTTGTACAGAAGTATGTTGCATGTGCTTTTATTTTATTTCAATGAATGAAATAAAGAAAGAAAAGAATGGAATTGGTACCGATATTGGCCGATACTGATATCAAAACCATCAGCGACACAAGTCATGAAGGGTGAACAATTCAGGAAAAACTATCAAAGACGAGCATTATTATTTCGATTTGATTTGCGATTGATGTTTAAAATAGCAGGATTATTTCAGACTCCGTAGCTGTACTGTAAGAGCTGTAACTGCGTAGTAAAAGTCCTTCTGGTTGTATTCAGACCTGCTGGAGGAAGCGGCGACGGCCTGTGCTTCACTGGACCAGCAAACACAATCGGAGAATAAAAATACAACACGGGAGCACAGGTGAGGCGCGGTGTAAAAGTGGACGGGGTGAGTCCGCCGAAGCGTGTTACCGGCACATTATCACGCCAACGACAGCGCGGTGTGGGTCAGCGGACGGTTTTAAAGCCGTGGACCAAGGACATGTTCTGACGGGGCTTCGGGCGTGAGCGTAAACGAGATGAATGTAGCAGTAAAACAGAGACAGACCGAGGGGAGGAGCGGGGCAGGTGACGGAGTTAATTACCCTCCTCCAGTTTGATGGACGGATGCTTACTGTACGTACTGTGCTGTTTACTATGTACTGTACTGTGTGCTGCGTTTTACTATGTGCTGTTCAGATAAAAGCTGCACTGCGTAACGTTTCCAGTGGAGGGTCGGCTACTTGCTTGTCCCCATGGAAATGTTATTGCTTTGTCTAGAATGTTCCACAGTTTAGATTAAAACTATCACAAGGCAGACAAGCAGGTTACAGCACTGCACCACATTACAGTTCGTTACAGTTCTCTAGATTAGAACCTTGCATTTGGTTCCATATCTGGCCAAAATATTTGGGTCCAAACTGTATGCAAATGAATGAATATTTGGAGCAGGAGCCAGAGTCCTGCAGGGTCTGATTTTAACAAACTGCACCCGCCCGTCACACCTCAATCCACACCCGACCCGTTTTCTCACAGACTTGAAATAAAATCCCACACCTGATCTGACCCGCGATAAATACATACAGACACCCGAGCAAAACCAGAATGAAAATCAGTCCAAGCGCCAAAAAAGAGCCACAACTTTACACTTTCCACTCGGTGATTTTCCTTTCAGCTCATCTGGAGTCACTTTGAACTGCAGGACGTCACATGTGGTTTGAAAATACAAGTGGCAGAGATTTGTGGGAATGTGCGGCAAAACATTTGGATTTTACTTTTAATCATCTTGTAAAAACAACGGCAGTTTTGCATTTCACTCAAACACAGCCCTGTTTTTCGTTCACACATATTCTGTAAAGTGCATTAGACCCGCGCTGTCCTGCGTCCGACCCAAACCCGACACAGCACAACATTTTCACCCGTTTCATTAAAATTTGCGGTTCACCCGTCGGGAATCTGCGGGTACCAGAACCCGTGCAGGACTCTGGTTTCAGTGGCTCTATATCCTCGTCTAAGTATTTGTGATTTATATGTATGGAGCTTAATAACTGAAATGTGATTAATGACCTTTGTAAATGTGTCATTTTGATGCCGAACTCGCGCACTAATGAATGGATAATGGTTTATGTTTAATAACTGTACCCCATCTAAAGCTTACCATAATTCTTCTTCTCCTAATTTCTTGCGAGCGCTAAAATGAGCACCTCTCTTTGTTTTGTAGATGCGAGGTACGAGACTCCTGATTTAGAGGTTGCAAAGTTTCCCTTTACTATAACACAGCAAACCAAATAAATAAAGTGTATTGCAGTAATTTGTCATTTGTCTGCAAACACAAACTTAAACTTGCACAAGAATTGCTGAGAAAGTCCATAAAAACTTACTTGAAAAGGCAAAATTTCCAGGAAATTTCATGCAGCTTGAGCAACTTCTAAAACATCTCCTTTTTCTTCCTAAATGTGGACGCTAAAACCTAATGCAGAGCTCTAATTGAGATTACCTGAAACTGTGCTTTGACGGACCAGCCTAATGAAGATGTTTAATGTCATATCATGAAACATTCCAGGCAAAGCAGAAACATCTCCATGGAGACCAGCAGATGAACGCTGGTTTTAAACTGCTTCGTGGTGCTGAAATGGTAAAGAGTTCAATCGTGGAGGAGAATTCTGACTTATCACGTCCATGAAGAGAAGCAGGAGCCACCGTGTGACGAGTTTCCCTGTCAGATCTGTAAGCTTCACATCACTGTACAATCCCGGAAAGTGTCCGACTACAGGGAGACAGACAGGAGGCGGGAAAGCTGCAAAGCGTGAAGTGAACCTTTAGTTTACGCTTCTATAATTAGAATAAACTTGCACAATAGAAATTATATCATCTGCTGACAAAAACCGAGACAACAAAGCTACACAACACTGGATTTGAAGGAACTGTATGTAACCCGCGCCTTTACTGATGACAGGAGTTACTCTATGCAGTATTTATGGAATTTAAAGGTCCTATATTATGTTAAAGTGACTCTTGTGAGCTCGTTTCACACCTCCAAAGCCCATATAGCTGTATCAGGACAAGTGAATAGTGTGGGTACGACAGGAAACATCTGCAACTCTGAACAGTCTCTGAAGTGACGGTGTCCGCTGGGTCACGGGGCCTCAGAATGTCTGCAAGAAAACCGTCCTCCCCAGATCCTGCCTGTTTCAGGGACACAGCAGGACGTGAAACAGGACACGAAACTGCACGTAGAAAGAACAAGTTTAGTTTATTTGATCTATTTGACAGGGACAATGTACAGGAGCATTAATCACACACACACAAAATGAAAAGACGTTTTGTGCCAACAGCATTTTCCCATCACACCACGTTACAACACTGTTACCTCAGCAAAAATATACCCAGAGTTGTGTTTTGTTTCATTCACACACGTAATTTGAGTAACGCTATTCTTGGAACGGAGCTTAAAATGCTCTGTTGCACCTTGTGATGTCATGCAGCAGTAGTTAACAGCTATTCCAGGGATGAAATAATCCAAATTATTCTCCTGAAGGTGTATAGAGTTTAAAAATGCAGCGAAGCACAAAAAATCTTAAAGTATAAACACTTAAATCTATCAGAAAATGACTTAAAAGTAGTGAAATTATCTGTCTGTGCAGCAAGATTATTAGACTTGACAAGTTCTCTTAAAATAAACAACCTAAAATGAAGCGTCTCAGAATGAGTAAGTCGATAATAAAACTGAAAATAAGATGAAGAACCTTATTTAAGTGTGAAAATCTTGGCCAGATCAGAGAAATTTGCAGTGTGCACAATGACGACATCACGCGGAACAGAGAATTCATCTTAAATGTGCAGGTTTGTGTGTTAAACATGTGTGAATGAAGCAAAACTCAAGTCCAGGCCTGTTTTTAATACGGAAACAGCATAACATAGATCAGAAAATGGCGTACTATAGTTTCTTTAATGGCCAAAATAAAACACAAACAGATCCGGACAAAGCCTTGACCTTAAGCGCTCTAAAGCAGAATGAAGAGTGCTTACTTCAGAGATCCTGGGCTCTCCGGCGCCTCGGGCAAACGGCAGCGGAGACGAGGCGCAGATCCGGCCGTGTCCTCGCTCGGAGCAGGGTTCATCCGGGCGGGTTTGGGCCGACGCCGAGTAAAGACGGGATTTCAGAAAACTCCCGAGGATTCCCAACGCGATCCCGTAAGTCCACCGCAGAGCAAACATGCAAAGATGGAGAGTCCGACATCTGAATCAGCGAACGGGGATGTGGGGTGAGGGTTTGTGCCGTCAGGGAGTTTACGTGAGGTGAAAAAAAGTGCACGGTGTAAACAATTCCGGGAAAATTGACTTTTTGAGCTTTTAACCACGGTAAACTGTTGTCCCCTCGTCATAAACCTCCACTCTGTTCCATAGATTTTCACTAGAATCATTTGGATTATTTTAGTGCTCGAATTGCCCAAATCTACTGAATAAAAGGGTAAAAGGAGCTGTTCATTTTTAAACTACCGCTTCATGACATCACAAGGTGGAACAGAGCATTTTGAGCTTTGGAGATGTAGACAGGCTCATAATAAAGGGTTACTCAGACATGTGTGAATGAAACAAAACTCTTAAAGCTCACAAGAGTCAGTTGTGCGTAATAAAGGACATTTACAGAGCTTAACAAATGGATTAGAGCCCCCAGTATCAGGTGTTTGCTGCTGCCGTATGTGATTTAACATTTCTGTTCACCAAAATGTCTTTTACTGTTTCTGTAATGGTGAATCCTCAAGTTTATGCAAAATCTTTTATCAAAACCAGTGCTATTTTAGTGCTAAAATAGAACTATTGTTTTTATTCATACATTTTCACCTTTAATGTTTTCCAGAAATTACCCCAAAGTGTCTAAGAAACTATTTGGAACTCAAGAACAAAAGAGACTTGACATAAAAAAATAAGAATGCAGCAAAAATATTCACATTTTTGTTATTCTTTGTCAATAAGGACGATTTTGTTTTTCCAGTTGTTCATTTTCTTCATGAAGAACAGTGAAATTGTTCATTTGAAACAAGTTTTTGATAAACTATGAAGTGATTTATATTTTCTTGTTTTCATGACAGGTGCTTTAATAACATTTGTGAAACGCTGTATTCAAAATAGACTTTTTGGACCTTTTCCCCATGTTCTGCTGTTGTCCCCTCATCCTAAACTCCTAAACACACTTGGAGATGTATTTTGCTTCATTTGTGTTAGTTTCATGAATCCCTTTACCCAAAGTTGTCTCAAAAATTCTCCGTTTGTGTGTTTGCTGGATTGTTGCATCACAGGACTTCTGTAGTTTTTAAAGACAGATTCAAGGTTTTAACATTGTTATAGTAGTTTCTCATTTACCCTCTCGGAGTTGTATTTGGAGTGACTTGTTTGTGTTTGAATAATCTTTAATCATCATCATAATTATTTTCAAGACATCATATTATTCGTAGCTTAATCTGTGAAATGTGCGAGATTCGAGTCATTTTGATTATCCACAGGAGGGACCGACACCTTCACCACTGCAACATCAGCTCCCAATTTTAGATGAATATTGTGATTTATGCAAATAATAATAGAACAAACCACAGGTATCGTAGATTGTAACTATATAGCCGACACAATCTGAGTTCTTTGAGCCCATAAACCATCACAGGACAGGTCCAACTGTGTTTACAACAAAGACACAGTTATAAAAGCAGCAAATCCACTTTACCATTTCTACAGCCCATTTTAGAAACAAAGGCCAGTTCCAAAGTGATGCACACAGTAAAATAAAATCAACAATTTAACACAATCAAAACAACAGTTAAAAAAAGCACAGTACTCACCTTGCCTTGCAGCTTCATTTGTTTATTTTCACATTGTTCATTCCCGTTGTGAACAGCAGAGGGCGCTCTAACACCTAAACACCTCAGTGGAAACGGAGATGTCATTTATAAAATATATACGTTTTCCAATGTCAGACATTATTTTCAATTAGAAGGACATTAAAGCCACAAGAATCTGTGTTACGTGTCCTTTAACATTTGAGAAAACTGAAATCTGAGCTGCAAAACCAACACACAAACTCTGTACATTTCAGGACATGTTTGTGGAGGCTGAACCACAGGATCTATTACACTTCTCTGCACTTACAGGATCTTTTTGCTTTGCAGAGAAAATTCTACACAGAAACTCTGTAAAAAATGCCATTGTGTTCTTTGGGACTCGCTTTCACACCCATAGATGCAGCGCCGCCGCAGTGCATTCTGGGTACATGACACACGCTCATATTTACACAGCACACATGTTGTCTGTGTCCGCCTGACCAGGCACTCACCCCGCAGCGCACGCTCTACACCTGATTTAATGCGCTCATATGTATAAGTAAACAGACGTATGCGCAAAGTCATGGATCTGTGAACCGTAACCATGGCAACTGGCGAGGGCCGGCGTGAGGCGCTGGAGTGTGACGCTGTGATGGAGGTTTATTATTCAGAGGGGAAGGTGTTTTTAGCCTGAACTTCTTAGGTTCTTTTTTAAGACAGTGTAGCCAAGTGTTTTTACCGTGTTGACATGTTTCGGCTGCTGCTTCTTCAGAACTGTCCCAGTGTTGGTGGTGACGTGTTGTATATCAGCAGTTGTCACTTCCTGTAGGCGTGGTCAGCTGTTGTCACTTCCTGTAGGCGTGGTCAGCTGTTGTTACTTCCTGTAGGCGTGATCGGCTGTTGTCACTTCCTGTAGGCGTGGTCAGCTGTTGTCACTTCCTGTAGGCATGGTCGGCTGTTGTTTCCTGATCTCTCCGTCCTCCCTGATCCGGCGTTTGAACTTGTTGTTCTCCGATCCAATGACCTGAGCCCCGTCTCAATCCAGAATGTGGTTATTTCTTTAACTCAGTGGTTCTTAACCTGGGTTCGATCGAACCCCAGGGGTTCAGTGAGTCAATCTCAGGGGTTCGGCAGGGGTCAGACTCACATCCAACTCATAAGATTCGTGATGACACGCCCCGTTTGGCCGTTATTGGCTGCAGGAAATTTTGTGCATGCAATAGTCTTGTGACTGTCGTGATGGTGTCATGTAATTTCTGTCTTAATATTTTCCCTTCATACTAATGATGTCAAGCAAAAAAGAAAGTGGTCAGACGAATATGTGCAATATGGATTCACATGTGTGCACCAATAAAATATATATACCTATGTTTTGAATTTGAAAAAAACATATTTTATTTTTCCAATTAAGAAGGGTTCGGTGAATGCACATATGAAACTAGTGGGGTTCAGTACCTCCAACAAGGTTAAGAACCACTGCTTTAACTGTCGTCTGATATGGCGGATTTCAGGTTTTCCTTTTCTGCTTTGTCTCTTTGTGTTCTGGTGAGTCTCGCTGCTGTTTCTTTTTCGCATTCTTTTTGGTGTTCCTTTTTTCGGATGTGAAATGCCCGGCCTGTTTCCCCTATGTAAGATTTATAGCATGATTTGCACTGGATTTCGTAGATGGCGTTGCATTTTTGTCCTGGTGGTCTGACCTCGCAGCGTTAGGATTGGTTCTCTTGACGGTAGACGGGGACTTTTTTTATTGAGTCGCTGCTGTTCGGTGGTGACGTCTGTAATGCTCCGGACGCTCAGTGGGGTCAGAGTAAATCCCGACACAACAGCAAACAAAGAGAGTGAACGTGTCTTTAAATCTTTACTTTAGTTACAGACTAATTTTTCATATCAAACAAGCTACAAGGGACGACTGAAATACATGAACAACCTTTTTTTTTCCTTTGGTTCAGTCGACATCAGCAATTCCAGGACTGAAAATATCCAAATGATTCAAGCGAAGACGTGTGGAGTTCAAAAACACAGTGGAGCACTTCCTGTATCACCACGTGACATCACAAGGTGGAACAAAGTGTGAACTCAGCCTAAACGTGCAGGGATTATGATCAGAAAATAGTGCAATACGAGCACTTTAAGGATGTCATAAATAATAAAAGAGCGGCAATAAATAAATAAATAAAGACCTTTTCTCATTTTTTCTCTTTTTAATTTCACGTTTTATTAATTTTGTAATAAAATTAAAATGAATAACTCTGAAAAGACGGCATAAAACATTAATTTACAGTCCACATTTAGGAGAATTTGAATATAGTGTGTGAAATATGGGTGGATAAACTGGGAGACGTGTCTGATTATCTGTATTTTTACTTCTTGACTGTGAACAGAGCTTTAAAAACAACCAAAATGACAAAAAAAGTTCCTTATATTTTAATTTAGTTCTCGTTTTAGGGGCGATAAAGTTACACGACAGGGTTTAAATGATGAAGAGCCTAAATCATGTAGATGGACAGTGTCACAGTGTCAGAGTTTTCTTGTTCCTTTTGATTTTCTTCACTCGACACTTTGTGAAAAGGTCGCCGAGTTTCCCGTTAAAAACAGTCACGTACAGTCGGAGTGAGCGGTTTTGGCTCGGCTCCTGAAGCTCTGCAGCCAAATAAGGCTCTGAGGGAATATGCGGGGACGACTGTGGCATTTAGATCTGGCTGTGTAAATAAGGAAGTCCGTGTGAATAAGGAAGTCGGTGTGAAGAGCGGCTCGTTTGTCAGCGGAGATAAGGTCAGGAGCTACGACTCAAACTGTGTTATTGACTCCAGTTTTTAATCTGATACTGTGTCAGTGATGATATACACTTTTTAGGAGCAAACTCAAGCTCACGCATTAGAGGAAACACACTTTCACTTCATTATTATTACAAAATCATAATTAAAGGGGAAGGGGAGTTGGATATCAGGAATTACTCTGAAACTAAAACCTTTACAGTTTCTGTTGTAACTCGGCCTATTGAACTCGCCCTGAGTGTGGCTCATATCAGCAGAATCATTAAGAGCCATAATGTGTTTTCACACCTCGGACCTGTTGCACCTGCCGTTTTCTTAGTTTGAATTCAATTCAATTCAATTTATTTTGTAGCGCCCAAAATCGCAACAACAGCAGCCTCTAAGGGCGTTCCAAGATATGGATGAGTAAAACATACACACAGACATATCAAAACAGGAATAAACAACATTCATGTAAAGCAGCAAATGAAACATTGTCCAGTCATCCCCTGTCCTTAGACCCTCCTTCTCAGCAAGGAAAAACTCCAAAAAACCCAGGGTCCTGGGAAAAAGAAGAAACCTCAGGGAGAACTACAGTGAAGGAGGGATCCACTCCCATGGACGGACAGGCTATAGATGTCCAGGCCCGTGGGCCAGTTCAGTATGACCACAGCTACCCAGGTGGGGAAGGAGCCGGGCGAGGAGGAGGAGAAGAGGGCGAGGAGGAGGAGCCGGGCGAGGAGGAGGAGCCAGGCGAGGAGGAGGAGCCAGGCGAAGAGGAGGAGCGAGGTCCAGCTGCCATCAGGCGTCTGAAAGAGTTCCACTCCACAGGGGCAGTGGGACAGGGGACAACATGTGAATAGCAATGAACAAACTACAGATGAGAACATAGTGAGTGATGCTGATGAGAAAAAGGAGGAAACAGAGGACAGTGCTCAGGTTGCCACACTTCCCCAGCTTGTTATCTCCTGCGGCAGCTTATCTTAGTGACATCAACTAAGTAACCTGGTCATAAGCTATTCCGAAGAGGAAGGTTTTAAGCCTGGTCTTAAATAAAGAGACTGTGGGTGCCTGTTTAACATCAACAGGAGTTGATTCCATAACACAGGAGCTTGGTAACTGAAGGCTCTCCCCCCACTGTACTTTTAGACACTCTAGGAACCACTAATAATCCTGCATTCTGAGAGCGAAGTGCTCTATTTGGCTGATAGGGGACAATGGCATCCTGAAGATATGATGGGGCCATATTGTTTAAGGCTTTGTATGTCAGGAGGAGAACTTTGAATCTAATTCTAAACTCGACAGGAAGCCAGTGAAGTGATTTTAACACAGGACTGATGTGATCACGCCTTTTAGTTCCTGTTAGGACTCTGGCCGCTGCATTTTGGACCAACTGGAAGCTTCTTAAAGTACCTTTAGTGCAGACGGTGAGCAGAGAATTACAGTAATCTAGTCTGGATGTAACAAATGCATGGATAAGTTTTTCAGCATCATTTTTAGGCAAAATTTTTCTGATTTTAGTTATGTTTCGCAGGTGAAAATATGCAGTTTTACAGGCTTGGTTTATATGAGCTGTGAATGAGAGATTTTGGTCAAATACGACTCCAAGGTATTTAAAAGAATAGCTAGAGGCTATACACACATTGTCAAGTGAGATTATCTGGTCTGACAGAGAATCTCTCTGACCTTTAGGACCGACAACAATGACCTCTGTTTTTCAGGGTTTAAAAGGAGGTAATTCAGGGTCATCCAGGTTTTGATGTCCTTCACACAGGCACTGAGCTTATCGATTTGATCGGTCTGATTAGGTTTCATTGATAAGTACAGCTGAGTGTCATCAGCATAGCAGTGGAAATTAATGCCATGTTTTCTGATAATGTTACCTAATGGCAACATATACAGAGTAAACAGGATTGGACCAAGCACAGATCCTTGTGGAACACCACAAGCTACTTTAGAGCAGGGAGAGGTGCACTGGTTTACACTAACAAACTGGTACCTATCTGATAGATAGGATTTAAACCATTTGAGGCGGTCCCTCTGACACCTATGTCACATTCTAACCTCTGCAGTAGAATGTTGTGATCAATGGTGTCAACCGCTGCACTGAGGTCCAGTAGGACCAGGACTGAAGCCAGCCCGTTATCAGCAGCTAGTAGCAAATCATTTGTCACTTTAAGCAGAGCAGTTTCTGTGCTGTGGTGAGCTCTGAAACCAGACTGAAATTTTTCATATAAATTATTGCCCTGTAGATGGTGACAAAGCTGTTTCACCACAACTCGTTCCAGAATCTTTGAGAGAAATGGAAGATTCGAGATAGGTCTGTAGTTGGCTAGTTCATCAGGATTTAAGCTAGGTTTTTTCAAAAGCGGTTTAATTACAGCATATTTAAAGGACTGAGGAACAAAGCCATTTTCTAATGACATATTTATTATGTTATGGATGGAACCTATTATTAAGTGGAGAGCTTCTTTGAGGAGTTTGACTGGAATAGGGTCGAGCAAACAAGTTGATGGTTTGGACGACATGATGACTGAGGTAATCTCCGCCTCATCGACAGGAGTAAATTTGTCTAATTCTATTAGAGGATTTATGTGGGATATTGGTGTTACAAACTGGATTTGCTGAATTTGCTCGGGCTGATTTTTGGAGTGGCTTCGTTGATCTTGTCTCTAATGGTTATAATTTTGTAATCGAAGAATTCAAGAAAGTCATCACAACTGAACTTCAAAGGGAGAAGAGACTCAGGGGCAGTATGCGAGTTTGTCAGCCTGGCTACAGTGCTGAACAGAAATCTGGGGTTGCTTTTGTTTACTTCTATTAGGTTTGAATAGTATCTGGTTTGTGCTTTTCGCAGAGCGGCCTTATAAGAGAGCAGGCAGAGCTTCCATGCCTTCAGAGACTGCTCGGAGCGAGAGCGGCGCCAGAGCTTCTCTGTGCGTCTCACGTGTTGTTTGAGTGATCGCAGTTCTGGAGTAAACCAAGGAGCCAGAGGTCTTGGTTTAATGCTTTTCTGTTTAAGCTGAGCTGCAACATCGAGAGCAGATTTTAAGGTGAGCATTGTCCTATCCACAAACTGATCCATGATAATTGGATTAAAGTTGTTCTCAATGTCACATGGCATATCATTTAATACTGGCTCGATTATTTCTTTGAACTCGGCTACCGATTTTTCTGATATTGTTCTTTTCATTATAGTTTTCTCCTGCTGAGCTGGATAGTCTTTTAGTACGAATTGAAAGGTTATTAAAAAATGGTCAGAGAGTATAGGGTTTTGAGGAATTACAAGTAAATCACTAATCTCAATACCATAAGTTAGGACGAGATCGAGAGTGTGATTGTGACAGTGAGTCGGCTTGTTCACACTCTGGGTAAAACCGATCCCATCCAGGAGAGCACCAAAAGCACTGCTGAGGCACTCACTGCTGTTATCAACATGAATGTTGAAATCTCCAACTATAACAATCCTTTCCCATTCCAAAACTAAACTTGAAATAAAGTCAGAAAACTCTGTCAGAAACTCGGCATAAGGACCAGGAGGTCGGTAGATTGTTATAAATATAACAGCTTTTTGGTTTTTCCAGTTGGTGCACGTAATCGATAGTGCGAGGCTTTCAAAGGAGCGGAATGTATAATTAGATTTGAGGCTGAGAATTAGGCTGGAGTGAGAAATGACGGCCACACCGCCACCTCGACCAGTGCTCCTGGCACTTTGAAAGTTCACGTGACTTGGAGGTGTAGATTCGTTTAGTCTAACATAATCATTTTCCTGAAGCCATGTTTCAGTTAAAGCTAGAAGATCAATATTAAAGTCGCCAATTAATTCATTTATTAAAAGAGATTTAGAAGAGAGGGACCTGATGTTTAGCAGTCCACATTTTACACACTTATCATTTTGTTTATTTGCGACACATGTATTTATTTTTATTAAGTTATGAGATCTGACGCCTTTCCTATCAGAGTTCAGTTGACTTTTATTTGTGCTTTTTACATGCTTAAATTGTTTGTTTGCAACACAATTATTTATTTTTATTAAGTTATGAAACCTGACGCCTTTCCTATCAGACTTTAGTTGAGTTTTATTTGTGCTTTTTATACATTTATTTTGTTTATTTGCGATGCATGTATTTATTTCTATTGAGTTAGGAGATCTGATATCTTTCCTATCAGAGTTTAGGTATGTTTTGTTTGTGCTTTTTGTGCGTGGGACATACACAACCTCAGCCAGTCTGGGAGAATTGTTCATGCAGGGTGGCTCAGAGGAGGCCCCTGTACGTGGCGCACACACAGTCTCAGCCTGTTTGGAGCTGTTCTCGCTAACAGAGCAGTGCCTCACTAGTCTACTCTGCTCCCTAGCGTCACTGACACTCCTGAGCTAGTCTGTGTGCTAGTCTTACCTGATGGTCATCTAAGACTAACCATAATATTCTGCACTAGGAGGGAGGACCCAGCCGCGGTGGGATGAATGCCGTCACTACGTATAAGCCTGGGCTTCCCTCAAATGCCCTCCAGTTATCTATGAAGACGACACCATTCTGCGGGCACCAATTGGACAACCACTGGTTGACAGCTGAAAAGCGGCTGAACATTTCACAATTGGCATAATTTGGAAGGGGGCCAGAGAAGTACACGGACTCCGACATCGACTTAGCCAAATCACAAACTGCCGCTATCTGCAACTTCACCACCTCTGACTGACCGCGCCGAGTATCGTTACCCACCTCGTGTAAAACGATACGGCGGTAACAGTTCTTAATTATCTTAAAAATACTAATATTCCAATCGATGTCACCCAGTCTGGCTCAAGGGTAACACCGAGTGGAAGCTGCAGGCAGTTCCACGCCCCTGACTATAGAGCTCCCTATCACTAGAGTGTCCCGCGTCCAGCTCAGGGGAGAACCTGTTCCGGACGGGGAGCGCCCTGCTCTCAGCCCTGTGTCCCTGGTCTCCTGGAGTCCTGCACTCAGCTATGTGTCCCTGATCTGCAGTCCTGGTCTTAGCCCTGCGCCTCGTCTAACTGTCACAAAACTGTCCTGGTCTGGTCCCGGCTGCACGGGATGCGCCGGGGGGCTACTCTCGCTAGCTACGCTCAAGCTAATGCGGTCCGCGGTCCCTGCTACTGCTTGACTATAACTCGGCTTCAGCGCCTCCAAAGAGCGGATCCGCGTTTCTAACTCTGTAACCCTGGCCTCGAGGACTGCCACTACGCTGCACTTAGCGCAACTATCCCTGTCACTATCAAATAAGCCAGGGTTCTCACTCCACATGTTGCAACTAGAGCAGGAAAGGGGGGCGAGAGTTTTAGCCATGATGCTAGGCTAGGCTAGATCAGGCTGAAACTACAAGCTGAAACTACAGAGAGGGAGAGGCTTAGACCACGAATTACGGAGCACTAGGTGCTGAATAAACTTCGATGGTTTGACGAAGTACTCAGGCACTAGTTTAGATGGATTCGTGGATTAACAGATTCAGTAGAGAGATGCTAGTAAGAGTGCTCGCAAAACAGCTCGCAAACAGAATTCGCAAACAGAATTCACTCACCCGGAAGTGACGTCACCACCGAATTCTTAGATGGGTGGCTTTGACACAGACTTCAAGCCGATTCAAAGTACTTCAGAGGGTTGCCAAAGCTTAAATTGAGTGCATTCCCCAAAAATGGCAAAGCGAAGGGTCCAGGAGGGAAGTTTTTCGGCCTTGAATCTATTTCTGTATAAAGGTTTTTAAAACAACTCCACGTTCAAACCAATTCTTCTCTCTGACTAAGATCTGCACCTCACTGTCCTCAAACGAGGCCCGAGGCTTTTAGGTGCAGATGTACTGAGGTCCTTTAGGTGCAGATGTACTGAGGTCCTTTAGGTGCAGATGTACTGAGGTCCTTTAGGTGCAGATGTACTGAGGTCCTTTAGGTGCAGATGGACTGAGGTCCTTTAGGTGCAGACTGAGGTCCTTTAGGTGCAGGTGTACAGCAGACTGTTGCCCCGTGTTGCTCTCTCTGTGCAGTGGCTGTTTTGTTTCTCAGTGTCGCCCCCTGCAGGCTTCACTTTGTTTGTGGAGTTTTGTTTGTTTGGAGCAGTTTCTGTCTCAAAGTGTTTGTGTGTTTGAAGTAGACGGGATTTCATATTGTCTGAAAATCCTCTCTAGAGGAATAGTTACTCTCGTTCTCCTGGGTTCTGGTTCTCTCTTTGTTTTATTGAAAGCCACACACAGAGGGTGTTATGCACATGCTGTTCTTCTATATAATATGCACAATAATTGTAAAAAATAAAGCTGACGACTTCGTGGATTTCACCTTTTGCGGATTATTTTCAGAACATGACCCCCGAGATAAACGAGGGACCACTGTACTGTTTTACTGAATAAATACAGTTAAATGTGAGATATGAATATGAGGAAACCACTGTAATTATAGTTTACCACAAAAGTGTTGTTCTTACAAGAGCAACAATGATCATGAGTCAGGTGTAGAATTTTACTCTTATTTTTTATCTTTATTATGTTATGTTAGAATTATTTTCACATTCTTACCTGTAAAATGCATCCAAACTTTACACAACCACTGCAGGAACATGACTGTCATATATCATATTTTTACTGTCTTCAATAAACATTAAAATGAGGTTATAGTTTCTTACTGAAGAGCCACACTGGAGTTTAGTACGTTCATGTTTTAGTTTTTCCATCGTGCACTTAAAGGCACTGTACACAAACATGTCCATGTGTTTAAGCAAAAAATATTGTATAAGCAGCTCTTGAGGTCAAAATAAGACAAAGTGTGAACTCAGCCTAAACATGCAGGGATCATGATCAGAAAATAGTGCAACACGAGCACTTTAAGGAAGTCATAAATAATACAAGAGCTGCAATCAATCAATAAATAAAGACCTTTTCTCATTTTTTCTCTTTTTAATTTCACATTTTATTAATTTTGTATTAAAAAATAAAATGAATAACTCTGAAAAGATGGCAGAAAACATTCATTTACAGTCCACATTTAGGAGAATTTGAATATAGTGTGTGAAATGTGTGTTGATAAACTGGGAGACGTGTCTGATTATCTGTATTTTTACTTCTTGACTGTGAACAGAGCTTTAAAAACAACCAAAATGACCAAAAAAAAGTTATATTTTTAGTTCAAAATAAGAGCAATGTGAGCTGTCTGATTGTAAACATGAAACATTTCACTGTCACAGAAAAGCTTTGACCCTGTGACAGTGGTGAAAAGCTCCTGAACTCATAATTAAGACGCTGCGAATGCAAAAGGGAAATGAGGAATAACTTCAGGCCACTTCTGTTTTTGGTGTTTTCAGCCTCCGTGTCTGAGCGTGTAATACTCTGGAGTTTTCCACCTCGCATTCGTTCGCCATCACAACAACCGCCGCTTATTTCTGCAAACAAATAAACAGCGTCGTGAATGACATTAGAATAATTAAAAACCTGTGCGCACGCGGCAGAGGAGTGGATAAAGCGTCTCCCGGGTTTGCACGTTTAATTTCTCTGTGAGTTAATCCCGTTGTCAGAACATGAGGCCGGCGCTGTGCCCGGCCCGGCCCGGCGCTGCCTTAAGTCCCGGGTACGTGTGAGCGTTAGCGGCGAGGGGGGGGGGGTCATGCTAATTAACTGAGCGCTGCTCGGGTGAGTGCCTGTGTGAGTCGGGCTAATTGGTTTGTGCAGGGAAAATATCTCACATGTGGTGGGTTTGGTTCTGTGGGTTTTCAGATTTTAAAGCTGCACTGTGTAACTTACATTTATTCTATTAAATATTATATTGTGTTGAGTGTTCAGGCCTTTAAAAGAGCTCTAAAAACTTTGAAAAATGTCCGACTGAAACACTTTACGGTATGAAAACCATTTTATATATACAGAGTTATTGTGTTGAAATGTAAAGTGTGTTACAAATAAAATGCATTATAATCAGATTAGATTAGGTTCAATCACAGGTGGTTTTATAGCTCAAAAATACCTAGAAAAACAGGCGTTCTGACTGAGAGGGGTCGCCTCTCCACAGATCTGACCTGGAACTTGGTCTGGTTTGGTCTCTGTGATGACAGAGATGTGAAATGTTCCAGGCAAAGCAAAGACGTGTTCATGGAGAAAAGGATTTGCTGAACTCTTCACCGCAAAAGTTCCACAGTTTAGTAAAAACTAGGGCTGAACAAGCTGTCGTTTTGGACCAAAAATCACGATCTCAGAAAACCCATCCATCCATCTTCTCCCGCTTAGTCCAGCTGGGTCATGGGGGCAGCTGCCCAGTCCTCATAGCACCTGACCCCCCCTGAACCCCTCTGCAGGTGGAGCCACAGGAGGAACCAGGAAACACAATTACGGGATTGTCAAAGTCACATGTTTTGCGATGCTCCAAACTGAACCAGGTTTTGTTTCGTCGACTATTTCACACGTGCAGAGTTTCCCACAGCGGTTTAGAGCTAAGGTGTAGGTCCTGTCTTAGTCCTGGTTTAGTCCTGGTTTAGTGTTTAGTGTCTTTGTTCCCTCAGCTCTAGGTAAGGTAAGGTTTATTTATATAGTGCTTTACACAGACACATGTCCCCAAAGTGCTTTACACAGCATTTTACAGAGCATTCTTCATTCACTCCAGACCTGGTGGTGGTAAGCTACTGTTAGCCACAGTTGCCCTGGGGCAGACTGACGGAGGCGCGGCTGCCAAGCCAAGCGGCGCCAACGGTCCCTCCGACCACCACCAACACTCACACAACTTTTACACCTACATGTTTTGTTTTGGGTTAATGGGGGAAACCGGAGCCCGGAGGAAACCCATCCAGACAACCCATCCAGACCCATCCAGACACGGGGAGAACATGCAAACTCCACACAGAAAGGCCCGGGCGACCCGGGGATCGAACCCGCAACCTTCTTGCTGTGAGGCATGAGTGCTAGCCACTCAGCCACCGTGCCGCTCTGTGTTTTCAGTTCTCATATCACACTCTTCTCTCTAATTCAGTCTCTCTTTATGATGATTATGTTTTATTTTTTATTTTTTTTGTGATGTTAATGTATTTCTTATTCCGTAAAGCACTGTGCATTACTCTGTATGAATGAACCTGCCTTGTCTTGTCTGGAAAAGCGCCTTTAGCCTCTCTGTATCACAGCCCAACATCTGCACTCACAGGTTCTCCTGATCGTTCTGATCACACTCAGCCGGTGGAGGATTAACACAGATTAGTGCTTCACTCACTCAGTCCACACAAATCTGCGGTGGTTTTCAGTCCCCGGTGATATTTTTTCCTTTTCTTTTTTCCCTCTAAGCAGCCAGCGTTTGCTTGTGAAGGAGGTGGACCGTGTGTGTCCCTGATTGGCTAATCCACCTGTCAATCACAGGCATAAACATATCACTCTGCAAATGAAAGACGTGTGAAAAACGGGGAAATACAAACACTTTAAGACAATGAATGGCAGTTGTTGACGTACAGTATTTAATTGATTTCCATAGACTCCTCATTAAGGCGCCGGCTGCTCTGGAGGAGCTGTAATGAGGGCATTGCCTTGATGGGATCTGCTTGAGAAACAGCGTTATTATAATCACAACCACTCAAGTCTGTTCTTCTAATGAAGCACAGAGCCGTCAAATCGACAAACACGCAGCAACGCCTCCGATTGATTACATACATCATGTCCTTTATGCTGCAGATTTTTTTCTTTCAGTTTGTTTTGTCTTTCTTTAAAGTCCTTCTATTGACTCCGAGACGCCGTCCTGTAACAGCTCCTCTGAAACAGACCTGGAGTTCTGTTCTGTTTCATCCACACGTTTGAATAATCCTTCCTTTATTATTCTCTATGAGCAGCATTGGTTCACCCAGTACTCACAGTACTCACATTAAGCAGGGCCCTGCAAATAAATCGAGGCCCGTTACCACTTCTCGCACATGGACCCATAACCGTATGAGCCTCCTCCCGTACGCCGCATGGACCGTGCCTTTGTTCATGCACCTCAGAACTAAAACCAGGTCTAAAACAGGACTAAACCAGGACTAAATCAGAACTAAAACCAGGTGTAAACCAGGCCTAAACCAGGATTTCACTGGGACTAAACCATTCCGCACAGACTTTGATTGACTGATGATTCCGCATCATTTTGAGTCAAAACTCCATCAAATATTACAGAGTTTTACTGGGCTGGTGTCTTTATGTTTGTACTGACAGTGAGTTTTAATTAAAAAAATAAACCAAGAACCGTACACAACCGAAAACCGCAACCTTAAACCACAATACGAACCAAACTGTGGATTTTGTGAACCATGCCAGCTCTGGTTAGAAGGGCCTCTTGGCAGAATTTGCCTCGGGCCCCGTGGAGATCTGAACCGACTGTTTATAAGTCTGTCCAAAGCTCCTCTGTTCCACCTTCTGATGTCACGAAGCAGCAAGTTTCACGTGAACAGCTCCTGTTTTGTTCGGCAGGCGTTTTTCTGTGGATAGAACCTGATTTCAGGAGCTCAACTTTTCCAGCAGCTGTTGGATTCTCCTCCTCTATTTTTCTATTTAATAATTTCTCTACTACAATTATTATTATTATTAGAAATAGTATTTTCTTCATTATTTATATTACTGTTTGAGAGTTGATTGCCTTTGTAATTTGTCTTTTGTTTGGGCACTGTTCCTTGATGACTTCTCACCACACTCACTATTTAAGATCCACCTGAGCTCACACTCTATTTACCTGATGAAGTCCGAGCGCCGAAACGTTGCAGTAGGTCCTAATAAATCTCACAATCTGCAAATAAGACGGTGTGCGGAATTTTTTTTCTCTGCTGTTGGAGTTTGTGAAATGAGCTGCAGTAGATGAGATGTTTCAGGAGCTGGAGATGCTGCAGGCTTTTTATACCGTATGTGGAAGCAAATGAGGCAGAAAACTTTCAGAAAAACATACTTTGTGGGAATAAACACGAGGGACTGTTGGATTTTCTGAAATGATCTGTTTGTTTTCCTTTTGACCTATGGACATTGAGATGCTGCAGGTTTTTTATATACCATATGTGACAGCAAATGTGGCAGAAGACCTTCCTGAGGAAATACTCCAAGACTTTGAGGGACTGAACCATTTCATCACCAAACCAAACACCAGAGCGGAGTAAGAGCGAGGCCTTTCCTGCTGTGCTCACCTGGCGCCCCCTGGAGGCTGCTGTGACTCTGCAGGACACAGAGGAGGGACTCTTCTGGCTCTTCCTCTCCTCAAACTGCCCTGACACAGATGATCTGACCCTCCCAGACCAGACCTCCTGTGAAACTGCACTAAAACCTTTGACTGGGAAGTGCAGTGTGAATGTTCCTGCAGCACAACATGATTTTCCCTCAGGATCTGAAAAGTTTCTCTATCGCCGTTGCTCTTCCTGCTTATAACTCTGAAAGCTCATTTGTTGCGGGAGTCGGGCGCTTCCCGGTTCCACATGTACAGCACAAAGATGGCGGCAGTGGAGCGCGACGCATAAGGCAGATAATAGCACGGCGCCCGCGTCACAGCTAATTGAAAATAAAGTCAATTATGCAGAAAGGGACGAAAAACAACCGCAAATGCAACGGGAAAACAAGTGTGGAAGAGCAGCCGGAGGGAATACGGGTCTGTGTGCTTCCTGATCGACTTAAAGGGAAATATGCCAAATGGATTTTATGGGCTGGGCGCTGTCAGAATGGATTTACTCATCACTGGCTCCTCCGAGGTGTTTTTATTGAGTCATCCATGTTTGGGACACTTACACCAGGGACAGAACCGTCCACATTCAGTACATAACTGGACTCAAACAGGACCAGAGTGAATAAATCATCTGAGTAATTCTTTATTGTCCTATAGGTTGGCACAGTTTGGGGCGGATGATTCCAGCTTCCACAGATGAGTATTGCAAAAATCCTCCTCCTTAAAACCAGAGAATCCACTTGTTTTACGTTAAAATGCTCCAGAAACAAGTGAAATGTTCTGCCAGAACAGGAAGAGAAATGTACATACAAGAAATCTTAAAATGAGAAAATAAATCCAGGCTTTATAAATCTGAAACAAGATAAAATAACTTATTCTAAGCAATAATCTAAGTTTAAGTGATCTAAAATAAAGCATAAAACAGTGATAAATCTTGAAACTCGAATCTAAAGCTGTTACTGACTGTTCTAGTCTTGATTTTAGTTCATGAATCTTAATGAAATTCTTTATTTTAAGACTAATTTCCACTTGGTGACATGTTGACAGTTGCAGCTCCCCTAAAACTTTCTTTGTTTAATTTTTCCGAAGAAGAAAGAACGATTTAGAAGATGTTCAGGTCACAAACAGAAGGTTCAGAAATACTGGACAATTTCAGCCCAAGATCGACTCATTTACATCCAGAAAAATGTCTTAAACTCCATCTGAACACTTTCCGTTTTGTGCATTCTGTTTACGGATATAAAATAATCTTAATAATCTTACATATTTCGTGGTCATTTGGTAAATATTCCTTAAAACAAGATAAATAAGACTTTTTGTCTGGATTGAAGAGAATAATCTGGGTTAGTTTGATCAGATGTTCAGTGTGTTGTTGTGTTCTTGGGTCTGTTTCTCTGGTATATTAAATGTGTGTAAACGGGAGGTTCTTTCATGTAAAAAGCTTTGAGGCAAACTGGAGGTAGAAAAGTGTTGAATATAAACATTTACAGAGAGGCCGCGGGGTCTTAAAAGTCTTAAAAAGGTCTTAAATTTCATGTTCCTAAATTAAGGCCTTAAAAAGTCTTAAATTATGTTGTTCAAGTCTCATTTTTTTCACAAAAGTCTTAAATTTCATGAGCCTATTTTTGTGTAAACTCACCGGGCTGCAGAGCAACGTGAGACACTGTGGAGGTTTAGTTTGTCTTGTTAGAATGTTAGACATGATTTTTGTCCATTTTACACCAGTGCAGACGACTATAAATGAGTTCTGAATGACATTTTACAACAGTAAAGTTGTTTTTGTTCTTTAAAGCACTGAGTAATGGTCATTATTAGAATTGGATCTGGTGTTTGGCTGCGGTGTTGGTCTTAATTTTCATTTAAGTGGTCCTAAAAAGGTCTTAAATATTAAATTTTTCAATCAATCAGTCAATCAAACTTTATTTTTCATACAAAAAAGCGACAAATGCGCTTTACAGTGATTAAAAAAGAACAGTCCCACAGATGGGTCAAATGCAGGAGCTCGTTTCTATACAGGGACGGAAAAATACACCTGAACCTTCACAGAAGCCAAACAGCCGGACGGGTTTCTCAGGAGCCGCATGTTTCTATCTAAATATATCCTGCGTGTGAGTTTAGTTAATGAAGTCAGTGAAAGGCTGTTTGCTTCTGCGTGTGACACAGGTGATGAGTGGCTCCATAATGGCTGCACTCTCAGATAAGGCTGACAGCTGCAGACATGTGCGCGAACACTTCATACTCTGTGAATGAGGCGATGACAGAGCTTCATTTGATTCGAGTTATCGGTGTTGTGTTTATTCTGGAGCTCACAGCTGCCGCTCACAGGAACTCCACGCTGCACATACTGAAGCCTTCTCTCTGGAGGAAACCTGCAGTGACGGGAATGACTTTTAAAAAAAAAACATTTCTAATTATGACCAAAAGTGTTCAGTAACAAATCTGCTCGTGTGTTTCCAGCAGAACATTCCCTCTGTTTGTGGGTTTGTAGAGCAGCGGTCGTCCACTGTCATCACACAGTTCAGATGAAAACATGAGATCTTCTGAAAGGTTCTCCCAAAATCCTCCACATTAGAAAAGAATAATTCGCCCAAACTAAAGAACAGAGGTGAGGATTGTGACGGTGCATCTCTGTTTCCATTAGACATGTTGGTGTAGTGGACAGAGTTTAATGTCTGTCTAAGTCAGGGGTGTCAAACTCATTTTGGTCCGGGGGCCGTATGCAACCTACTTTTCTCCGTGTCTCGTAGTGGTGTTTAAGATTATATTCCTCGAGCAACGCCACTTGTTCCAAACACACTGAGCACAGATTTCCCATTCACCTCTGTCAACAAATAAGAATTAGACTATTTTTCTTGGGAAATCCTGAACTCAGCATCTGCTTTTCTCATTTTTCGGTCGACAGTCAAAACGATCGTCTTTTAAGAGCGTTTGGAAAGAGGAAAGTCTTCATTTGTGCTGCTCTGGTGGGAGTCGCAACATACAGAAACGCCGGAGACGCTGCTATGCTAAACGGTGCAGAAAATTAACAGAAAAATCTGAAAATTTTAAGTATTTTAATAGAAAAATCAGCCGAGGGCCAGATTAAAGGTCTTGGAGGGCCGGATCTGGCCCCCGGGCCGCATGTTTGACACATGTGGTCTAAGTGTTCTGGCATTTTGTACCCGGTAATGTCCTGGGAACTGTGTGTGAATGGGGCATTAGATGTACAGATTGAGCGGACAATAAAGGGAAGGACAACGTTTTCCTTCAGAGTTTGGCAATAATTTACCTCTGAAATGCAGCATGAGTTCGTATTTTTGTCATTGACTGTATTGAAAAGCTGTTGCCTCTCTTTCTCTAACTGCTGCTGTTAGACTTGTCATTGTGGTCTTAAAATATTTGTATTATGTATTATTATTAGTCGCTGTCCATGGTCCAAGTTGTGGATTCGCCGTATGTTTTGTAGCGGACTTTGTTTCGTGTTTTTCTTGTGCAGGCGGCATCGGCGTGTGCAGATGTGTCGTGCTTTGACCCAACTCCTCCGGGACTCAGGGACTTCTCATTTTCCTACAAATTGTTTTCCTTCCTGTTAACAGTCGGATCCTGTAGTTTTTCTCACGTTACAGCAGAGGCCACAGCAAAACTAGTCCACTGAGTCATAAAGTGCATTAACCTCGCTATAATTATAGTTATCATTATAGTTTATTGTTTTCTACTTTATTTTATTCTATTTTATTTGTTGCATGTTTAGTGTTTGTCTATGTTTTACTCCAAGTACCGCAGCAAATTCCTAATTTCCTGTTGTGAACCTGGTCACTCAATGGCAATAAAACCTTTCTGATTTTGAACAAAAAATTAATAGTTTTGAGTTAACGCGTTAATAGCGCAATATTTCTGACAGCACTAATTATTATATCATGTGATCCTGTGCAGGAAGAGGCGTTATCTTCAACAGTCTCACTACAGACTCTTTGATTATGATGTTCGGAGTTCAGAATTCCAAATACGGAACTCAGTCCTAAATTGGCTCCTATAACTGCAGGACTCGATGAGCTTCATTTGACTGGAGCAGAACTCTGTGGGCGACGTCACGCTCACTTATTCCTCGTCTTTACACAGTCTGTGAGAGTGACCGGTGCCGTCTCCTCTTATAAACTGAACCTGTGGCGTCACTTTCAGTCTCACACTGGACTCCGGCCCGTTTCCCGTGTGCGGATTCGCTCAGGACGGCCGAGGCTTTCAGGAGGCGCATGTGTCACAGATTGGGGTGGTTAATATTTCAGCGCCGCGCTTCCATTTGGCGACAGCAGCGGCTCGGGTCAGGTTAACAGGGCTGTGTGTGCCAGGGCCCAGGAGAGCTCTAAATATTTGATTGTTTTTGCCTCTGCGGCTCGCTCATCTTTTTATGTGTTTTAGAAGCTCCAGATCTGAAAGGGTTAGAGCTCAGTGACGATGGGCTAGAAACTATTATGAAGAATATAGAGAATTCTCTGATGGAATGGAGAGGTTATTGGCCTGGAATGTTCCACTGTGAAACTGACTCATGTGAGAGTTAATCCATGTCATCCTCAAAAACACACCCACAGTTTTGTCTCATTCACACATTTTTGAGTAACTCTGCATTATCTAACAACCTCAAAACGCCCTGTTCCACCTTGTGATGTCATGTAGTTACTAGTGGTGTAAGAATAACAAATATGATGATATCATATCGTCAAAGGTCTCACAATAATCTGGAGCATCACAATATCTGGAATCCCAAGTCTCTTTGCTTAAATGAACAGTTCTGATGCAGAAATAGCTAAAAAAAAACAGAGGGAACTACATAGACCATGATCCTTTGCTCCGTTTCAGTGCAGACGACATGAAGAAATAACTGTTCTCAGCACTTTTACATCTTCATTCTTTGGATTAAGTCTGTGAAGCATTTTTAGAGGAAAAAGTGGCAGATTCACAGTTTTATATTGTAGTAAATCTGGTCCAGTGAGATGTTTATGGTGAAAATCTGGTCCAGAGAGATTTGGATTTCGTTCCATCCCTAATGACAATAAATGTTGCACCAAATGACTGAAGCGTTTTAGAGTCAGTGTGTTATTCTGTAGAATATCGTAATATCGTGATCTTTCCCACGATATCATGATGAATATCGTACCGTGAGGTTCAGACTGTGACCGTATCGTATCATGTGACGTCGTTATATATCGTTACAGCTGTAGTAACTCCCTTTTATCTTTTGTTCAGTAAAAATTGACAGTTCCAGGGGTGAAATAACCCAAATGATTCTAGTGAAGGTTGTGGAGTTTCTCTCTACTAAATGTAAGATATAAACACTTAAATCTATCAGGAAATGACTTAAAAGTAAAGTAAAAAAAAATCTCAAACCCCATGCAGCGAGATCATTTTACTTGACAAGTTAGTAATCTTAAATTCTAGATAAAATGCTTTAAATTCTGCTAAATTCTAGATAAACAGACTTAAAACAGGGTTATGATGAGTATGAACAGTCTGATGATACATTCAAAGATGCTAAATTGTAAATATAAGTCCTTAAATCAGTCTGACATGATCGTAGTTTATCATCGTCTGTATGAAGCAAATCTGCATCACTGAATCTAAAACCAAGTGAAGTGCTGCAGGGAAAACGCTGGGGAATGGATCATACCATCTTCTGTTAAACATTTATTTCCTACATTTAAGATTTTCTGACTGAATCACGGAGGAAATATATGTGACAATCTGCAGTCCAGAAACAAAACCCAGTGAAGTTAAGGTGACTTGAACTAAGAAAGTTTTACCAGGATTTGAGTAAATTTCACTTGAGAAGTAAAATTATCTGCAGTGGAACAAGACTTTTTGCACTTAAAATATATAAACTTTTTTGTACTTAAAATAAGAAACAAAATCGAGTCTGGCCTGAATTAAGAAAAAAACACTTATTCCACTGGCAGATCATTTGACTTTTTAAGTTGGATCAACTCAAATAAAGTAAAATGTTAATTTAAGTCATTTTTACTTACCTACATATTGTTTTTTTCCACTGTTAACGATTATACGACCAATTCAGAACAAATAAGTCGATGATCAATCTGAAAACAAGATGAATAACCTGATAGAAGTTGTAAAATCTTGGCCAGATCAGATTGTCCTTGTTTTATTTTAGTATCTGTGAGTCTTAAAGTGTAAAAAACAAACTTTATGTTTGCCACGACTCAAGCTCCAAGAAACTGGGTCCCAAACAAAGTGTCGTAATCATAAATTTGCAGTTCTAACTTTTGTGATTTATTTAGATCATAATGTTGCCTGTATACCGCCCGACGCTGCACTAAGGCGACTGTCCTCAATTAAGTTCAGGTGAACAAACTAAATAAAGTCGTTCATCTCGTCTCCCGTGATCCGCGGAGGCTCCTCGACATTAGCGCGAGCGTCGGCGAGTGTCGGCCGTGAAAAGCGCACACAAAGGGGGAGCGCTTAGATCATCGGGCTGACATTTCGGCCGCGCAGACGTCTCCGCTCTGCATGTGGCGCACCAAATAATGTTCTTTTCAAAAGGTTAGCAGCTTTCAATTAGCTGCCCCGCGGGTCACTCCCGGACGCTCAGCGGGCGCCGGCCGAGGAGTCGCACCGACCGCCACAGAACGGGAGCGCTCCAATACGGTATCGGAGAATAATGTTCTGCAAATGTGCGTCTGTGGAGGAACGTTCGGTAGTTACCATGGTGACACGACAGGCGAATTAGCACAAAGGGTTTTAGAAGGTCTGAAAAATAATGAAAAACACGAAAAGGGTCTAAACAGATTTTCAGGAGCCTGTGATGAACATGAATATTCACAGTTCTGTTCAGCAGAGACGCAACGATATGGTTTTCCCACGATACATGTCTCGACACACAGGTCACACATGGATTCGATTTCAATATGTTTTAAGACTGTCAGTCATTTTTACTGATAATGAGTCTAATATAATAATATGATCGTAATGAAACAGTACAGACAGTACAGACATATATTACAGCACAACTACTAACATTTTAATTAAGTGAAAATAAGAGCAGGACTTTTCTCAGGATGTTTTATATCTTATAATAAAGTCACTCCTGATATAGACTGCAGGGGAGTTACTTTATCTTTTTGATGATGATTTGATGATTTCTTTTCCTCCTGAGTCCTGCTCCTCCCACACGGCCCTGCTCTTTGTATTCACACTGCGAACTCACATCCTCTTTCTGAGCACTCAAACTGTTACTTATTACTGTTATTATTACTGTATTACATAGAAATGTCTCATTGGACCGTTTTCTGATTAAAACGTTTTCTGAGTAAAACTGAGTTAGAGCGTGAGAAACACATCGTGAGAAACAGATCGTGAGAAACAGATCATGTGTATCGTGTGCATAAACATTTGATTAAAGCTGTTGTGAAGAATTCTAGAGGATTTAAAAGTTCATATCTTTGTCATTCCTGAGTCTATCAACGTAAAATAAAAAGTAACTGAAAGATCAAACCCTCTGTGAGAATATTTCTGCTGTAAATCTCTGTGCAGCTGTTTTCTGCATCTGAGGAGGACGCCCAGAGAACTGTTTCCCTTTGGACCAAAATAAATGACCACACAGAGCACAGGGAGGAACACTTGGGTATCGACACGTGTATCGAATCGTGAGACCGGTATCGAACGATTCAATATTATATCAAATATCGTTGCATTCCTACGGTTTAGGTGTTTGATTTTCAGCAAAATATTAGCGCGGCTATTAGGGATGTGACAACTACAACTACAACTACTGTTTTCTGTTTGAGGGAAGAACTCGTCTGTGTTAAACATGGAACTGAAACAAAACAACTCCAGGTCTGTTTGTGACGAGGAAACATTAGAACAGAGATCAGAAAATGACATAATATGGGCCCTTTGCAGGATGAGTTTAGATCATTTACACGTTTAAATGAATGAAGCCAAAAACGACTCCAAACGTGTTTTCTCAACATCTTCTTTCTGTAGCAGCAGTGTTGATGTTGGGGGAATCTGGCCGTGTGGCAGGTGAGCGATGGAAGCCTGTAGTTGTGCTTCTCTGGCTGTGATGGGGACATAATGGAGGATAAATAAGGAGGAGGGCCGAGCCGGAGCAGAACACTGACAGCCGGCACAATGGAGTTTAAATACCAGCGTCTGGCAGCACACGGAGCTGCTGAAACACGTGTTCAGGCGAGATGTTCTCCGAGTGTGAGGGAGGAGCAGGAGCACAACTCACCTACAGGAAGGGTTTAGTACAGATTAAAGAGCCAATATTACACTATTGTAGGATTTATGCTGTAATCAGCACAAACACCTGGAGTTGTGTTCTGTTTAAATGTTTAAATGCCAGTTTTGTATCACTTAGGACTTGAGATACTTGAATTCTGACACAATTTGTATTTTTTTCTCCTGCCGCAAAAACATCTGTCTCGTTATTTATGTTTGATTTAGAGCAGAACATTGCAGCTGTTTTATTTAGACTGAGTTTTAAGCAAAAAGCATAAGAACAGCACACATACACAAACAGACAACGGTGCAACAAGTCAAATAATTATAATAAATAAATAAAAAGAAAGAGGATAGTAAGAAATAAGGAATAAAATCAAACTAAAACCAGTTGAAGGAACGACAACTGATACAAATGAGTTTTAAGACGTGATTTAAAAGGTGATAACTCGAGGCCCCGGACAGAAAAGGCTCCATCACCTTCGTCTGGAGCCTGGACTCTGGAACAGCCACAGGGACCTGAGGGTCTGAGGCTGCGGGAGGCTCGTACAGGGTTAAAAGTTTTGAAATGTGACTTTGTGCAAGACCTAAACAAGCTTTAAAAGTGATCAGAAAAATCTAAAACACACAGGCAGCTCGAGAAGAGAAGATAAAACAGGGTTCATGTGCTGGTGTCTGCGTTCTGAACATAATGAGACAGATTCGATGTAAAACAGAGCGCTGCTACATTTCTTGTTCAAATGCAAAAGTGACTGCAGAAGTGTGGCTTTGCTCCCGTCTGAGAGCTGTTCTCACACAGACTTGAAAAGGTCACAGGAGCTCCTGAATGCGGCGGACTCTAAAGCCTCTGCTCGCCCCGCTGTTCCTGTGACCGCTCTGAAAGCGCTGGAAAGTGCAGGATGAAAGAGATTGTCGCTAATGGCACAGTTTAGGTGATCTTTTCATGTAGACGAGCTTTTCTCTTTGTCTACCTGTCTTCAGCTGACTCATCCTGATGATTCACTGTAAGCAACACGGCCACAGTCCGATTAGTGTGTAAAGGATTATGTCCCACTGCATTATTTTGGGAGTGTATGGAGTTTCCTGTAAGACTGATAATGTGTATATGTCACATTTTGCACAGAATTAACCTTAAAGTTGAACTCAGGCCCGTCTGAAGCTAAAGTCCGTTGCTAGAGGAGGTGGAATTCTGTCAGAAGCCAAAAAACGGCACAGATCAGTGTTTCCTCGGTGGAGATCTCACTGTGGCAGTGAGTCTGTCAAGGCAACAAACTAGTGTAGTGATGGGGGCAAGTTCTGAACTTCCACGTAAAACACCAATTTGCTTCAGACTGAAGAAGTTTAACTCCACTTTAACCCATCTGACAACAGCCACGAGTCTAACAAACCAAACGCTCTGCCTGGTTCACTCATTAGTGTCTGGAAACGTTAGAAAACAACTTTATAAGCACCTCACACTTCCCTCTGCTGATTTCCCACTGCACAGGCCAAAGCACAAAAGACTCGATCACCGACTCCAGAAGCAACAAGAGAAGATCGACTACTGACGGAGAAGAAGAAGAGAAACTGAAAGTTGTTGAAAGAAAATGGTTCGGGAATGTATTTTTAAAATCATTTTTCAAAAGATCTAATTCACTCGTAGATAAATGGGATTAGAAACGACATCGACGCATCGAGTCTTTTGGGCTTTGGCCGTTACACGTTACACGAGAACACTTGCAGGTAAAAACAACAAAATATTTTATCAGAAGTGCCTTTTGTTTAGACAGTGGCAACATTTTTGGGGCTTAAAAACAAAAATCTGAAACCACCCTCCAGAGTGTAAAAGTTGAATAGGCTCCACTGTAGCGTTTCCATCTCCACTGCCCAAGAGGCAGAACTCTGCCAGATCTGCTCACGTCGCAGAAGAGTTTATGTCACACTTTGTCTGTCCACACCTCGCTGCGCTGAGTAAAACTTTAAAACTTTAGTTTGCCGGTAGAATATCGATTCTGACAAACACACACAGAACGACCAGGCACTTTGGTGCTGGAAATGCTTTTATCTCCGTCTTCTTCTGTCTGTGTTCGGTCTGAATGAATCGGAATGAACGGGGAACAATGACACTTCTGCATTTTTTTAATCACTTCTGCTCTAAAAGTGTCTATAAACGTAACATGTTTTGTCCATTTGCACAACAGCTCACACATAGGAGCTGGAATCACGCCGCCAATCAGTGTGTCAGGGGACCTTCAGATCTGTGGACAAACACTCTGGACTTTAGCGGCTCGACGACGTTCCCTCGACGGTTCTAATCTCACTAACAAAACAACCCGAGATACGTTCCTCAGTCTCCCGTACTCTGTTTCCAGCCCTCGCCCACACTTACCTCCTCCCGATGCACAATCGATAGCAATTTGGAGACCACCACTCTTTTGTCACCCCGCACCACCGCCTCCGTCGCTCTCCATCTCGTCCACCCGCTGCATTCACGGGGGCGGTTTTCAGGAGACGCCGCTCCGACAGGACAAGAGTGAGCACAAAAGAGGAGTGAACTGATGGAACTGTGATTGTCAGATGGGCGGAGCGCTGATAAATACGTCCCCTGGTGTGATTAGGTGTGCGCCGGAGAGAAGGACTTTACTACCTCATTCCACGGCACAATTCCCACTCCCAGGGAATGAGGCAAACTCGATTTAAAGCGCCCACGTTACGCTGTGTTCTGATCTGTTCTTCTGTTATAATGTTGTTTCCTCTTGAAGTGCTCTACCTGCTCTACTCTTTTTAAACTCCATACACTTTCTCTAGAAGCATTCGGATCATTTCAGCCCTGGAATTTCCCATCTCTGAACTCCAACTGAACAAAAGGAGCTGTTAACTTGAAAACTATTGCTTCATGACATCAAAAGGTGGAACATTTAGAGCTTTGGAGATGCAAACAGACTGATAATAAAGAGTCACTCGATCGTATGAATAAAACAATCATTCTAACATGGCTTAAAGTTCACAAGAGTCAATTTTGCGTAATCTGGGACCTTTAAAGAACTCATACTAAACATTCTTCCTTCTCTTTTGCTTTGGTTTTTCTCATTATTCTAAATTAAATTAAACAATTAAATATTGTCTCTGTTATGGCCTCGGCTCAAAAGACCTCAGCACAAAAGGTGATGGACTCAAGCCGACGCAACGTCCCCGAGTTCTTTAAACGGCCTTGAATTAAGGAGCTATCCAAGTTACCAGTGTTATTGTCGTCTCCACTTTCACATGCGCTGTCCGTGGTGCTGGTATCTAGTTTAAGTGCAAAATCACACCGAAGTGTCTCAGTGCAGATAGCAGTGAAATTAAAATATGTATACAGTATATAGTATCTCCTGGAAAAACTACTCACTGTACATGCTGCATTTGGTTTTAACAAGTTTCTTTGACACAACTATGTATTTTTCCTCGTCTGAGGCGTAGAGATTATGTAGTTTTGATCTGAGGTCTGATTAAAGACAATGTAAGGACCAGTGAATTAAGCTTGAAATGGTGAAGTTAGCAATGGACAACGATTTAGAAATTGGTAACCTGGGAGAAATGATCGTACCTCAGCGCGCTGATCGAACACAGATATAATCCACTAAGTTTTTAGGTGATTCAGGCTCCTTCAAGTCATTTGCAGCTGCAGCTAAGGGACTTTTAACTAACTGTATCAGCAAACAGGAGTTCATAAGGGCTAAACCTGGTTTCATCATCAGCCAAACCCTCCTCCCAGTCCTTCCCCAGCTCCATGCAGCACGCGCAGGAGTGACTTGAGGACTGAATTCAGTGTTTGGTGGAATCGCTCTAAAGCTCCCTAATTTTCAGCACAGTAAACTGTTGCCCGATTGTGTCGGACACAAAGGAAAATATTTAATAAACTTCTCCTCTGTGTCCTATGAGGCGTTTAAGTTTGTTTGCGCTCCCTCTGCTGTCGGCAACGGAAGTCAAAAATGGAAAAGTAAACAAAACCCCTGTGAATGTGACACTAACAGAACCGTGCGAGTTCAGTTTTGGTTTAAGGAGTTTGCAGGGGAACTTTGTATTTTTACCTGTGATGCAACAATCTGAGCAAAAGAAGATGACTTTGGATTCATGAATAAAGCGTGAAAGAAATACAACCGCATGTAAGTTTTTGTTGAGGTTAAAAAGCCTAAAAAATACGTTCCGTTTAATACGTGTTCTGTAAAGTAGTAAAGTACATATGATTTAAGACCTGATTTTGACCCAGTTTGGTGGGACAATAACTGTTGTAAATATAAACGATAAATATGCACCAATCAGGTTGTGGTTTGTGAAGAAAAGTTGAAAAATAAATAGAAAATGATTAAGTAGAGCAGCACTGTAAAATAAAATGATCAAACTAGGAAGACTGTAGACTCTGGGATCGAGAGGGATTTGATATGAGGATGTAACTTTAGGCCAAATTTAATCATGTTTAATGTTTGACCAAAAGAAAAGAGACAAAGTTTAATTTTAATATAAAACTGTCTGTAAATAATTTTCTTTGCATCTAATATTTCAACAAAATAAAGCAAAAAATTTAAACCGTTTTGTTTTGTTTTAATTTAGATTTCTGTATCCCAAATATCTGCTTAAGAAAATGTAATATAATTATTAAACTATTAAAAGATAAGGTTATGACATTTATATAAGCACACAAATTGAAACTGATAATACTAAATTAAAACACCTTTTGCAGCGTTTCACTTTAATATATTAATTTTAGATTCAAAAAGGTCTGAAAAGTCTGACTAAAGTCAAATGGAGAGTTTAGTTGGTGAGTCGAACCAAACAAAATAAATTGGTAACATTACAGGACAATTAAACAAAACGGAATCAAAATTACCCTCTAATCGGCCGCAATTATCCAATTACCACAAGTATCTTATCAGATCTCAAAAATCAATTAAATCATTTCCCAATCTCCTCGCGGCCTCTCGACAAAAACACCCCCGAGTCCGACCCTCCAGAGCGGCGTAAGGATACGGCGCTTTGGAAAAGGTGAGCCGTGAAATGAGAGCCGGGCCGAGCTCTGCTGCGGCGCTCGCCCTATTTTCTGTCTGAGCGGATTTTAGCTGGAAACACGTCAGATGTGTTTGCTAAGTGAAACATGGCGCCCCAGCACTTTGGTATTAAAAGAGTGCGGTTTGTCACAGGGTAAAACTGCTCAGAACGACTGATCAGGTCTGGACGTGGGACGTGGAGAGCGCCGGTTCTACACTTTCAGAAGATGTTTTGGTGTTATTGGAAAGGGTGTTACACTTCTACGGGGTATTGACTGGTAACATATTTAGTTCACCATGTTACTGATTATTGGTTTGAAAATGCTGGACTCACAGAAAAGAACGTATTGACATGTTGGGTTTGGTTTTAAAGGGATAGTTTGTATTTTGGACATGAATCTGCACGTCTCCGTCAGAGCCGCATCAGCTCTGACTTTCCTCCCGACAGCGTCTGAGCCGAGTTCTTCCCGGTTTTGCCGCTGATGAAAGTGTCCTGGAGGCTGGAGTCATGAAAATAAAGAGTTTTTCTTCTTCACTGGAGGCAGCGCAGTGATACAACCGGAGAGAAAATAGCACCAAGAGATTATGAGCTCTGACTTTTTCCCCGCTCATGTTTTATGGTGCAAATAATAATAATAATAATGCATCAGTTTTATACAGCACTTTTCTGGACACTCAAAGACGCTTTACAGCATTATTCATTCACTCCAGACCCGGTGGTGTAAACTACTATTGTAGCCACAGCTGCCCTGGGGCAGACTGACGGAAGCGAGGCTCCAATCTGCACCATCGGCCCCTCCGACCACCACCACCATTCACGCACACACCACTTTCATACTAGGCAATGTGGGTGAAGTGTCTTGCCTAAAAACACTATGACAGTTTTTGCCACTGGCCCCACTGTGGCACCTGGAATTCCCAGTGTCTCCATCCAAGTACTAACCAGGCCCTGCTGAGCTTCTGAGATCTGACGGGATCAGGCTTTGACAAACCAGTATGGCCACAAATGTGTCGCTCTTTTGAACACAGATTGTTTTAAGGAAAAAAAAAACTCTTTATTTTCGTGACCACAGCCAACTTGCCGGACACTTTCACCAGCAATCCCAAACTATCCCTTTAATGCTCTGAGTTCGCCGTCCTTTGCTCCTCCTTCAGAGCGTTGTCCTGACACAACATAACCGTCCATCCTCTTTGGGTTTGTGAAGTTGTAATGTGCTGCTTTATATCAGGAGGGTAGAGCCCAGAAGAGAGCAGTAGATGACTGAAGCATGAGTGGATGACGTCTAAAACCTCTTCAGGTGCGTTTTTGATGAGGGAACAATGTTATAACACAGTGGAAAGGGTCTGGGAGAGCGTCCAAGAGCGTAGGGCGTCCTAACTTTGAACGGTCCAATCACATCAGCTCGTTTGTATCACATGTCTCTTAAATGACGCCATTTCTACAGAATTCTTGTATCGATCCAAACAATATATATATAACTTCTTTTACCTGAGATAAATATGAGTCTGGTGGTTCTCTTGATTCTGCTGAAATTTGCTCCGTATCTAAATCCTAAGTGTTTTTTTTCTTGTCATGTGTTTATTTTGATGTGAATGGTCCGTGATTTCTAATTGGAATCAAAGACACAGGATACGACTCCAGACCCTCTTGGCTTTATAAAGTTTTGTGGAAGTGTGTAGTTTAGTTTTGGCCGGGCAGGTAACCTTTAACCTGAGCCAGTCTGCGATGTAGGGACTGGGTTGAGGTTATAGCGTATAACCAAACATCAGAATGTATTTAATAACTCTGGAGATTGGAGATGGAGACTTCAGCCTGTACTTTGAAGCCTTTCGACGCACTCTTTCCATCGGCCCTTCGTTTCATCACTGGCCGTGAGTTTAAAGCCCTGTGCACAATGAAAAAGTGGGTTGGCCATCGCTGTCTGCCAGAAGAGAACAACAGTGTGTAAAATATATTTACAAGAGGCTACTCCATAAACTGCCTGAACATCTCACTTGTGTGTTGAACTCTGCAGGAACTTTTAATTTATGATCTGGTGGAAGTGGACTCAAAACTGGCAGCACTACAAAAATGAAATGGAGACAAAGCTTTTGGTTATTTTACTTCCCCAAAGTGGAGTACGTTTCAAGGTGATGCACATTTATATTTTTAAAAGGCCCATGTTGCACTATTTTCTGACCTACTGTATGTTATTTAAACATTCTGACTGATTATCCTGTAGATTAAGGTTTGGCGGTATCCAGATTTTGATACCGTTAAACCCATTAAGAGTTATTCTGTATCTGCTCCTAAACCCCTTCCTAAACAGAGTCGCAGCTTTATATTTGAAGATGAGGCACAAGTTCTGATCAAACTAAACTTTGCAGCGCGTTCGATCGCATCAGCATCAGTGCACGAGCTGTTTTTATCAGCGCTTATACTGTATGCAAATGAGCTGTATGTAAATAAGCCATGTGCTTTGAAGTTTGGTTTGTGTAAAACGTAAACAAATGTTTAAAGCTGCATTAAACACATTATTACTCAAAGTCTAGAATGAGGAGGAAATGTAGAGCGGTGCAGAGGACCAATCACAGCCCTTATGTCTGCGGCGTTTTGAGGCGTCGTTAGAAAGTTCGGGAGGTGCAGGTCGGACCCTAACCTGAACCATAAATTGGGCTTTACCGTCTCGTCCGTGAAAGTCTGACTTCGCCCTCAAGCGGGAAGTTTCTCCTCTTCAGCACTTCGTCCCCTCTCGGTACAATATTTATTGTCATTAGAGATGGAATGATATCCAAATCTCTCTGGAGATCTCTCCCTGTGAGGTGGAACAGAGCACTTTGAGCTTGTGAGATGCAGACAATCCAATAATGCAGATACTCAAACACGTGTGAATGAAATAAAACACAACTTCAGCTGTTTTTGAGGAGGTAGCACTGCTAAATCATGGTCTGACGCTCACAGGAATCCGTTTTGAGTAATATAGGACTTTTAATCTTATCTTCTAGACATACTTTATCCCGAGCCTTTTCCAGACACAGAAATACTGTATATCACAGGTACAAGAAATACAGTCCAGCTTGCCGTACCATAAAGTACATTTCCCTGTGTACTTGTGAATGAGAGACTGGAGCGCGCTATAAAACATTAAAGGCATCGATTCTGGCCTTGTCTGCGCACAAATATTGATAGACGGGCGGCGCAGCGCTCTACCTGTAGCCAAGATATCGACCCGAGCCCGAGCGCCACACGCCCAAGAAGAGACGCCAACAAGACCTGATGGATTATAAGGGCGGGTCAATGATGGCGCCCCCTAGTGCCCGATCAGGGAACATCACAGGAGGTGGAGGTGGAGCTTAAATACAAGTCAATACTCGGATACAAGAAACCTATTAGCAATGACTGTCGGTGTAAATCTTCGACGTAGGGTGGAGCGATGCGGAGGAAATATCGAAGGGTCTGTTGTGATTTGATTTGCGATTCTGTTCAAAGCTCATATTTTTAAACGTGTTGAGAAGAACTGGCAAAAAAAGACTGAAATATGAGCTGAGAAACATGTTTGTACAGATCTAAACTACAGGGTTAGTGGGTTTTTATGCAGAATTAAACTGGATATTGTGTTGTTTGTGGAGGAAGCGTTGGTGCTTCTTTGTGATTTAGCAGTTTTACCCTAGTGTAATTCTTATATTAAAGGTTCACTACACTTCACGTAACAATTCTGAATGCTTTTCACACCAGCTGTGGCACAATGCAGAAAAATGTACTGAACTTCAGAAGGTGTGAAAAGCCGACGCCTCCACAGAAACGGGCGACGACTAAAACTCAAGTTATAGCCACAGTTTGGTATTTACACAACTTTTTGGTTATTTTTTCTTCACTGGACAGAGATTAAACAAAATATTAAATTGCAAGTCATTGTTTTTGTTCTGCCGTGGAAATGTTGCTTTGACTGAATGTTCCACGGTGCAGTATTAAACGTGTCAGTACCTTTCATTCAATTACAGTTTTTTGCTGCTCAAAAATACATTAAAAAAGATGCACAGTCGTAGTTGTCGCCTTTTCTTCATGGATCAAACTTGATGTTGATGCACCTGTTTGTCTCATGGACAGAGATGCGTTTTAAGCACATCTATTATGCAAAATAGACTTATAGAGTTATAGTTGTTTCCCCTTCTAATTTATACAGAAGCTCACAACAAATACAAATGCCACAACACACCAAAAGAGCCACAACAGAAGTGGCTGCGGGACTGTATTTTCCGACGGACCAAGTGAGGAGGATCAAGCGGGAAATTATTTACGACGGTCAAACAGCGACATCGATCCTGCCACAAAACAATAAATCACTTTTTACTAGCAGAGACCACACCAACAACACGTGTGAAGAGAAAAGACTTTATTATCAGGAGACGAGACGGGTCGGCCGGGCTGAGACTCAGGGTGGGGATTCAGTCTCAATCCTCACATGGCCCAGCAGGACGGGACCCCCTCATAGGCGTCTTATGTCTGAAGTGAACAGATCGGTATTGGGAGGGTCGAGTTATTCGGGACAAACTGGGTTACCGGGATAGGCTGATACAAATAGGCTTCTGGGAAACTGAGGTGTGTGTTGCATGTTTGTATGAAAAGCACTAAATACAGTTTGATTGATTGATTGGTGGTAGAAGTGAGCTGTGATTCGCTGGAGAGGAGGCGGCTGAGGCGAGGTCCTGCTCCTGAACCTAAGAGGATCATATAGACATTAACATTTACTCACGTTTCCAACTTCGTTCACTTCTCCGTTCCTTTACTTTTCACATTCTTCTTCTTCAACTTTTCCCATTCACTTCCCGCTTGGTTCGTCGTAAAATAGAGTCCTGCGGTCACTTCCGTTGTGACTTTTTTGGTGTGATGTGGTGTTTGTATTTGTCGTTTTGTTGTGAGCCCCCAGGCTTCCGAACATTTACCCTCTCAAAGTAATTTTTGGGGTTATTTGTCCATGTTTTGAGCACTCTTTACTCACTTATTTTCAAGACGCCATATCACCAATCAACCTTTGTTTTCACCACCACTGGAATATGCCCACCGCTCTGTACTCACTTCATTCTTTGGTTTTATTTTCTGGATTGATGATGTGCGTGGTCAGAGGAACCGACGGCTTCACGGCTCTTTATGGTGATGACGTTTACACACTCGTTTCTTTAATGAAGTTGTTTTTAGATGAATATTGCGATTTAAAATGTCCAAATTATAACGATCCGCGCAGGCATCATAGATCATAACTAAACAGAAGTCTAATAGGTCTTCTTTAAAGCCACACTGTGAGACATTCCAGACAGCACGATATAATATAAGGTCTTTCAGAACTACAACACAGACCGACCCAGCTCCGGTCTGTCAGGTAGAACTTCAGTCTGTGTGGTTTGAATTGTTCTTGCTGCAAAGTACCACCTATTTCTATGCATAATTTGTCAGAAAGATCATTAAAATTGCCATATTTGAGAAAAATGGATTGCGCCCGTTGATTCATCAGGCCCCGCTCTCTCACACGGGGAGTTATATCACGCGCCGTGTTACTCCACTTTCTCTTGGTTATTAGTTTGTGCCTCCTCTCCATCTATTCAAAATGGCAGCCACACTTCACGCCTTATTAAAGTCTGCGATTGCTCCCAGATATTTGACGGGTTTATTTATATATTTTTCCTCAGTCCAGGGAGTTTTTCAGAGAACCGGGGAGTGAAAAATTGTGCTCAAGTAAGAGTATTGGTATTTTGAAATGATATTACTCGAGTAGACGTGCAGAGTCACATATTTATGAATGATTGAAGACAAAGTAAAGACCGTTTGCAGAAGCCGCGTTGGTAAAGTGTTTGTCCAAATGTGGTCACAACATATTTAAAAAGGGACAAAGTTAAGGATTGTGGTTGAGGTTTTTATTTTTCTTTGAATATTGTGGATGAGAGAGCCAAAAGAAAACCCTTAACCCGTAAGAAAGAAAGAAAAAAAAAAAAGAAAGGAAAAGGCCTTGGTGAACCCCAGTGTAACATAAGGACAGAGTGTTGGACAGACCTGTATATCTGTTACAGGCCTGGAGAAGCTGCCAGAGCACCGCTGTTCCCACCCGCAAGAAAACACAACCCCAAACTTTCCCTACATAAAATAACAAATGAAAACAGGTCGTCCAAGCAAACAAAATATTCTAACTGCAGCTAACAGGCCTGGTGTGGCCCCGGTGTGTGGAGGGTGAGGCGAGAGCCACTGGTAGATGGCCTGTTTATACCATGGACCGTATAAAGAAGTGGACTAAGTGAGAGAGGGACGATAAGATCCCAGTGTGAGTCAATGGGAAAAAGGGAGAGAAGGAGCCGGAAGAGCCTCCTGGAGCACTTCCTGTTTGGCACACAGTGGCTAACGGGGGTTAGCTTAGTCCACTTATATATACAGTCTATGGTTTATACTCGGACCAGCCACACCGCAAAACATACATAGATATAAAATACCCACACGAAGGGGCACCAGCACCAAATAACTGATCTGAGGGTCGGCGGTTCGAATCCGGCTCTCAACGTATCAACACAGCATTATTGGAAAAGTGCGACTCCAGCTCACACAGATGAACTCTGATGTCTTTTTGGGTCAGACACTTCACCCGTCTCACCCCAGTGTATGTACAGTGTGTGTGTGGTGTGTGAGGCCACACGCTGCTGTTCCAACATGCCGTTATTAATTCATTGATGAATGACTTAATCATTTCATTTATACAGCGGCTTTCACGACTCCCAAAGCTCTTCACAGTTCATTCTTCATTCATTTCGCACTCTCGTGTAAACCATGGCCACATATTTAGACGTCTAATTGTCGGAGGAGCGACATAAACAATATTTTCCGGAGTAGCAACACTTTACTATTTATCAGACATGAATAATATTAATGTGATACTTTGTGCTCCATATGTCATAAGATGCTTGGGTTTGACTGGTTTAATGCAATAGTAAAGTGTGAGGATACAGTAAGGAGACAGAAGGATGTTTATGTGAGTGTGACATGTAGTTGTGCTTAGGTGTGTGTGGAGGGAGAACATGGATTACTAATATCTCTCATTATGCCGTTGGCTCCTGTGTGTGTCGGGTTTGTTTTGCGACTCGATCATTGTTGAGATGAAAAACATCGAGAGACGCGCCCGGGTCGACTGGATAGAACAATATGACATGTCAGATGAACTAAAAAGTAGCAGGACGTCTAAACAGAGGGACGTCGTGATGAAGGGATGTGGGAACAGGCGTTGGACCCGGTGTTTGAGTGCCTGTGATTGGGCGACTGGTTCGTTGACGTAAAGCGCTTTGCGGAAATGGAAAATGGGAATGTGCAGCGTAAAAACCACTTACCGTGTTGTTATAAGAGTAATTATAAGAATAACTGTCGGGAAGTAACGTCTGATCTATAATTTGAGGTAAATGAAAGACAAAGGATTGACTGAAGTCAGCAGAGTTTATTTATAGAGCGCTTTTCACTGAATAAATAGAATACAATTAGTCACAGCAGCCCCAGAGTAAAAGTAAAACACATTTTGGTTTTGGAGCACTTGAGTCTGTTTTAGGGGAAATCTGGACTATTTTTATGTCTGTATTTGTGAACATGTCTGTGCTTTTCTCTCAAGTGGATTCAGCAAAAGTCTGAATGATCAAATTCAAACACTTATCACGACATCGGCCTTTTCTCGTTCTTCAGTGCGACACAAATACAAACACACAACAAAAAAGCCATGACAGAAGTATCCTCCTTGTCCTCCTCTCTCCTCCCTCTCTCCTCTCTGTTACCCGTCCTCTTCTCTCCTCCCTCTCTCTCCTCCTTCTCTCTCCTCTTCACCTGTTCTCTCTCCTCTCTCTCTATCCCTTCTGTACTTGTCCTCTCTTTTCACTCTTATGATTGTCTCTTCCCTCTTTACCTACCCTCCTCTCTCTCTCTCCTATCTCCTCCTCCTCTCCTTGTTACCTCTCCTCTCTCTCTCCTCCTCTCTCCTCGTTACCTCTCCTCTCTCTCTCCTTGTTCCCTCTCCTCTCTCTCCTCCTCGTTACCTCTCCTCTCCTCCTCTCTCCTCGTTACCTCTCCTCTCTCCTCCTCTCTCCTCGTTCCCTCTCCTCCTCTCTCCTAGTTACCTCTCCTCTCTCCTCCTCTCTCCTCGTTACCTCTCCTCTCTCCTCATTACCTCTCCTCTCTCCTCCTCTCTCCTCATTCCCTCTCCTCTCTCTCCTCCTCTCTCCTCGTTACCTCTCCTCTCTCTCCTCCTCTCTCCTCATTACCTCTCCTCTCTCCTCCTCTCTCCTCGTTACCTCTCCTCTCTCTCCTCCTCTCTCCTCGTTACCTCTCCTCTCTCCTCCTGTCTCATCATTACCTCTCCTCCTCTCTCCTCGTTCCCTCTCCTCTCTCCTCCTCTCTCCTCATTACCTCTCCTCCTCTCTCCTCGTTCCCTCTCCTCTCTCCTCCTGTCTCCTCATTACCTCTCCTCCTCTCTCCTCGTTCCCTCTCCTCTCTCCTCCTGTCTCCTCATTACCTCTCCTCTCTGTCCTCCCTCTCTCCTCGTTCCCTCTCCTCTCTCCTCATTACCTCTCCTCTCTCTCCTCCTCTCTCCTCGTTCCCTCTCCTCTCTCCTCGTTACCTCTCCTCTCTCCTCCTGTCTCATCATTACCTCTCCTCCTCTCTCCTCGTTCCCTCTCCTCTCTCCTCCTCTCTCCTCATTACCTCTCCTCTCTGTCCTCCCTCTCTCCTCGTTCCCTCTCCTCTCTCCTCGTTCCCTCTCCTCTCTGTCCTCCCTCTCTCCTCGTTCCCTGTCCTCCGCTCTCTCCTCGCTCTCCTCCTCTGCACCACATCCATAACGACAGAAGTGCAGCACAAATATTTCTCCGGACTCGCTCCGTCGCTCTGGCTGCTTTCGCGTTTCTTAAACCCGGTTTGGGCGCTGCGTTCTGTCGCCGTGGAAACGCCGTCTGCATAAAGCCCCTCCCACATCTGAAAATCCCACTCTTCACGGACGGCGTTTTCTGACCATTTGATTCCAATAGAAATGAAGTCTGTTTGTGCGCTGCAGCTCAGGGGTTTGGATATTTTCAGGCAGAGACGCGTCATTTCTTTATTTTTTCATTTTTCTGAGAAGTTGGTTTGTGTCACAGTGAAAAGAGATTTAAAGGTAAAGAAGTTAGAAGTCCTGTCTTATGCAAAACGGTTAAAATGTTGTTAAAGTTCCTATGACAGGTTGAACTACACATTTGACTAAAGCACAGTTAAGGTTTAATTTAAGACTTTACAATCTTCTTAGACGTGTAGAGAGTCCAGACGTCCCTGTTTCCCCGGCACAGTCCCAGTGCCTGTGTCCTCTGTCCCTGCAGATTTATGCAAAACCACTGATTTGTCCCAGTTTTATACAAGAAATGTCCCAGTGTCCCTATTTTTGACCAGTCTGATCCCTGTAAAGAGAGACAGAAATTGTCATTTGTTTGGGTAAAATACAGAAAAGCTGCTTAAAAATCACCAAAACACAAAGGAAATGTGACTGTTCTGACTGTTCACATGTTCCTCATGAATGGACCGAGTGCAACAGTTTTCCTTAATTCTGCTCATTTCAAAACTGTATTATTTCTAACCACTCCAAAGCAGGAATGTTTTGATTTTGTCTACAGACTCTGTCCACTCACTCTGAGGTCTGAGGGCTCCAACTTATCGACCCAAAAATAAGACCCAAAAGTCGGGGTGACTCTGGGGCCTTTTCTGTGGTGGTTCCCAAAATCTTTTAAGTCTCGTTTAAAAACACACTTTTACTCACACAACAGGAGAATTGTGTGTCCCCTGTCTTTTATTGATTTTATTTGCTATTTTTCTATTTGCTAATTTTATTTATCTTATTTTTAGTTCATTTTTATATATATTTTTTGTATGTTATTATTTATTGACTTATTGATTTATTTATTTTCTCCTTTATTTTAATTAATGATTGTGATATTGTGCCCACTCTGTGCAGCACTTTGGAGACTTTGTGTTGGTAAAATGTGTGATACAAATAAAGTTGGACTGGATCCCAAACAAAGTGATGACGTCACCGTGAGACCAGCAGAAAAGTCGCCCAGTTCCCTTTGACTTCTCAGACGCCCATTCTTATATAAGGGACCCTTTTGCCGGGGCCCTTTCCTCTCCCGCCTCCCGACTTGCCTCATCTTCCACCTCAATCCCAACTGAACCGACTTTATGGCGGCGCAGACCCGGGGTTAACTCCCCAAAGTTCTCCAGCCTCACCCTTAATCCCGGCTTCCTCCGCACCGCTCCTGTTAGCTGCAGCTGACGGTGAGGCCAGAGCTCCGGCCTGATGTGGCCGACACTGCACCTGCTCACTGCTTACTGATGTGTGCTAGAGTCTGTGTGTGTCTGTGTCTGTGTGTGTGTGTGTCTGTGTGTGTGTGTGTGCGTCTGTGTGTGTGTGTGTGTGTGTGCGTCTGTATGTGTGTGTGTGTCTGTATGTGTGTGTGTGTCTGTGTGTGTGCGGTTGCTTCTCTCCGGCCTCATCGGTGTGGATGGCGGCGCTCCGGCAGAGTGGGGAGCGCTCGTTGGAGAGCACGGATCAGGTAGTTCTGTCTTGTGGGTTTGGTGTGTGCAGACTCGCTCTGTCAGACAGCAGCTCTGGGAGGTGAGCGAGTCGCGGGTTCGCCTTGTCGGAGCTTGTAGACATCGTGCCGCTGACGTACCGGTAATGTTTGCCGGTAATGCCGTAAAAACACCCGTGAAATGTAGCGGTCGGTTCAAGGAGAGGACAGGATGTTCAGGGATGGTGTTAAACAGAAGAACAGTGCAGGTTTCACACAGTATCGCTGAGAGACAGAGGTACACATGCATACAGAACACCCCCAGAGCGATGTCAGAGCCCGAAGCCTCTGCAAAACACTCTGACACGCAAACATATCCCAATGTTTTCACACTCAGTCATATTTAGATCACGTTTAATTAGTTTCACTTTCATTTTTGATGCTCTGAGTTCGGTGTGTTACCCGATCACCGTTGGACTAATGGGCGATGGTTAAAAAAAAGTGATCTCTGAATCATCATCAACAGACAAAACACATATTTTTTGTGATGCAGTAGTTTTGTGCTGTGTTCAGACCGAAGGGTCCGAAAAAACGGGAGAAAATGACTTGACTCAGTTGGTGAGTGACTTTAATGTATTTATTACACAAAAACACATCAGCGGAGGCCGGGCCCCTAACCCTGCAGAGCTCTGAGGCCCCTAACCCTGCAGAGCTCCGAGGTCCCTAACCCTGCAGAGCTCCGAGGCCCCTAACCCTGCAGAGCTCCGAGGCCCCTAACCCTGCAGAGCTCCGAGGCCCCTAACCCTGCAGAGCTCCGAGGCCCCTAACCCTGCAGAGCTCCGAGGTCCCTAACCCTGCAGAGCTCTGAGGCCCCTAACCCTGCAGAGCTCTGAGGTCCCTAACCCTGCAGAGCTCCGAGGCCCCTAACCCTGCAGAGCTCTGAGGCCCCTAACCCTGCAGAGCTCTGAGGCCCCTAACCCTGCAGAACTCCGAGGCCCCTAACCCTGCAGAGCTCTGAGGCCCCTAACCCTGCAGAGCTCTGAGGTCCCTAACCCTGCAGAGCTCTGAGGCCCCTAACCCTGCAGAGCTCTGAGGCCCCTAACCCTGCAGAGCTCTGAGGTCCCTAACCCTGCAGAGCTCTGAGGTCCCTAACCCTGCAGAGCTCTGAGGCCCCTAACCCTGCAGAGCTCTGAGGCCCCTAACCCTGCAGAGCTCCGAGGCCCCTAACCCTGCAGAGCTCTGAGGCCCCTAACCCTGCAGAGCTCCGAGGCCCCTAACCCTGCAGAGCTCTGAGGTCCCTAACCCTGCAGAGCTCTGAGGCCCCTAACCCTGTGAGTGGAAGGTGCTGGGACATAGTGAGTGTGAGGGCCGGAGGCAGAGAGAGAAGCTGAACTCAGCGGCGGCAGGTGCGGCTCGAAATGGCTGTTATTTTAAATAGCGATTAGATTTAGAATAGATTCCGATTTTATTCTAGATTTAGATTTTAAACTGATCGCTTAACCGACTTCAAACAGCTCATGAGGCTCGGGGGTCGTCTTTCACCACCTCTGAGTGCCCCGTCCGTCATTCCCCCTTCAGAGGCTTTCACATTAAAATCTGTCTGCATTTTGCTAAACTGCTGCGCATCACTGCAGATTTGTGACGCTGTAGTGTTTTGTTCTGTGTTCTGCTCCATGGAGAAGTGTCGTGTGTCGTCAGGGCGACGTGGGCTGGTGGGCGGAGCCTCGGATGACAAATGAAACCTCCTCGGGCATGTTTCTGACGAGGGAACGATGTTATAACGTGGTAAAAAGCAAAATAGTCCCTCGTGCTTCCTGCCTCCACAGAATACTTCCTCACATACTTCACATTTCGGATCGTATTTACCCACGATGCTATTCTCAGATTCTCAAACAGCAGATACGCTGTAGAAATCCCCGAGTAAAACCAGAGCCAACATCCCGTCATCTCGGCTTAAATCGCAGAGGGAAGCAGATTTATGGTCCCCGAGTGAAAAATGGGGTTGTATAAGGAGTCCGATCAAACAGCACATAAATCACTCCAGTGTTTTACGCATCAGAAACGAGTCGACTCCATCTCGTGTTAATGACAGAAATTCGTCAACACAGATTTCCCTCGTTCTGAAGTTCGCCGGAGTTTTTTGTCATGAATTTAAACGCCAAACAGAACGGCCTCTTCGAATTAGTGACTGACAAAGTGGAACACCTTTGTATCTGTAGAACCTCTGTAGATAATGTGTGGTGTGAAATAACCTCCAGAACTTAAAAGACCTGTGATTTTTCCCACTACTGAGCAAAATGTGTCTTGCCTCAGTACATATATATTGTATAAGCAGATATTGAGGTCAAAATAAGTCTACTGTATACTGTCTGCAACTAATTATAAAGTCTTTTATTGTCAGATAGTCAGGAAGTGAATGTTAGCATGTTAGTACTTGCTGGCTTCAAGATGCTGTGAATGCATAAAATAAGTGAGGACTCACTTTGGACGACTGCAAACCATTTAAAATGAACTCGTTTTTTTTTCCTTTTTCAATTTAAAATGAACTCGTTTTCACTTTTTTTACGAATCAGGTACAGCACCTTTAACTGAAATGTGTGTATAAAGAAGAGGGTGCAAATGCAGCATCTTCTGGACACTACGTGAAGAATCATTAATAATACCTGTGACGAATGCATTAGTCTTACAGAGCACTTTATTCATTGTCCACACTCAGTGAAGGTAGATACGACTGTAGCCACAGGTGCCCCGGGGCAGAATGACAAACCAATCTGCACCATCAGCCCCTCCAGCCTCCACCAGCACACCAGACTCACACTGTGTGTATAAAGTATTCTTCTTCCTGCAGTCAGAGGTCTGGACACAGATTCTGCTTCAGTGTCTGTAGTTGTAGATACGTGTTGAATACATCAAATATAATGAAGCGAGACATGTTGGTTTACACAGAGCAAAGAAAACTCGGAGCATAAATAACTCTCAGTGACTCAACATCTGTTCAGCTTAGAAAGGAGCACAGAATAAAGTATAAAGCAACCGAGAGTGTGGGCATGATCTGGAGGACCAAAGAACACGAGATATTCTGACTTTTGCCTGTCAAATGTTGTATGAGTCTTAAAAACTGAAATATCTTTGGCGTCTCTTCACTGTGGACTTGGCAGATGATGATGATACAGACAGTGTCAGATGCTCTGTGCTCAGACAATTCCTCTTATGCGTAAGTTTGGCTTTTTGGCTGTACAAAAAATGTAAAGTTGTTCTTGCTGAAATCATATTGTACACCCTTATACACAGCCCACCTCTGGAGTCATTACAAAAAAGCCAGTTTAAAGCCTGCAGGTGCCACAGTGACACTTTGCGGTGTTTTTGAGGCCACGATGGACGAATGCGATTGAGATGTTTGTTAGTGCACGAGAGAACTCTCTGCAGGCTCTACTAAGAACCTCAGTGTACAGTTTTATCTACAGACTGAACAGATCAGACAATGAAACAATAATGTTGCTCACAAATATGAGAATCAGGGCAGTACGATCTCAATCTAAACTCATAAAGGGAACACACACAGGACTCCCCACACCCGACCTGCAGAGCCATCGGACACATAGAACAGGACCCCACTACAGGATCACCTCACCCTCTGCCCTCTGCCTTCAGGACGGAGGTACAGGGCCCTCAGGTGCCGGAGGGCCTCCTGATCCCCTCCACCATCACATTTTTGAATGGTCGACACCAATGAGTGCACTGTGAGGCCTGTTGTCATGTGTCTCCGTGAGCTCTGTGTGCGTGAAAATGAATCTCCCCTTGGGGACAATAAAGTCTAAAGTCAAAAAGTCTAAAGCCTAAATCCAGTATGTGGAGACACCAGTGCGGCTCTTTTAAAAACATACATGTTTAGTGTTTTGTCTTGTCTCTGTCCTCGTCTGTTGGACCATGAGTCCAGAATAAAGATGAACTGAACTGAATCAAGTCTAAATGAGCTTCATGCTGAAGTTTCCAGACATGGTTTTCACTTCTCAGCAGCTCCCGGTCAGGATTCATTAGTGGAATGTGCACAGATCAAAAACTAAAGGCGTTTTTGAAGGATCTAAAATATAAAACATGCTTAGAGTTATTTTATACTCGTGTTTATGACATTTACTCCATTCCATACGTGTTCAGCCCTTCAGCGCGGTGGCAGAGCCGCTCGTACTCGTGCTTCACAGCAGTAAGGTTGTTGGTTTGATGCCTGGGTCTTTCTGTGCGTAATTTGCATGTTCTCCCTGCGTGTGGGATTCCTCTGGGCGCTCCACTTTCCTCCATCCACCCAAATAACATGCACCATAAGAACAACCCTCCAGCTTAAGGCACTTCTGACTAACTAGAACATGGAGCTGGTTCCCTGAGGAGCTGCCCTGGCGACGCTGCAGGACGGACAAACGCAGACGATAGATTTCCCTACGGGGACAAAACGTGAACCTTACCTCACCTCCCCTTACCTTCAGCGAGAATCTACGATGCAAATATAATGAAAAATATATGAATAAAAACTATAAAATGAAAAACATGGCCAAACTTCCACCTGCTAGTGAATATCCTCTTTATATTTTCAGATTTTCCTCCAGTCCTGCTCTGCATCTGCGTCACCCTCTGTACACTCTCTATTCCCCCTTCACCCCGAGAGTTTTGGTTTGTCAGGAGCCATCTGACAGCAATACGTCAAACCCACCCTGCTCGAAATAACACCGCCTTTGTTTGTCCTGCACAGATCTCCCCAAATATGTACCTGGAATATTTAATGCACAAATGGAGGACTCATCATCACCTCTGGAGCTTAAATATCCGCACAGCCTGAGTCAGTGGCGCCTGTTTGTTCTAAAGTGAATCACAGTCGCACGTGTGGACCGTGCAGAGACACAAATCCCACTGTTGTGCTAAAGAACGATGAAAGGACTGAAGATTAATGCCGAATATGAAAGTGGGAGCGTCGTGAACTGCTTGGGCGCTCTTCTGGCTCCATCGATTCCATCTCCATTTCAGTTTGTATTGAAAAACATCGTCTTGCTCTTTATAACTGCAGCTGTCGACCTACGTGAAGTCGCCCCATCAAACGCAAACCTACAGAAAAACTTTGTCACTCGTTTGTGCTTCGTTTGTGCTGCAGAAAGTTTCGTTTGTGCTGCTTTAGTTTTTGAGAATTGAACGATTCTTTTATAGGTTAAACTGGGGTCAGTCGGCCAAACAGGAAGCTTCAAAATGCTCTAAAACATCAAGAATGGAGTCAATCATTTGTGCTGCAAAAAGTTTTGTGATTCTGTTTCTTAAGATATTTGCAGTTTTATTTTGGGCTGATGACGTCACCGGCCCCTCAGAATGTTAAATTGCATCAAAACAAGCAGAAATATGTTATATGAAATGTTTGTATTTGGTTTGTGCTGTGACAGTTTCATTTGTGCCATTTTATTTCTAAAAGTTTTAATTATTATTTTTGCAGAAATGATTTTACGTCATTTCCGCTCAGCTGATGGCAGCAAAACTCCACAAAACTAGTGAAGAGAAACAATCTCAGAATGCAGAAAATCTGTATCAGTCTTTAGCAATTTGGTTTTGATGAATATTTTCCAGCCTTTTCCAGCCTCAGATCATTTATCTTCACGAGTTTTGCAGAGTTTGCTGCCGTCTAATAATAAAATAATTTTAGAAATATACTCGAACACATGAAAACTGTCACAGCACCAACAAAATACAAACATTGTGTATAATTTTCTGTTGTTTTGAGGCTATTTGTCATTTTGAGGCCCTGGACTACGTCATCGGCCCAAAATAAAACTGTGAATGTCTTAAGAACCAGAATTCAGTTCTGATGATTTTAAAAAAGGTAATACTTAATAAAGGGCATACTTACTTACTTAATACATTATATTTCATACAATTTGCTTCTTGTGAAGGTGTAGCTGACAATATTATTTGAAGTAATTATTGATAAATTGCGATATATCATCCATTGTTTTAGTACGAGGAAATATCGTGATATGTATCGTATCGTCAGACTCAATGCTCACCTGTAATAGTAACACAATATACACTGTACAGCATATAACACGAGCCATTACCCAAGTCCATCAATCATACGTCGTCATCGGGAAAGTAAATGACATTAGAAAACATTACAAAAAGTGTTTAATTTCTTCGTAGTTTCCAAGTGAACCATTTACCTGCTGCATTTTGTTCAGTGGAGATGGGCGATTCTGGAGCTGAAACGATCCAAATGATTCTAGTGAAGGTGTGCGGAGTTTAAAAACACAGTGGAGCACTTTCTGTATCACCACATGACATCACAAGGTGGAACAAAGTGTTTTCTATCTGAGCGAAACACCTAAATATGCAGGTTTTGTGTGTTAAACATGTGAATGAAACCAAACCTCCATAACATAGAAAACAGTGCAATATGAACCCTTTAACCAGAATAATCAGTATAGTCCTGAGTGTGAGTGGGCTCTCCATGACCAGGATGAGTGATCTGACATGTACATTTCTGTCCCCACCTCATGCATGGCTCTTTAAGGGCGTCTTCTGCCTAATTAGCCACTGATTGTTCACACACTACGGCACAGACTCATCTGAAATTCACAAATGTGAGAATCAAGGAGCGGCCCAGGCAAAAGTGAGATTACTTTGATTTGAATCATTTATGTGACGGAATAATTCCTCTCATAATAGCGCGGCTCTCGGGAGGAGGTCATTCAACTTTAATCTCAGAGCAGATAAGGTTAGGCGTATGAACTCAGGTGAGAAGAAGAGAGGGGAAGGAGAATGTTCTAAAGTGAGATTTTCACTTTCCAAGTGTTCACTTACTGACGGTTTGTGTCGGATTTAAAGGCCTGTGGTAGTTCTGTTGTTCTCAGTTTGTGATGCTGCGTTTGTTTATCCATCTGACTCCCACTCGGATCTGGGATATGACGTCTCGTCTGAGCTTCAACTGTTTTATTATGTTTCGTGCGTCCGTTTCAGAGAAAAATATGCAGGCTAATCAGAAATCTGTTGTTGCTTTAGTGTTGGCCGAGGACCAGACTCCAGAATAAGTCTGTGCTACAACTACACGAGGAAGAATTCAGTATAAATAGAATAATTATTTTCTACTTTATGTTATTCTATTTTATTTGTTGCATGTTTAGTGTTTGTCTATGTTTCGCTCCAAGTACCACAGCGATTTCCTAATGTTGTGAACCTGTTCACTCATATGGCAGTGAAACCTTTCTGCTTCTGAGAATCCAGTTTATTAGTCAAGAGAAAGTGTTGGTGTTGCATGAGAGTCGATCATTTTGGCACATTAACAGTAAATGGGCTAAAAACATGGACGACGCCGACTACCAAACCCATAGGCAGTGATAATAAGGTACTGCAATAATACGAGGGACTGAAATCGTCCTTTAAACCACCAAAGCACCAAACACAATAAAAACAGTTCATACAAGTGACACCGGGCGCAGCCGTCTTGGATTCTGTCTCGGAAACTTCTGCGGTTTCCTCCGAGCTCTTCCGAGTTCTGCCGTCCGAGGAAAAGGGCGTCAGCGTCCTCAGACCTCAGAGTCGGATGGAAAAACAAACGCACCGTAACTTTCTGGAGGTGGAATGTCACGTGCATAATTCTGTGGAAACAGAAAGTTAAACCTATACTTTGGAACATTCTCCATGGAGACAGATACGACTGATGCCGATACCGTAGAAGATTATAGCCGAACGAACCGCATAAGCAGAGCAGACGCACCCCCTCCAGATAAGAGTCAGGTTTATGGAGATGCAAGCCCGCTCAGAGTGCACTGGATAAAAGCTTGGCCAAAATTTAAGATCTAAACACTTAAATACACTCTATCAGAAAATGACTTATAATGAGTGAAATGATCTGTCCATACAGCAAGATCATGTGACTGGACAAGTTCTCCTAAAATGAACGACCTCTAGGCAAGAATGAGGCGGTGTCTGGTCTAATAAGCTGATAATAAATCAGAAAACAAAAGGAATAAATAACCTTATAGAAGTTTTAAAATCTTGGCCAGATCAGAAAAAGTTGCACTGTCAGGACATTTTCAGTCCAATGAACACAACCAAAATGGGAAAAAAAAGAAAAAACAAGCTTTTATTTTAGTCTTTTTTTAGCCTGAGAAGTTACATACTGTGGCTTTAAATACAATTGTCTTATAATGTTAACTCTATTTCAGCTTTAACTATAGGATTGATTTGAAATGTGAGCACAGAAACAGAAACCAGAGTCGGTTTGGTGACAAACCTGCACAAACTTAAAAGACACAAAAAGGTACGTAGTGACATCACAAGATCAAACTGACTATTTGGAGCTTTTGAGGAGACATATTCAGTATTTGTAGTGTCCATAAACTTTAACTTGACCTGTTCTAATTATTTTATTTGTACTTTGAGGGCGTCAGAACCCTAATCCTACTGATCTCCTACGTAATCTACATCTCGTTATTTAAATGTTGCACTTTTATCACCCAGAGCAAAGCGATAAATGTCAACTTCAATTTAAAACTTAAGCACTTGCCTATTTCTGTCCTTCTAAAGCAGGGGTGTCAAACTCATTTTGGTCCGGGGGCCGTATGCAGCCTACTTTGATCCCAAAAGAAAACTCAGTTCTCTCTTCAAGTTATTGTATTTTTCTCCGTGTCTCGTAGTGGTGTTTAAGATTATATTCCTCGAGCAACGCCACTTGTTCCAAACACACTGAGCACAGATTTCCCATTCACCTCTGTCAACAAATAAGAATTAGACTATTTTTCTTGGGAAATCCTGAACTCAGCATCTGCTTTTCTCATTTTTTGACATTTTGCTGATGAGGGTCACGGTCGACAGTCAAAACGATCGTCCTTTAAGAGCGTTTGGAAAGAGGAAAGTCTTCATTTGTGCTGCTCTGGTGGGAGTCGCAACGTACAGAAACGCCGGAGACGCTGCTATGCTAAACGGTGCAGAAAATTAACAGAAAAATCAGAAAATTTTAAGTATTTTAATAGAAAAATCAGACGAGGGCCAGATTAAGGGTCTTGGAGGGCCGGATCTGGCCCCCGGGCCGCATGTTTGACACATGTGCTCTAGATTGTGGATTTGACTCTTGAGCAGTGTCTTCTGTACAGAGTTTGCATGTTCTACCTGTGTCTGTGTGAAATATTCTTGATTTTAGTGGGAGTATCCTCTGTCCAACCCGGGCGAGTCTACACTTCCCATAGAGTTTTCCACCATTATAACCCAATCCGGACACTTTTCCTGCTGCTGCCAGTCCTCCTCCTGACTGTTTGAGTGAGCACATGTCCAGCAGCAGCACTTCCATCAGCCGCTCCGATCCACAGATTAGACCAGGAAACGCACAGTGGAGAGGATGGCTTTAGGAGCGCTGCTGTGTAACCGTTTTCTACCCATTATATTCCACGCACAAACGTTATTTTTGGTGTCATCGTGGTACTAAAATATAAAACCTTGATTTTGATACTCAGGAAAAGACTCAGGACTCAATATTCTGATACTGAGATCATTAAAACCCACTTCAGATGGTCCATGGGCGTGAACTCGTCTATGTGCTCTTATATTTGCTCTGATAAAGCTCAAAATCATTCTGAAACTATGACCTTTAATCTGCTGAACATGTACTATGAAGATTTAGCAGCAGTAGTAGGAGTAGTAGTAGTAGTAGTAGTAGTAGTAGTAGTAGTAGCAGTAGTAGTAGTAGTAGTAGTAGTAGCAGTAGTAGTAGCAGTAGTAGTAGTAGTAGCGGTAGTGGCAGTAGCGGTAGCGGTGGTAGCAGCAAGGCGGTGATGGTGGTAGTAGCGGTGGTAGTGGTAGTAGTGGTGATGTAGTAGCAGTGGCAGTATGTAGCGGTGGCAGGTAAACAGTGGTAACCGGTGGTAGCGGTAAGTGGCGGTGGTAGTGGTATGGTAGCGGTAGCAGCAGTGGTGGTGGTGGTAGCTAGTGGTGATGGCAGTGTGGCAGTTGGCGGTGGTGGCGGTGTGATGGTGTGAGTGGTATTAGCGGTGGTAGCGCAGTGATGATGATGGTGGCCGGTGGTAGTGCGCTTATGATGGCAGTGGTGGTGGTGGTGGCGGTGGTGTTGGTGGTGGTGGTAGTGGTGGTAGTTGGTGGTAGCGGTAGTAGCGTAATGGTAGTGATGGTAGCAGTGGTAGCAGTGATGATAGTAGCAGTGGTAGTAGTAGTAGTAGTAGTAGTAGCAGTAGCAGTGGTAGTAGTGGTAGTAGCGATGGTAGTGATGTAGTAGTGGCAGTGGTAGCAGTAGTGGTGGTAGTAGTGGTAGTAGTGCAGTGATGGTAGTAGTAGCAGTAGTAGTAGTAGTAGTAGTAGTAGTAGCAGTAGTAGCAGTAGTAGCAGTAGTAGTAGTAGTAGTTACAGATGCAACCGACCAAGAGCATGCATATCAAACAAGTTAGCTTATTTTGTAACTTGTTTGATATGCATGCTCTTTATTCGATTACATCTGTAACAAAAACCCCTGGGGATGAATAAAAGTAATTCTGATTCTGATTCTGAGTTCTGGGTAGTAGTAGTAGTGATAGTAGTAGCAGTAGTAGTGGTAGTAGCAGTAGTAGCAGTAGTAGTAGTAGTAGTGGTAGCAGTAGTAGTAGTAAGCAGGTTGGTAGTAGTAGCAGTAGTAGTAGTGAAGCGTAGTGGTAGTGGCAGTGGTAGCAGTGGTAGCGGTAGTGGTAGTGATGGTGGTAGCGGTGGTGGTGGTGGTAGTAGTGCAGTAGTGGCAGTAGCGGTAGTATGAGTAGCGGCGGTAGCAGCGGGTGGTAGTGGTGATGGTGGTAGTAGTGGTGCTAGTAGTGGTAATTGGCATTGATGGTGGTGGCTAGTAGCAGTGGTAGTAGTGATGGTAGCAGTAGCAGTGGCAGTGGTGGCGGTGGTGGTAGCGGTGGCAGTGGTAGTGATGAGTGGTGGCCGCATGATGGGCAGTGGTGGCAGTGGTAGCGGTGGTAGATGGTAGTAGTGAGTAGTGGTGCCAGTATTGCGTAGTGGTGGTGGTAGTGGTGGTAGTGGTGATGGTAATGGCGGTAGCGGTGGTAGTAGTGGTAGTGGCGGTGGTATTAGTGGTAGCGGTGGTAGTGATGATGATGATGGTGGTAGCGGTGGCAGTAGTGATGATGATAAGTAGCAGTGGTGTAGTAGTGGTAGCAGTGGTGGTAGTGGTAGTGGCGGTGGTATGGCAGTAGCAGTGGTAGCATAGTGGTAGCAGTGATGATGATGGTGGTAGCAGGTAAAGTGATGAAGTGGATGGTAGTAGTGATAAGGCGGTAGTGGTAGCAGTGGTAGTGGTAGTAGTAGTAGTATGGCAGTGGTAGTAGCAGTGGCGGTGGTGGTGGTAGTGGTGAGTGGCAGTAGCGATGGTAGTAGTAATGGCCGGTGGTGGTATTGGTAGTGGTGGTCAGTGATGGCAGTGGTGGTGGTGGTGGTAGCGGTGGTAGTGGTAGTGGTGGCAGTAGCAGCAGTAGTGGTGGTAGTGGTATGGTAGTGGCAGCGGTAGTAGTAGGTAGCGGTAGTGGTAGCGGTAGTATTGGTATAAGGTAGTAGTGGTAGCAGTAGTAGCAGTGGTAGTAGTGGTAGATTAGCGAGGATGCAGCCGACCAGAGCATGCATATCAAACAAGTTGGCTTATTTTGTAACCTTGTTTTGATGTGCATATGTGATTACATCTGTAACAAAATTTCCTAGGGGATGAATAAAAGTAATTCTGATTCTGATTCTGATTCCGAATTGTAGTAGTAGTAGTAGTAGCAGTGGTAGTGATAGTAGTAGCAGCGTGTAGCAGTAGTAGTGGCAGTAGTAGTAGTAGTAGTAGTAGTGATAGTAGCAGTAGTAGCGGTAGTAGTAGTAGCGTAGTAGTAGCAGTAGTAGTGATGGCAGTAGCAGTAGTAGATGCTAGTGGCGGTATTGGTAGTGATGGTGGTAGTGGTAGTAGTGGTAGCTGGTAGCAGTGGTAGTAGTGATGGTAGCAGTGGTAGCAGTAGTAGTAGTAGCAGTAGCAGTAGGTAGTGATGATGTAGCAGTAGTAGCAGTAAGTAGCGTATTGGTAGTCAGTAGTAGTAGTAGTAGCAGTAGTAGCAGTAGTAGCAGTAGTAGTAGTAGTAGTTACAGATGCAACCGACCAAGAGCATGCATATCAAACAAGTTAGCTTATTTTGTAACTTGTTTGATATGCATGCTCTTGGTCGGTTGCATCTGTAACAAAGAAAATTTCCCCTCGGGGATGAATAAAAGTAATTCTGATTCTGATTCTGATTCTGAGTAGTAGTAGTAGTAGTAGTAGTAGCAGTAGTAGTAGTAGTAGTAGCAGTAGTAGCAGTAGTAGTAGTATGATGATGGTGGTGGTAGCAGTGGTAGCGGTAGTGGCAGTGGTAGCAGTGGTAGCAGTGGTGGCAGTAGCGGTAGTGGTAGTAGTGGTAGTAGTGGTAGTAGCAGTGGTAGCGGTGGTAGTAGCATTAGTGGCAGTGGTAGTGGCGGTGGTAGCAGTGGTAGCGGTAGTGGTGGCAGTGGTGGTGGTAGTAGTGGTAGTGGTAACGTGGTAGCAGATGGTGGTGGCAGTGGTAGTAGTGGTGGTGGTAGCGGTGGTAGTGGTAGTGACGGTGGTAGCTGGTAGTGGTGATGGTAGCGGTGCTTGGTGGCAGTAGTGGTGTGATGATGGTAGTGGCAGTAGTAGTGGTAGTAATGGCGGTGGTAGCGGTGGTAGTAGTGATGGTAGTGATGGTAGCGGTGGTAGCGGTGGTGATGGTGGTAGCTAGTGAGTGGTAGTGGTAGCAGCAGTGGTAGTAGTATGGCGGTGGCAGCAGCGGTGGTAGTAGCGGTCGTGGTGGTATTGGTGGTGGTGGTGGTAGCGGTGGTGACGGTGGCGGTAGTGATGGTGGTAGTGGCGGTGGTAGCGGTGGTGGTGGTGGTGGTGGCGATGATAGTGAGTAGTGCAGTGGTAGTGGTAGCGGCAGTGGTGGTGGCAGTAGCGTAGTGGTCGGTAGTGGTATTAGTGATAGCGGTAGCGGCGATGGTAGTGGCGGTAGTAGTAGTGGTAGTGGCAGTGGTAGTGGTAGTGGTGGCGGTAGTGGTGCAGTGGTACGGTAGTGGTAGTGGTATTAGCGGTAGTAGTGGTGGTAGTAGCTAGTGGCGGTAGCAGTGGTAGCAGTGGTGGCAGTGGTGGCGGTAGTAGCAGTGGCAGTGGTAGCGGTGGCAGTGGTGGCTGGTAGTAGTGTGTGATGGCGGCGGTGGTGGTAGCAGCAGCGGCAGTGGTAGCGGTGGTAGCGGTGGCAGCAGTGGTAGTAGCAGTAGGCGGTGGTGGTATGGTGATGATGGTGGTGGTGATAGCAGCAGCGGTGGTAGTGGCGGTATTGATGGCAGTGGTGGTAGCCGTGGTGGCAGCAGCAGTGGTGGTGGCAGTGGTAGTGATGGTAGTGGCGGTGGTGGTGGTAGTGGTAGCGGTAGCGGTAGTAGCGATGGTAGCGGTGGTAGTGATGGTAGCGCGTGGTAGCGGTGGTAGTGGTTGGTAGTGGTAGTGGTAGTGGTAGTAGTAAGTGGTAGTGGTGGTAGTAGTGGTGGTAGTGGTGGTAGTAGCAGCAGTAGTGTAGTAGTGGTGGTGTGATGGCAGTGGTAGTAGCTAGTGGTAGCAGTAGCGGCAGTAGGTAGTAGTGTATGGTAGTAGCGGTAGTAGTAGTAGTGATGATGATGATAGTAGCGGCGGTGGTAGTGGTGGCGGTGGTGGTAGTGGTCGTAGTAGTAGCGGTATTGGCGGCGGTAGCTGGCAGTAGCAGCAGTAGTGGTGGTAGTAGTAGTAGCGGCAGCGGTAGTATGGCAGTGGTAGTGGTAGTAGTGATGAGTGGTAGCAGCAGTAGTAGTAGTAGCAGTAGCAGTAGTAGTAGTAGCAGTAGCAGCAGCAGTAGTAGTAGCAGTAGCAGCAGTAGTAGTAGCAGTCGTAGTAGTAGTAGCAGTAGTAGTAGTAGCAGTCGTAGTAGTAGTAGCAGCAGTAGTAGTAGCAGTCGTAGTAGTAGTAGCAGTAGTAGTAGCAGTAGTAGCACTAGTAGTAGCAGTAGTAGTAGTAGTAGTAGCAGTAGTAGTAGTAGTAGTATTTCTTGTGGTAATAGCGCTCCTTTGTAATAAAAGAACTGCCCTCGTTCCCCTTTGTCCTCCCTCGGTGCTGTGGTGCTGAAGCGTATCTCCCGCTCTCCTCCTCCGGCCGATTGAATGAGCTCTGAGCCAAACAGCTCCAGAACAGTCCGTCACACGGATTCACATCCCGATAATCCCGACGAGAATTTCAGCTCCTGCACTGCCCCTCACATCTCCTCAAAGGCAGAAGCACTGACATCCGAACAGCGCCCGGAATGCTAACGAGTCCAGGAAATACACCGCCCGAGAACATCCCCTCCACGCTGAGGATAAAGACTGTGCTTCACTATTACCCCACCACACCTCCATTCATCTACAATTACCCCACCACACCTCCATTCATCTACAATTACCCCACTACACCTCCATTCATCTATTACCCCACTACACCTCCATTCATCTACAATTACCCCACCACACCTCCATTCATCTACTATTACCCCACCACACCTCCATTCATCTACTATTACCCCATCACACCTCCATTCATCAACTATTACCCCACCACACCTCCATTCATCTACTATTACCCCAACACACCTCCATTCATCTACTATTACCCCATCACACCTCCATTCATCAACTATTACCCCATCACACCTCCATTCATCTACTATTACCCCAACACACCTCCATTCATCAACTATTACCCCATCACACCTCCATTCATCTACTATTACCCCAACACACCTCCATTCATCTACTATTACCCCATCACACCTCCATTCATCAACTATTACCCCATCACACCTCCATTCATCTACTATTACCCCAACACACCTCCATTCATCTACTATTACCCCACCACACCTCCATTCATCTACTATTACCCCATCACACCTCCATTCATCTACTATTACCCCATCACACCTCCATTCATCTACTATTACCCCACCACACCTCCATTCATCTACTATTACCCCACCACACCTCCATTCATCTACTATTACCCCACCACACCTCCATTCATCTACTATTACCCCATGAACAGAGGGAACTACATAGACCATGATCCTTTGCTCCGTTTCAGTGCAGACGACATGAAGAAATAACTGTTCTCAGCACTTTTACATCTTCATTCTTTGGATTAAGTCTGTGAAGAATTTTTAGAGCAAAAAGGAGCAGATTCACAGTCAAAATATCTCCATAAATATTGTACTGTGAGATGTTTATTGAATTTGAAGGAAAGAAATAATGAAAGAAAGAACCAAAGAATGAAAGAAAGAACAAAAAAGAAAAAAAATGAAAGAAAGGAAAGTATTGTGTAAATCTGGTCCAGAGAGATTTGGATTTCGTTCCATCCATAATGACAATAAATGTTGTACTAAATGACTGAAGCGTTTTAGAGTCAGTCTGTTATTCTGTAGAATATCGGAATATCATGAGCTTTCCCACGATATCGCAATAAATATCGGACTGTGAGGTTCAAGCCGTGATATTGTTCGAGAGACTTGGATATCGGTACAACCCTCATTGAATTGTTTATCTTGCTTTTGTCGATTTATGCAGAATTGTCATGTGGAAGCTTGTGGACTGAGCACTGGACAGAATCGTACTGCTGCAGAGATCACTGGATTACTCAAACAAGCATGAGTGACATCTACAACCTTTTCAGTAGGAGTGTGACGATATCCAAGTCTCACAATACGATATCGTCACAATATAAGTCTCACGATCTGCGATATCGTGGGGAAACTCACGATATTCCGATATTCTACAGAAGAACAGACTGACTCTAAAATGCTTCAGTCATTTGGTGCAACATTTATTGTCATTAGGGATGGAACGAAATCCAAATCTCTCTGGACCAGATTCACACCATAAACATTTCACCAAACCAGATTTATTCCAATATAAAACTGTGAATCTGCTCCTTTTTCCTCTAAAAATGCTTCACAGACTTAATCCAAAGAATGAAGATGTAAAAGTGCTTAGAACAGTTATTTCTTCATGTCGTCTGCACTGAAACGGAGCAAAGGATCATGGTCTATGTAGTTCCCTCTGTTCATTTAAGCAAAGAGACTTGGGATTCCAGATATTGTGATGCTCCACCAGATTATTGGGACACCTTTGATGAGACGATATCACCAGATTTCGGTTATTGTTACATCCGTACTTTTCGGGTTTTGATAAAGAAACGACGTTATTTTATGGTAGAAAACTCCAAAACGCCAGTGTTGACTAACTGAACCTCTTCCCTCCACTTACCTCCATCTCCCGTGTCGTTCTTGAAGCCAATCTCCGCCGCCGCATCTATCGAATTAGCTCTGAGCTCCAAACCGGTCCGTCAAGTCCTGATAATCCCGAGGAGAACTTCAGCTCCTCCACCGTTCCTCCCGTCTCCTCAAAGGCAGAGGCGCTGACAAGTGTAAAGCCTGGCCTCGCATACTAACCAGCCCGGTGCCTCCGCCGCTCGCAACTTTCCTGGAAATAAGCCAGGGGAGGAAATGCAGAGGAGTGTTTAGGATGCGGCTCGGATCTCCGCTCAGGCTCTCGTTGAGTTAAAATGAGTTTGCAAGATAAGGCTGTTCACAAGATATCGCCCGCAGCGCAGACGTCAGCGTGAAGTTCCTCCCCGATAAGAATATGCAGTACCTTTTCTTGGGAGCGATGCGTTCGGTGGTGCTGAAGATGTGAACGCTAATGGGGTTGTTTTTGTGTTTCTGTAGTGACAAAGTTGTTTTGTTCTGAAGGCAAAGTGGCACAGAGGCAGTTCTGCCTCACAACGAGAAGGATTCGAGTTCAAAACACGGAAAGGTGCAGTTAAGATCTCCTCTTCGCTGCTTTACTTTGCTCGGTTTCAGTTTCACTGGAGTAAAAGGTAAATAGTCACTTTACTGAGGGTTGTTTTTGGGTGTCGGGTCCGAAATCTTTTCTTCATGGAGACGTTTTGCCTTGAATGTTCCACAAAATCTAATAAAACTTCAATCTGCAATGGAGACAAACATGTGTCTCTATTAAACCAAGTATATTCTGGTGATAAAAGTGTCTGAAATGTGATGGAGGCGACTGATAAGCTGCACTAGCACTTGATAGCTTAGCCAAATGGTTACGAGCTTCAGATCTCACTCTAAATACAAGGGCTGTGCACTGCCTTGAGTCTGACAATACGATAAATACCAGGATATATGATTATATATCCTGACACTAAAACAATGGAGGATATATTGCAGTTTTTCCATAATTACTTACTATAATATTGTCAACTGTGAATGCAACTTGCAATTTTAGCTCGGCTCTATCCTCTGATAAACAAATTAAGCATCTAAGAAAAGCTATTAAATTTAATATTTCAAATTATAAATGGAATAAATATATAAAATTATAAAACAAGATTGGAACCACAGTTCATATTACAGAAGAGACTCACCTCACTCCTCAGGTGGCTCCTCTGTTTAGAGCCTGAGAAAAGTGTATAAAGTGTGTGGTGAAGTTAAAATATATAGAATAATTGTAAAAAATAACTGACTGCTTCACGGATTTCACCTATTGCGGGTTATTTTTAGAATGTCGGATCACTGTATTTAGTTTTGTAACATATAGAAGAAAAAGATCAATCTTCTAAAAGGCAATTTTTAAAGAAATACAAGAATAAAGAAGATTTTGAGGACTAAAATATTAGTGAAATAACGATATTGACGATAAGTAACGCTGAGTTAAGCTGATTTAATGAGCACAGACACTTTCTACCACAACAGCGACAAAAACAACAGTGAGGCAAAAAGACGCTCGTCCTCGGAGTCCAGACTAATTATGCGGAGAAAACAAAATCCGAGTTCTCGCTGAACATTACCACTGTTACAACTTTAATTTTAACACTTTAAAATGAATATTTAACTGCATAAAGGGAGAGAATTCTGCTTTCTTAAAGGTTTGCGGTAAAAAAAGATCAGTGGGTGAGTCTGTAGTAAATTTAAATAGGCACAATTTAAGGAAAATAATCAAAATCGGTCGGTTATAGGCCATCGGTTTCTCTGGATTCTTCGGTATCGGCATTGACCACAAACATATATCGGTCGGTCTTTCTCAGTGTTTACAGCCTCATAGGAGCAACCGTCTCTTTCCTATATTACGTTTCTCATGTTCGAGTCTAGATTCTCTGTCTTTTTGTCTCCCACAGCTCAACAATCCACTTTGTTCCTTGTCACTTCTCAAAACAAAAGCCTTTAAAACCAAATCGGCTGCACAATTACCTGACACTCAGAGGCGTTGCACTTTTGGGCTTTACACATCATACTTTAAACGCTGACGGCTGCAAACGGCTCGTGCGGTTTGACGTGGATCTGCTGCAGACTGATTGAATATGGACCTTTAACTGCTCATTATCCAGAGCCTGATATTCTGACAGAAGCAAATGTGAGTAAATATTAGCGAATGCCAAACACACCAGAGCCAGTTGGTTTGTGTTTTTCTTCAAGGACAGAGTGTGCGAACAGAACTCCACTCACTCCGAGCTCTGCAAAAGTACAAGAAATATGTCATCACAATTGGGAAAACAACATAGCTGTTCTTTTGTTGGGGTGTAAATCTTTGTCAGGAAAGTGAAGGATTTTTGTGCCCATAACTCTACTAATAAACGGATTTATAAATGTTTTTTACACCAAATTTCAGTCACATCCAGTTTACTCAAATACTTAGATATTCATGTATGTACTAGTGAGTCCCAAATACACGACCTGACTCTTGATAGACTGATATGTGGAAATAAAAATAAAATAAAGAGAATCTGATGGGTCAAACAAGTTGAAAAATCAAACTTTAGTTACATCCAGTTGAGAAAAAATACACAAAGCACTTCCCTTCTGCACGTTGTTCACAAATAAAACAGTCCATACTGAAGCTCATATAGCCACAAGTACATCTGTCGGTGTCGCAGTGTTTATTTTGGTTCGTTCGAGTGCTTCGTCGTGACTGTATTTTTTGGACTATAAAACGTGCCAGACTATAAGGCGCAATACCAGTGAACAGGTCTATTTTCATACATAAGGAGCATTAAGTGAGTCTGACCCTTCGCCCGGGCTCCTCGATCCATCGGCAGATCGTGGTGTAACTCGCCCGGCGTTGCCTCTGTCTTGGTGAATGTGAGTTCAGCTTCTGTCGCCCAACGCTCCCACAGCTGCAGTTTAACTCTGAACCACCTGATGACACCGAGATCTAGAGGTTGGAGTTCTTTGGTTAATCCTCCTGGAGTTAGTTTGCTTCTCTTGTGAGTCAGTGTCTCTGAACAGGGGCCATTTTGGGCCCCTCATACTCACCATAATATGATGTTGAAGCTCAGTATGTGTTAATCCACGAGGCTCCGGACTACGGTCACCGCGATGCTCCGACAATCCGTCCAGCAGAGCGGCTTCGTAGCTTAACAAAGTCGTACTAAAACATTTTGACAGGTTTTTGAGCGCCGTGGACCACAGAAAATCAGTTCGAGGTCAGTGAACACAACCAGAGTTAATACATACAGTAAGGCGCACTGTTGATGTTTGAGGGAAATGAGAGGATTTTAAGTGCACTTTATAGTCCCAAAAAGACAGTAACTGCTGAGTGAATTCAAACTTTACAGCAGGAGTCTCTCAAGATGGATTCTGATGAGTTTGTGAACACATCTCGCGATCTGCACGTTACCCAATAAATGCAGAGTTGCCCAATTTTACATGACAGACAATGACTTATTTCTACTGTATGTAATCCCATTCTGAGCATCCTAATTATTCACCATGTCACTGAGCTTTACCTAATGTTGTAGAAATCGAATGTCAAGTGCTCGTCTTTTTCAGCCTCTCCTTGGGTTTCCCTCGAGCACAGCGCAGTGATGCAGGCGTAATGAAAACAATTTAAAGATGAAAACTCGACTAAAGTAATATGTTTTTACTACAGAAATAGAGTCCGCCAATTCATTTCTCTGGGTAATCGTAGAAGCCAATGATCAGTTCACCCCGAACAAAGGACAGGGCATAGTTTTTATAGGTTTTCTCTCTAGAAGATGTCCAGCCACGAAGACTTACGGATATTGAATTTAATGTGGGCCCCTTTGTTCCTGGAGTCTCAGAGGTTTTCTTTAAAATAAACACACAGGCATTATAGTATTGAAACCTTAAATTCATACAGTGCCTCAGTTGTCACATTAACAACAACTAACACTCACGTCCTGATTTTTTCTGACAATAAAACACTTCATAATCAGATGCAAAGAGCGTGCAGTGCATATATGTTGAGCTCAGGAGCTGCTTATACAGTTTATCTGAACTCTAAGACACATTTTGCTCAAATACATGTGGGATAAAAAGGCCTTTCAACACAACAGCAGTGATCCCGGCTAGAATCCCATTAAGATCATGGTTATTATGGGATTTCTCGAAAAGAGCAGTCTATGGCAGATGGGGAAGAAAAGCTGTGGGCATTTTACAGTGCTCACTTTTCTCTGCACACACACTAAAGGCAGCATTAGCACTGCATTAACGCGCTAACTGCTCGCCTTTCTAAAACAATTATGCAGATTGGACTGTAATGTTTACAGTGCAGAATTCATTCAGGCTGAGGAATAAAGCAGCGGGTCAGACTACAGTGACCTGAGTGATGATATCTGTAGAGATAAGGGTGTTTCTAGAGATAAAAACGTGTATATGCAGTATGTAATGCATTTTGTTTGTTTGTCTGCTTAAAAACATGAATATTAATGAACACGAGACCAGGCAATGCAAGTCTGTTTGTATTATGCTCTGAAATGGGATTCTTGTGAGTTTATCGGTTCAGATTTATCTTCTCTCACATGTTAAAGGGACAGTTTGTGTTTTTTGACCTGTCGCATCAGCTCTGACTTACCTCCCGACAGCGTCTGAGCCGAGTTCTTCTGGTTTTGGTGCTGATGAAAGTTTCCTGGAGGCTGGAGTCAGGAAATTAAAGAGTTTTTCTTCTCAAAAGAGCGACACATTTGCGTCACAAAACGTGAACGGGGGAAAAGTCAGAGCTCAGAATCTCTTGGTGCTATTTTCTCTCCGGTCGTATCACTGTGACACTGCTAATGGAGATGAACAGATTCAGGTCAAAAATTCCGAACTGTCCCTTTAATGCTCCTGGAGTTGTTCACAGTGTGCACTTTAAACAGAACTCTGGTATTATCCAAATTCAACTTATTTTGGAGCTTTCTACCATGTTACAACATTTCCTCATCAAAATCCTGCCTGAAGAGGTTTAAGAGTCATCCATGCACACTTGAGTCATCTAGGGATCTTTCCCAGACCCATCACCGTACACCTCTGCCCGTACCCTGAGGCCCACCGGCCAAAACTTAATTCATGGTCCCTCGGACATGTTTTAAAACATGAGGTGACAGATGTTTTCAGGCCGTCTCCCCTAAACTCTGGACGAGCTGCCTCCTCACCTGTGCTCTCTGGAAACTGGAGATGCTTTAAACAGCAACTAAAAACATTTCTCTCTGAACAAGTGTCCCCGGCCTCTTTAGAGCTGTTCTGGTTTTATTCTGAATGTGTCTTATGCTGTTTTTTATCTGTTTTTTAAACTTTACTTACTTACTATTCACAACAATTCTGCATAAATGTACGAAAGTAAGAAACAATAAAACAAACACCACACGACAACTTCACAAACCTGGTGCACTGTGCCTTAGTAATAAAGGAGTGGCTCCATATGTGATGGAAATTTCTTGTCAAGCTAAAGAATGTATTGTTTGGGTTGAGAGAACTAAAGTATTCCTGGTCACAGGCAGTGGTGTGATCTGCTCTGTCCGGGCCTCTTCAGTGAGGGTCATTATGTTCAGCCATTATCCACCAGGGTTAAAACAACAGGTTTGTTCTGTTCATTCTCCCCATTTAGAATGATTGGAACACGTTAGTTCAGCTAATCAAGGCCCCAGTTTAATCCACATACCAGTGTCTCCCTCCAGAGGTGGTTCAGACTAATACTATCGTATGATTTGTCTCATGTTGATATGATGACCTCGGTAAACTGTAGAAGAGCCTGTTATTGTTTTGACAGACAGATTAGGGAGAGACGGACCTCGCGGGAGGGACAGATCTTCAGATATGAGTAAACTTTCAATGAATTTGAAATAAATAAATAAATATCATTGGAAATAGAAAAATCAATAATTAAATTCATATTTACATTACTCAAATAGAAATTGAACAGTATTAAATTTTTTATTAATAGTATCTAAATTCTTCATCCTGATGAAAAACATATAGAGGAAATAAGTATAATTCTGACAAAGCTAAAACTGCTGCTATAATGAGTAAAATAAAACTCCCTTTACTTACTGCATAACTGTCTATTCCTTCCATCATTAAACTCCTGTGTGGAAATATGAGGGAACACTTATAAATCAAATATTAATAACATTTTTCTCCTCCAAACGAAGGTTATCTGGATTATTAATTATGCAAATTACTCTGTACCAACAAATCCTCTTTTTGTTAAGCTAAAAGTTCTGAAGTTTTTTGATTTGTTGACCTGAGTTCAGCCGTAATGATGCACAAGGGCGAGAATCATCGGCTTCCTCCGTGTTTACAGGATTTATTCATGCAGAGAGACGTCGCGCTCTGAAGGGGGAGTGACATAGTGTGGGGAGCAAACAGGGGAAACTCTTTTATTTTTTTACCAAATATATCATTTTCAAAACAATTAAAAGTAACATGACAATTTAAATATCTGTTAGCAATGAAAACCCCTATATACGTGCAACGTCCTCTTTACCCTTTATTATTAATCACAAACCTCGTCACAATCACAATACGTGTCAGAAAAATCACAAATTGATTCTCTTAGGATCATTTTAACACATTCCGCTCACTGGTCACATCACAAGTCCCTTTTTATAGCCAGTTCCTGATCACTGGGACTTCTCGGTACCCGTCCCTTCTCCAGTTCACTAATAATCGCCTCCGTGGATCCGTCTTCACAGCTTCTTCTTCTTCTATTGTTTCCACTAGTTCTGCTCTGGATCCATTAACTTCTCTAGTCTTTGATGTGACGAACAAATCAATCCGTGTAATGTCATTTCTGGGAATCAACTCTTACAGTGTAACTCTATACTTGACCTTCAATTATCCAGCGCGCCGTTTCAGTGGAAAAAAACTAATTCCACATCAAGAGCCAGGGAATAATTAGAGGAAAGTGGCCGATCTGAAGTGATACGCGAACACGCCGCTCACTCAAGCGTCATCCAGCGCTCCGGTCTCCAGGGTAATATGATGATCTGAGGAGCATGTGCGCCGTTAGCATGCCGGCTCTCTGCGCGCTGAAATCAATACCGGGTTCTGTGTCCATGTATTCGGCCAAACACTTGAACCGTCTGACATGACTTTTGTAGCTTTCACAGTCTGCTTATAGTTTGTAAGATGTTCATTTAGAGCGCGGTGAGCGGGGCTGATGTGACGTGGACAGAGGTCACACTTCAGGTGCTGGAGGATTTAAAGTCTGGTTAAAAGGTTGTTTTGAACCACAAAAAACTGTATACTTACTATAAATGCAGCAATGACTCACAGACATGGAGATAAACCACAGGCCAGTAATGTGATCATTTTAAACACGTTTTTGTTTGTTCGAGCAGGGCACATTACGAACATAAGGACATGAACGTTTGGGACCATCTCTGGTGCTCAGAAGGAGGAGGTTTAAGTTTAAACGACTTCCAGGTCCAACAAAACATTTTGTCACTGGGTCCTCTTCAAAACACTCAGGCTGAGTCGGGATGTTCATTTTAGGGTGTTTTATTCCACAGTGCAAAACAGGTTAAAACAGGCGCAAAAACATGTGCAGGAAAGATTTACAGTGAAAAAATTGGTCTATTTACAGGCCATGTACAAAAAGGTCAACTTCTCCTTCAAGTCTCTTAGTTTATCTCTCTCTCTCTTAGTCTCTCAGTCGTTTGCTCGCTCCCTCCCTCGCTCTTCCAGCGAAACACGACCTTCATTGTAGCTACGACAAGACACGACCCGACCAGACGAGAGTCAAGATGAAACTGACCTGGTGCTGAGCGGCAGGACGCACCTTTATACAGCCCCTCCCATCTTACGTAACTCCTCTAAAAGCTTATTTATATCATTCCTACAATCGAATGAGAAATATTACTGGGGCCAACAGTTACACACAGAGAATCGCTATGATCTCACATTCATAAATGACCTAAAACAGTTCACATATAAATAAATCACAGTTAATTGTCCAGGCCAGTCACTTGTGGCTCACATGACCCCGGAGCAATGGGAGGATTTAAGCTCCTGGTGTGGATGTGTCCGGGTTTGCCAGTAGCAGTAGGATGAGGGAGGGAGCGGGCGGCAGCGCGAGAGTAAATGGTCGATTGTTGAGGGGTTTTGAAGGATAGTTCTGGTGTTTCCAAGTGTGCACCCTTAGTCGCAGCCGAGAATATGTAAAAGTGAAGTTTATTGTGTGTTTGGATGAGCGCAGCAAACAAGGAAACAGGTGAGCACGTCTTCCCCCGGGGACCGTGGGACGGACCTGCTCCATCACACATTTGTTCAATCCGGTCTATGGTTCAAAATGACAAAACCACAGAACATTTTGACCATCACTTCCTTTTTCACGGAGGTTTCAACTAGAGCATGGAAACCCGACGAGAACCGGACATGTTCGGACGGGTTTGGATAAATATGTAGAGCTTATGTTTGGGTCGGACTCGGACACATGAACATTTCAGCTGTTTCCTGTCTACAGTAAAATGACTCGAGACTCTGAAGTGCTCAAAGATCAGAGCTCTGCACTTCCAGTTTAGACACACGATGTACATTTTCGGTTGAGGGTCTGTCACAAAATCGTGTCCATGGATAAGTCGGGAATGTTCGACACTTTGACATTGAACAGCTTCGTCTGACATGTACGCCTCTCCACAGATCTGACCTGTAACATGGTCCGGTTTGGTCTCCATGAAGATAGAAATAGAAATACTATACTGAGAAACATTCCAGACAAGGCAATAACATCTCCATGAAGAAAAACATCTGAGGGACCCTCCGCCAGAAAATAATAATAATAATAATAATAATAATGCATCAGTTTTATACAGCGCTTTTTCAGGACTCTCAAAGACACTTTACAGCATTATTCATTCACTCCAGACCCGGTGGTGGTGCTGCTGTTGTAGCCACAGCTGCCCTGGGGCAGACTGACGGAAGCGAGGCTCCAATCTGCACCATCGGCCCCTCCGACCACCACCAACACTCACACACCACTTTCATACTAGGCAGTGTGGGTGATGTGTCTTGCCTAAGGACACTACAACAGTTTTTGTCACTGGCGCCCCCCTGTGGCACCTGGAATTCCCAGTGTCTCCATCCCAGTACTGACCAGGCCCTCCTGAGCTCCTGAGATCTGACGGGATCAGGCTTTGACGAGCCGGTGTGGCCACAAAAAAGTTACACAATGCAGCTTTAAATATAATCAGTCCATAATGTAATAAATGTGGACTTTGGTGACGCAATAACATATTGCCAATAATGTTATGAGTCAGTGATTTTCAAATGTTTCACACCAGAAGTAAAGATTTTGCTTTCCGAGTGCCAACAGGTCAAACCAGGTCTATAACAGGACTATTCCAGGTCTAATCTAGGACTAAACAACTCTGTACAAGAACTATTGTAGGTCTAATATAATCTAGGTCTAAACTAGGTCTAAAACTGGACTGGATCATTTCGGATGGCCGATAAAGGCGGATAACATGGACTCTACGGAAGCCAGAAGGGCTCACAACAAATACAAACGCCACAACACAACAAAAAGTCACAGCGGAAGTGGCCGTGGGACTTTACTGACGGACCAAGTGAGGAGGAATTATTTATCGATCCTGGACACAAAACAATAAATTATTAACTATTATTACTCACGTTCCCAACCTCGTTCACTTCTCCGTTCCTTTACTTTTCACCTTTTTCTTCTTCAACTTTTCACATTCACTTCCTGCTTGATCCTCCTCGCTTGGTCCGTCGGTCACTTCCATTGTGGCTTTTCTTGTGTTGTGGCGTTTGCATTTGTTCTGAACCCTCCCGGATTCCGTAAAATTCAACTCACAAACCCACAAACCACCGCTGCTGCCTGGACCACAGTTTAACGCTGCATTGCTCAAGTTTTCTGGCGGACGTTCGATCACCTGCTTCCCTCTTGCCAAACTTGCTTTGTCTGGAATGTTCCGTGACTAAACCTGATCTGTAGGCTACGTGACAGGTCAGATCTGTGGAGACTGGAGAGACGAGCCTATTCACAGAGAGAATTACTGCATTTTTGAGCAGCAGAATGACAAATAATGGATCAATGTTAGACAGTAACAATGAAAAACGTGATCACATTATTGACGCTGGTTATTATATTTTTGGCTTGGCAAGACACATTTTCTCTGTGGTAATTATTAAGATGTTGCGTTATCGGCCTCAAGCTGCTTATACAAACTGTACTTGGACTGTGGACATGGAAAATATCTGCGGCTTTTATGGTCTTTATTTCGCCCCATTACCTGTGTGTTTCCCCTTGTGCTGGATCTCCTCGAGCGACGCCAAACGCAGCAACAGTCGGCAACCACTGTTCAAGAGCATCAGACGATCGGGGAAAGGAAGCGGCCGTAACTTTGGAATGTTTTGGATAATCTCCGCTCCGTCCTCCGTCCCCTGCGTCCTTCCCCCCGGCCACAGCCTCCCAGCCCCGTCCCACTTATCAGTTTGTGCTTGAGCGCGGCGCTCGCTGCTGAAATGGTTGTTTGGGCCCGGTGCTCAAAGTGGAAATTCCATTACGTTTTTTTTCTTTTTCCTTAGAGATCCCAACTTAGATGCACAGGAGCAGACAGGCCCCTAAGAGCCAACAATACGACAGCACAAATGTTTGCCGAGGCAGATGAAGAGGTCAGGGCACTTTGGGAGTTCAGATAAAAGAGGTCATTTTCTGTCTCACAATGACGGGACTTTCGGCTCTTTTATGGGATCCGAATCTTTGGGATCAGTTCATTTCAAAGAGTCGTTCAAATGTCCGGCTCTTTTTATATTTATTTACATGACAGAAGCCAATGTGAGGACTCATTTTATTTGCAAACTACTCGCAGAGAGAAATAAGCGACATAAACTTTATTTTTTAAGTGTCCCACTACTTCAACTTTTCTTTTTTCTTGTCTGAGTAGCAGCACTTTACTATTTTTCTGACATGACTAATATTAATGTGAGAGCCTATTATACTTTGTGGTCCCATTTATCATAAGATGCTTGGGCCGGTGCAAAAACTTGATCAGAGAAAACTTCAGCCACAGAGGAGATGAGACAATGGGAAAATGTCCTCACAGAGCCGTGGGAAACAGTGATGCATTTTAAAAATGAGCACAGGCCTTCGGGAAAATATCTAATCTAAAACAGAGACTGCATGGGCCCTTTGGTGCTACATTCATTTGGTCATGTAGACGATCTGCGGAAAACACCACAGAGCCTAAATAAATAACCAATCAAGTTCATTGCTCCAGCTCAATGAGATGTTACTCTCGCAGCCCAAAACACACATTTACCACCGACATATGACCATGACATTTGATTATATATGCATTAGGCCCCTATTTCTTTTGGCCAAATCAATTCTTGCTGGCAAAGCTTGACTACACACTGCGATTTGGACACGCCACACTCCGCACCGCTATAGAACAGATAAGAAACTTCGCCTGCAAATCCATGGTAGGACGTAAAAGGGGAGACGGGGCTGTAGGCACATGTTTAGACCTAAGGATGTCTGTCTTATGTAGGCTCATTATATTTGAAAAAAACTTACCTACCTACCTAGTGATCTGCTGCATTCAGCACCATGGACAGCAGCCTGAATAAGACGTGTTGGAATAACGATACTAAAAAGTGTCGGGAAACTGGCACGTCTAAATAGGGGCATGTCATGGTACTGGCATATCTATAAACTACACAAACCAGGAAGTGCGCTGTTAGCATGCTAGCTGTTGTTAGCATTGCCATGGTGACAAAACTCTGCTCTGGTGTTGTGAAAAGTGGTTTTGAACTCATCGTGGTGAATAATTAAGAGCTCTGAATGCAAACGGTGAATGAGGAGTCACTCTGGACCACTGCAAACTGAACAAGATTTTCACTTTTGAAAAATCAGTAAAGAAATTAGAAACGGATATTAAGCTGTTTTATAGATTAATATGTATTTTTAGAGAAAATTGGAATTTGAGACATGTTTGTGGAGATCTAAACTACAGGGTCAGCAGGTTCTGTTTTGGATTTTATCCCCTTCAGAGACAGAATATTCTATTTAAGAACACACTGAAAGATTTGCTGGATCAGATATCGGCCTCCAAATATCAATTCGGTCAATATTCTGGTTTTAAGTGATATAAGAGTATTTACTGATCCAGAAAGTCTCAAAATATTTGAACTTTTATTCACACAAAGCTGCTCTGTAGTTCCCTGAGGAGTAAATGACAGCTACATGACACAGTTTTGTCTTATTTTAGTTTAGTTTAAAGTAAATAAATCTGGTATCGGTTGATATCGGTCATCAGCAGTATCTTAAAGCGACTGAAACTGGTATTGGAGTTGGAAAAGAAGTTGGACCAGATCAGTGCATCCTTATGACCTAAACTATTGCAGCTTTGGCGATTTTATAACCAGCCCAATTCAAATAGTTTATGATCAAGACGACGGCGCTGTTAACGGACTCATTAGTTAAGCAATCACGAGCCGCCCTGTGATTAAAACACCGAGGAAATGAAATTGGACTGGCTAAAAAGTGGTGCTGAAATAACAGGTTGTGAAAGAAAGTCTGAAATGTCCTACAAATCGAACAAAGAGTCTGTTTTGAAGGAGCTCTTAGGTGTTTGATGTGAAACAGAAATGGGCAGCGACAAAAGAAAATCAATTCACAGTTAAATTGGAACTTTTAAAAGTCTATTTCATAATTTATTGTAGAAACCTTGAATAAGATCGGGTGGTGAGGTGTAATTTGGTGCTTTCAAGAGCTAACTCCTACCCGCTGTTCACAGCTGACGTTAAAGGTGGACCGTGGAACTTTCCTGATTGGGAGTGTGCTCCAAGCTTGTGTCCATGGAGATGCTTTTGTTTTGCCTGAATCTAAAATCAGATTCATTTCTGTGACACGGGGAAGACAGAGGAGCTCAACGGTCGTCTGATGTTTACAATAAAACATTGTCTCCTGATCCAGAACTCACCTGGAGTCGTATTTTTGCCTGATTTGTGCTCGTTTGATGAATCCTGTGCAGTGAGTCCGCTCCTGCTCAACAGTCAACAACAGAACCCCTGCAGTTTTTAAGTCTATAGTTCCTCACCGGACTTTTCGCTCATTCCTGCCATCCAGACCCTTTAATCACAGCTGTGTTTATCGTAACATTTTCCCCGTGGAGCTCTACACCGGATTTGGACAAGTTGGAAAATATTGTTTTATACATGGTCATTATTTTAAGTTGTAAGGGACCGTTTACACGACAACGTTAACAGGTGGAAAATGCAAACCATTCCAGCTCGTATCATTCACCTTGGCACTTTCTATGGTTTCTGTGGTTGTGGAGGCCGGGGCCCGAAGTCCAAAAACAATAGTCACTCTTCTGTGTCCACGGCCTGGCGATAATTTATGCCAACTCCTTTCAGTTTGGACTCTGAGGGTATTTCTGGGCATCGTCGCAGGGATATTGTTCTACGAATGCCGCTCATACGTCTGAATACTTGGCCTGGCGCGATTTCCAGTCCACATTTTCAAGTGCGTTGTTGGTTTTATAATTTAATGTGAGGTTGAGCACATAGCTCCACTTCCTCGTCCGTCCACATGAAGTTGGTGCTGTTATTACTCTTCTCCATGTTGTTTTGAGTTGAGGCGCTGCAGAAGAGGACGTAGAAGCAGAAGGGTCATACTCAGCATCTGGTTTTGTTGGTGCTGCCCCCTACGCTCTGGGTGTGCAAACTACATCAGCAAACTGCAGGTTTTGTGTCTCGTGAGCAGCAGAATTCTCCAAAATGCTCGTTTAAATGCAAAATAAGAGTGAGAACGAAAAGGCACTTTTGTGTTTTTGCTTCAGACCGTTTCTGTGTAAACGTCGCCTAAAACATGAAATGCAAAAGCTCCAGTTGTACATTAAAGGTCCCAAATTACACAAAATGTACTGACTTTACACCACTTCTTACAAACATTTGCTCAGTCCTTTATTACATCTCCAAAGCTCAAAATGTTTTGTTCCACCTGATCATGTTATAAAATTAACAGCTGCTTTTTACCTATTTTACAAAAGAAATCTGGAGGTCTGAAATAATCCAAATGATTGTAGTAAAGGTGTATGCACTTTAAAAACACAGTGGAGCACCTCCCGTGTCACCACATGAGTGTTTTCAGTTTGGGAGAAGAACTCAGCCAAAATGTGCCAGATTTGGGTGTTAAACATGTGAACGAAACAAAACACAGGTCAGTAATATGGCCCTGTTAGAGAATTAACAGTTAAAAAGGTGAACATATTGATCAATAAATGACTAAAGAAATAACCGCAGCAGGATTTCCTCTGCAAACACATCTGAAAATGAGTAACGGCGAATATATTTTTCCTCTAACTTTTCCCTGATTTCCCTTTTGTTTTCTCCCGTTCCGAGCGCCTGTGTGTCCTCTGTCAAAGGACACGTCTCAATAGAATAATTTAGCGGGGAGAATACTTGAGCGAAGCCTTGTGACATGTGCGCTTTGCTAATTAGGCAGAAGCGGCGGGTGCGGCCCAGGCTGGAGCCGCTCCGTGCTTCAGAGGCCGTGCAGGGAGCCGAGGATTGGAGGCGTATTAGGATTTCATTAACACGCCTTTTACCTCGTGCTCCAGCGTCGCCGTAATTAACCGTTTGTTCACTTTGACCGCGGGGGGTGTTTCGCTGAAGCCAATTCTTCCTCCAGCAAATGTTCGGCTTTCTCCAGCCCCCGAGCAGTTTAAACAGAGAATTAAGTCTATTTTTTATTGTGGTTTTAAATTATATATATTTTTTAATTATTTTCTTCTTATTATTTTATTTTATTGTCATTTTTTTATGAAGAAAATAATAAGAAAATACAACAAATAATTTATTGTATTTTCTTATTTTATTCATTTATTTTGTTTTATTTTTTAATTAATAAAATAATAATGAGAAAATACAATAAAAATACAATTAAAAACGTGACTTTTTTATGGTGCCAGTACAGTATAACTTTTCTAGTAGAGGATCTACCATCAGTTTACCATCAGGTTACGGGTCAGATCTGTGGAGTGTTGAGCCCATTCGCTGTAAGAATGTGTGATTTCAAAGTTAAATATGACAAACATTGAAATAAAACTGTGCTGTACTTTTTTAGCAATTCAGCAATTGGCCTGAGGTGCAGTTTTTCATATTTTCCACCCTGAAATGTTCTGCAGTTTGTTGTGGGTGATTCTGTTTTTGTACCTCTTTAAAACATTTAAATCTTTTAGATGTGCTTTTTATTGGAGCTACAGTAACACAATATGAGTACAATAATATCTAAAAACACCAATATTTTATATGAGGCTAAAATAAGTGCTAGATCCAAACAGCGTCTTTGTGTTTCGCTGGGAGAATAAAAACTTTACAGACGTGAGTTCAGACTGACAGGTGGATCAGCCAATCAGGGACGTGCAGGATCTGTTCCTATCAAAACAAATACGGCTGCTTACGAGGAAAAAACAAAGGGAAAAATATCACAGGGAACTGGAAAACCCTGTGGATTTCTGCAGAATCGACGACTCTAAAGTGATTTTGTTGTAAAATGTTAAATGTCCAATGAGCTCCTTTGTTTCACGTGTCACTGAAAATCAATAAAGTAATGAATTAATTCTAAACTCTTTAAAAGATGAGTGATGCCACGGAAGGAAGTATTCACTGTGTTTTTACACTACATACGCTTTTTTTGTTTGTTCATTTCATTCATAAACTATAAAAGTGTCACAACATCAAAGAAGAAATGAATGAAAAAGAGCAGAAAGACGAGTCGGCTCATGTTCTTTGCGCACATTTCAAATCAGTATATTTCATTTCTGTCACAATTATGAATCAATTGCAAACAGAAATCTTCACTTTTACGCACCACAACTTACTTTTCTTTTCATACATACACAATAAACTGGATTTAATGTCTTTTTTAAGCCGTCATTGCACTCGACCCTTTGGTTTCTTTATCAAGACGAATCCATAAACTCACTCCTTTCACAGCTCCCTCACCTCAGCTCTGAATCTCTTTTACTAGAATCATTTAGATCATTTCAGCCTGGGAATTCACGATTTCCATTAAACAAAACGTAAAAGTAAACGCTCAGTTTGAAAATGACATCACAAGGTGGATTTTGTGGACTTTGGAGACGTAGAAAGACTAATTTAGGATCACTTAATCGCATGAACGAAACAAAACACAGCTCCAGACACAGTTTCGAGGAGGTAACGTTGGCGTTGGCCTAATATTGGACCTTTAATTACATAAATAATTGCACAACATTGCTTAATATCGGCCCTTTAACGCTGTATTTTAATGTGGTATTTTTATATTTCTGCCCCGTCGCTTTGGCCACGTCAGAGCACTTTCCATGCGCTCCACACAGACAATAACGCCGCTAATTAATTATTGTTATTGCGTCTGTTAGTGGCTTGATTGAATTTGTCTTGAGTCCCACACAAGGTTTTTATCAGCGGGCCCAAAAATTAATTACTCCGCTTATCGGTTATGACCTTTCGAGTCAATGTTCTGTCAGCTGCACAAGAAAAAAGAAAGAAAAAAGAAAAGAAGTGGCAAAGAAAATCCAATACAGGCCATAATGAAAAGTAATCTAGTGTCACCCGGAAAGAATGGGTGTTAGCGTAGCCACTCAAGCGCTCTCCGGCTAATCCCAAAGCTAACGGCGAGGAAAGGGGCCGGGTGCTACATCTCCATCGGAAACTGTCACACGGGAAGAGGCCACATCCTGAATGATGCATGCGCTCGAGCTGTCATCTTTCCACCATCCCACAGAGACGGTGTCACAGTTTCAATGGTCAAACGGGATCCGAGGCTTAACAGTTTTGGAAGAAGAGTCGTGTCGTTGAGGTTAGAGTTCAGAGCGATAATATAAGTGAGTAAAAAAAACCCCAACTGGACGCACATGAGTAGGGTAACCAGAATTTCAAAACGAATGCGGAATTAAGGAAAACTTATACAGAGATCAGTCATGACTAACGTGAGTCAGTATAGTCACATTTTATTTGTGTTTTGGTCGTTTTTAAGCAGATTTGCTTGTATTTTACCTAAACAAATGACAATTTATACCTCTTTTTACTGTTAGCACGTGTTAAATTGATCAAAAATAAGGACATTTCTTGTATAAAACTGGGACAAATCACTGGTTTTGGATAAATCTGCTGGGACAGGAGACACAGGGCTCAAAACTGGGACTGTCCCGGGGAAACAGGGACGTCTGCTCACCCTACACATGAGGCAGGTTTATTTGTACAGCACAGTTCGTACGCAAAGTAATTCAAAGTGTTTTACAGAATAAGAAATACATTAAAATCACAAACAAACAAAACAAAACATAAATATCATTAAATTAAAAAAGAGAGAGAGACATTAAATTAGATTACAACCACAAACACCGAGATGCAGAGTCGCACCGGACGAGTGTTTTCACCGGACGAGTGTCTGGAGAAATATAGTCGGCCATTTGCAGCAGAATTTTTACTTTACAAATCACAGACGTGGATTAAGATCTCAGGCGTCGTCTGCGATTATTACAAATCGCCAAAGGTCCACAGGAAACACTGATCCTGTCTGAATGGGGCCGATGGCCCTCATATAGTGAAGGCTTCTCAAGACTTTTTAAAGGAAAAAGTGGCATTTCTGCACAATATAGAGATGATACACGGCAAAAACTGCAGGGTTAAAATTTCAGGGTAAAATATTTCAGAGTTCACTATCAAGGACCACGCCAACAACACATGTGCGAAGAGAAAAGAGTTTATTCTCTGGAGACGAGGCCGGTCGGCTGGGTTGAGACTCAGGGTGGGGGTTCAGTCTCTTCACATGGCCCAGCAGGACGGGACCCCCCTCGTAGGCGTCTTATGTCTGATAGAGAACAGATCCGGGTTGGGAGGGTCGAGTTATTCGGGACAAACTGGGTCACCGGGATCGGCTGCTACAAACGGGCTTCTGGGAAACTGAGGTGCGGCAGAAGTGAGCTGTGATTGGCTGGAGAGGAGGCGTGGGCGGCTGAGGCGTGGGCCTGCTCCTGAACCTAAATTAATCAGATTAACTGTATTAACACAAAAAGTGTTATTTTAACTATTTGAAAGTGAAATCTGGGTTCGAGTTGGAGTTATTTGCCAGATTTGATATGGTTGAAGTTAATTCATCTTCCCCTAGTGTTCATTCAGCAGTGAATATCACTCAGGCGTAAACCGGAACTTTGGTCTAGAGTTACGACATTAACATTTCCAAAAATGTTAAATTAACTCTAGAACAGATTGGACTCATATAAACTCTGAGAAACTGTTCAAACTGATTCTGTGAGAGGCCATTTTAAAAACAGGTCGAGATGGTTGGTTTAAATAATATAATTCTGTAAAGAGTGTGTCAGATTGTGCATTCTCGTGTCAGTCATAATCTGAGGAGCTTCTGGTCATTTGCAAACATGGATTTCTGTATTTTGGTGAAACAAATCACAGTTTATGTCAAAAGTGGTGTTGTAGTCCTGGTTTAGACCTGGTGTAGTCCTGGTTTAGTCTTTGTTTAGACCTGGTTTGGATCAAATTGGTCAAAAATAGGGACATTTCTTGCATAAAACTGGGACAAATCTCTGGTTTTGTATAAATCCGCTGGGACAGTAATATCACACCAGTAATGATGCCAGACATTTCCAAATACATGATAATAATCCACATTTCCTCCATCATTCAGCATTCAGATTTTTATATTTCCTTTGTTATGTTTTTCCAAAAATGTTCTGAGCTGGAGGAAGTCCACTGAAAACTACAAATGTTGTCCCAGTTTTCTTTAGATACAACTATTCCTGCCTAATTTGTCTTGTATTTCCTGTGCAGTTTGTTTTGGGGCTTTTCTTCCAAATTCTGTGACATATAATGCATTTGTTTACCTGCAGCCGCTAACCCTCCCCTCTCTGTGTGTTCTCTTTTCCATTTGCCTTCCTTGATCCAGGTAAGTGTGTTTTTGTTTCTCTCGTTATTTATAGGCTTTCGTCTCCTCCGCTCTTATGCATGCATCCATTCCCTTTCATACAAATTGCTGTTGGCAAAAGTGAAGCTGTTGGGTGAAGCATAAAGGAGCCGAGGGAGGAGGAAGAGGCTGGAGAGTGACACCAACACTTTGGAAGTACAGACGCAAAACACACTGGAGGATGTTCAGGGAGGTTTGCAGCTTGGGCCAGCGCAGATTTAAAGAGGAAAATAAGAATTGTGCAGACAGTTTAGGTAAAAATACACTTTTGTACAGTTTACAAAACACCAGGAGAACAGCAAAACGTGAAGTCTAAGCTGGGTAGATTTGACTTAATCCAGGCTTCAATATATTTTTTCTTATTTTCACAAGTCTCTCCTGAATTACATTTTGCAGCATTTGTGCTTCTCTTGGTTTGATCCAGTTTAGTCCTGGTGTAGACTTGGTTTGGTCCTGGGTCTAGTCCAGGTTTAGTCTTGATCTTGTCCAGGTTTAGTCTTGATCTTGTCCAGGTTTAGTCTTGATCTTGTCCAGGTTTAGTCTTGATCTTGTCCAGGTTTAGTCTTGTCCAGGTTTAGTCTTGATCTTGTCCAGGTTTAGTCTTGATCTTGTCCAGGTTTAGTCTTGATCTTGTCCATGTTTAGCCTTGTCCAGGTTTAGCCCTGATCTTGTCCAGGTTTAGTCTTGATCTTGTCCAGGTTTAGTCTTGATCTTGTCCATGTTTAGCCTTGTCCAGGTTTAGTTTTGATCTTGTCCAGGTTTAGTTTTGATCTTGTCCAGGTTTAGTTTTGATCTTGTCCAGATTTAGCCCTGATCTTGTCCAGGTTTAGTCTTGATCTTGTCCAGGTTTAGTTTTGATCTTGTCCAGGTTTAGTCTTGATCTTGTCCAGGTTTAGTTTTGATCTTGTCCAGGTTTAGTCTTGAACTTGTCCAGGTTTAGTCTTGATCTTGTCCAGGTTTAGTCTTGTCCAGGTTTAGTCTTGATCTTGTCCAGGTTTAGTCTTGTCCAGGTTTAGTTTGGATCTTGTCCAGGTTTAGTCTTGAACTTGTCCAGGTTTAGTCTTGATCTTGTCCAGGTTTAGTCTTGTCCAGGTTTAGTCTTGATCTTGTCCAGGTTTAGTCTTGTCCAGGTTTAGTTTGGATCTTGTCCAGGTTTAGTCTTGTCCAGGTTTAGTTTGGATCTTGTCCAGGTTTAGTCTTGATCTTGTCCAGGTTTAGTCTTGTCCAGGTTTAGTTTGGATCTTGTCCAGGTTTAGTCTTGATCTTGTCCAGGTTTAGTCTTGTCCAGGTTTAGTTTTGATCTTGTCCAGGTTTAGTCTTGTCCAGGTTTAGTCTTGATCTTGTCCATGTTTAGCCTTGTCCAGGTTTAGTCTTGATCTTGTCCAGGTTTAGTCTTGATCTTGTCCAGGTTTAGAGGTGAAAACTAAAAGGGTGTAAGATGGTGACTGTGTGTTTTTAAGTTTATGCTGAATAGTTTGTAAAGCTGGAGGAGCTGAAGGAAGTGTCTGGGGTGAAGGAAATGGCTGGAGTTTGTAATGGCTGATGGCAAAGATAATGTGCACATTTTTATAGCTGTAGTAGAAGTCGCAGTAGACGTAGGGATGTAATAATATGGAAATATGAGCCCGTTATTCTGTTTGTGCTTTCAGCGTGTTCTGATTTGACTGATGTGACTGCAGTAAATCTGATCTTTATGTCTTTGTCGTGTGTGACGGGCTGAATGTTTTTGTGCCTATGTCCTGTTTTTGTCTTGACATCGTTCTGCCAATGGGACAGCAGATAAAAATGAGTCTGCACGGTTAACTCTGGCACATTTACCACACGTGCTGATGAATGTGCACTGACCCAGATTTAATAAATAAACACAATCATGATATTATTGTGGAGATGCTGACAGAACTTCCTATATTAGTGTCATAGTCCAAAGAATTAAGATAGAAAGGTTCTTTATAACAGCTATTTCTTTATGTTTTCTCAATTGAAATGGAACAAAACATCACGATCTATGGAGTTTCCTCCATAGGGTTAGGGTTAGCATGCATTTAAGCAAAGAACTTGTAATCCAATCTACTGAAATGGTCCACGATATTATTGCGAGAACTTTGATATCACGGTATATCATTTCAGTTATTGCTAGATCTCCTGGTAGAAGTAGATGTAGTAGTTGGACCATTACCAGTGCTATAGCAGGAAGCGCTCCTCTGTTTTGTCCAAACTCGCTTTATCTGATTTGTTCTGATCATTTTCCTGCTCACATTGTGTTCACACACAAGCAGCAAGAAGAAAAACCTACATTTTCTTGTTTTGCATCAATACTGTGCACATTGTTTTAAGTTGTATAATTCAGGTCAGTGCTGAAGCGTAAACAACCGGAGCAAACAGCCTGATGTCTGGAGTACACTTACTGTTGGAGGGTTTTCCACAGGGATTTTGGCGTAGAAAAGCGTTGATCAGAAGTTGCACGACTCAACATCGCCGCACTTCCTGCTGTTGTGATCATCGTCTGTTGCCCCTCAGTGTCGCTAACGCTGAGGCCTCAGAGCGATTCGATTTTCTCTTAATGTGGCGTTAAGTGAGAGTAGTTTACTTTTCAAAAACGAAAAGATCATCAAAATAGTATCTGATCGTCAAATCTATTTTAACGGTCAAAGCTTCCCCCTTTTTTTATCTAATAGGCTGCTTAACTAATAACACACATTTCCAATCAACCCTAATTCAAACAGAGGTGTGTGTGTGTAACCTGGGCGAAAACACTCGCAGCTTCCAATAAACTTTTACTTCCCTAATGAACTGGCCTGTGTAATTACGTCTGTGCCACTTGCGTTGTTTCGTAATGCCGTCACGTGACCGAGCGCACCCAATGGGAAGTTAGAAAACTCCGGTAGTCACAAGCCGCCGGCAGTAGCGAGGGGCAGGTTCGGGGCGATCATGCTGGAGGTACTTCATGAATTTTATCGCTGTTTAAAAGTTCTATAAACTAATGCAACTCTTGGAGCCAACTACCGGTGCTGACCTACCGCGAAAAAGAGCTGGAGATCTGTGTTAACCTGTGAACTGGTGAGTCGAGCTAGCACTTAAGAACTCAAGAACAATGGGGAAAACAGCCAATAAATACACAAGTTAAAAAACAAACAAACAAACAAACAAAAAAAGCAGAACATTATAATGAGGGCCCCAAACTCAAGTTCACTAAGGGCCCCCAAACTGCCAACTCCACCACTGGCTGCAAACTAGTGCTGGCCGAAGGTTCCTGGGAAGGTGCTGCTTCTGCCCTCAGCGTCTCTCGGCTCATCTCTCGATCCAAACGGTTTGTGGCAGATTTGTGAGTCGGCGTTAGGAGGTTAAGACATCACGAAGTCCGAAAGCAGCGTCCTCTCCGCCCGTGCAGCGCGGCAAGTTGTTAATGAAGAGCCGAGGCGCTGCGTGCTCCGGGCCCGGTCTGCGCCGTTACGCCGGGGCTGCCGGAGCCGGTGTTGCCATGGAGACTGGAGCAGGAGCCGTGGATGTGAGGATGGATCCACGTGCCCCGCCGTGCACCTGAAGGAGAACGCTCGGATACACGGCGGGCACGTTTGGGCAGGTATCGATATGCGGGTTTCAGTTTCATTATTATGCAGCATCGACGTTCGGAGATGGAAGAAAAACAGAAAGAAATGGATAATTCTCTCAAGCTGAAAACACTCCGTTCCACCTTGTAATGTGATTTAAACAGGTTTTGACACGATGTAGATGTTACAGATGTCCACAGATTAAATGTCGACCATTTAAACTGCACAAATAATAATTAAAGGGCCCATATTACACTATTGTCTGAACTGTTATAATGTGGTTCCCTCATCACAAACAGACCTGGAGCTGTGTTTTGTTTCATTCACACATTTTTAACACTCAAATTCTTCATGTTTATATTTATGAGTGCTTCTCTCAGACTGAAAACACTCCATTCCACCTTGTGATGTCACGTGGTCATGCAGGAAGTGCTCCACTGTGTTTTTAAACGTCATACAGCTTCACTAGAATCACTGGGACGATTTCAGCTCTGGAGTTGTCGATTTTGTTGTGGAAATATTTGGGTCCCAGGACCAAATCAGCAACGAAATCAGGGACTAAATCAGAACTGAATTAGGACTAAACCAGGACTAAACCAGGACTGAAGCAGGGACTAAACCAGGACTGAAGCAGGGACTAAACCAGGACTAAAGCAGGGCCCAAACCAGGACTAAACCAGGACTGAAGCAGGGACCAAACCAGGACTAAACCAAGACTGAAGCAGGGACTAAACCAGGACCAAACTAAGACTGAAGCAGGGACTAAACCAGGACTAAACCAGGACCAAACCAGGACTGAAGCAGGGACTAAACCAGGACTAAACCAGGACCAAACCAGGACTGAAGCAGGGACTAAACCAGGACTAAACCAGGACCAAACCAGGACTGAAGCAGGGGCTAAACCAGGACTAAACCAGGACCAAACCAGGACTGAAGCAGGGACTAAACCAGGACTAAACCAGGACCAAACCAGGACTGAAGCAGGGACTAAACCAGGACTAAACCAGGACCAAACCAGGACTGAAGCAGGGACTAAACCAGGACTAAACCAGGACCAAACCAGGACTGAAGCAGGGGCTAAACCAGGACTAAACCAGGACCAAACCAGGACTGAAGCAGGGACTAAACCAGGACCAAACCAGGACTGAAGCAGGGGCTAAACCAGGACTAAACCAGGACTGAAGCTGGGACTAAACCAGGACCAAACCAGGACTGAAGCAGGGGCTAAACCAGGACTAAACCAGGACTGAAGCAGGGGCTAAACCAGGACTAAACCAGGACTGAAGCTGGGACTAAACCAGGACTAAACCAGGACTGAAGCAGGCGTGTGGCCTTAAGCTTCTCTCAGGTGGAGATCATTCGATTTTGATTCTCAAACGCTGGTGATAACTCTGAAAAAACATGCCAGAATTGTTTTTATTCTGAATTTCAGTTTATCAATTTTTAAGCGCTCATTTTGAACGTGTTTAAAAATTCAAAGTAAAAAATCCACCTTTTAAATATTCAGCACAAATATTTTGATGCCCCTGAATTCCACTGTGAAAATTCAAGTGCAAAACTGAGAAGTTTAAATGTTCTTTCAGCCTCGTATAAAAAAATAAATATAAATAAAACTTGACTCTTGTGAGTTTTATGTTATGTTCATCAAAAAAACAGACCTGGAGTTGTGTTTAGTTTCATTCACATTTCCTTTATTATTCGTCTGTCTCTCGGGCTGAAACGATTCATCGAGTAAATCGATTAAATCGATTAGAAAAATGCATCGATTATTATTTTTTGCCTCGATGCTTTATTTTATTTTCATCCGCTCGGCGATGACCGGAACCTTCTGCGGTAGAGGTAAAGTTTCTGCACGACCACTGCACTTCACTGTACACACAACAGCGCGGCGCCCAGGGATGGGTAATAAGAGCTTTTTATAATATAATAAGAGATTTTATTATAGTTCTATGATGTATAATAAGAGCGTACACCTCCTCCGGTACGGCGCACACACCTCACCTCCTCCGGTACGCCGCCCGTGGATTGTGTCTTGTCGTGTGGACTGCGCTTCCTCCTGTGCACCTCTAAACCAGAACTAACACCAGGTCTAAAGCAGGTCTGAAGCAGGTCTAAACCAGGTTTAAACCAGGTCTAAAGCAGGTCTAAACCAGGTCTAAACCAGGTCTAAAGCAGGTCTAAAGCAGGTCTAAACCAGGTCTAAACCAGGTCTAAAACCAAACAAGAGTTTGCAGGAGTTGGTTGCTACATTCATGTAATTTTAAAAATCATGACAATATCAAGTAATCCAAAGTATTCAGATTACGTTACTCAGTAATTTAATGGATTACATTACAAACTACATTTTGGGGTCTGTAATCTGTAATCTGTAGGGGAACATTTTAAAAGTCACCTTCTCCACACTGATGCTACAACATGTAAACAGAACCGTACATTACATCAAGTGGAAAAGAAACCGTGAGGTGAGTCGACCTGAGCCCAGCGATAATTATGTTTTTCATGTCCAAAACACGTGGATCTGTCAGTGCAGGTGGTGTGGACTTAACATGTGCAAAGTAGACACGACAATAACAAACGATTACTCGATTATTCGAACAAAATAATGGACAGAATAATCAATTACTGTAAAAATCGATAGCTGCAGGCCTGTCTGTCTCCATCTCCAAAATGCTCTGTTCCACCTTGTGATGTCAGCGACCTTTACCTGACTGTACTGAAGATCTGTGGAGTTTAAAAACACAGTGGAGCACTTCCTGCATTACCAACCAAGACTATAAGAAAATCTTAACTCTTGAAAAGCTGAGCGCTGCGGTTTTCCGAGCACCTCACCTCCTCCGTCACCACCCGTGGACCATGTGATGATGTGGACCGCGCTTCCAATAGGAACCTGTTTTCCCCTCTAAACTCATGCGCTAACACCAGGTCTAAACCAGGTCTAAACCAGGTCTAAACCAGGTCTAAGTGAGGTCAAGATGGTCGATCAGCTCTTGAAAAGTCGCTCTAAGTGCAGTTTTCTCAAATAAATGGTCTAAAACCAAACAAGAGTTTGCAGGAGTTGGTTGCTACATTCATGTAATTTTATTTAAAATCATGACAATTTCCACCCTGTAAATGCAGAAGTATTCAGATTACGTTAGCTGACAGGAGCTGTTTCAGGAATGGATTACATCAGGAAAGTACATGGAGCCACTGCAATCTGTAATCTGTTTTGGGGATTACATTTTAAAAGTTTATTTACAGACTTGAGATTTTGCATTTTTGTAGCTAAGGCCCTAAATTAAGTATTTATTTTTTTATGTTCAAAAAGTTGTTTCTACATGTTTGCTGTGGGTTTTGTATAAAAGAGTGTGAATTTTATTTTCCTCTTTCATGTATTTCTGGTCCTGTAGCTTTTATCACAGCCTCATGACACAACTACAGCAGCAGATTGTGAAATAACAGGTTGGACTGAACAAAAGGAGGTAGAACACTTCATTAGGGGGTAAAAGGGGCAGTTTTAAAAGCAAAATTAAGAAAAAAAATCCAGGCGAGGACAAGTGTACTAAAATTACCCTTAGATCTGGAAGGGTTAATTTGACTTATTTTTGTTCCATCTCAAACTTTTCCAAACATTATCGGGCAGTGTATAAGCGAATCCTCTCATCTTTGAAAAACTTCTGCCGGCTCTCAAAGGGGACCTCCTGAGGGAACTTCGCTGGCCCACTTTCACTTAACGGGGGGAGGAGAGGAGCTTTGGCTGACGACAGGAGGCGGCAGGTACAGGACGGTGCAGCTCCCCGGAGGCTGCAGCGGGAGGGCGGGAGCGCCGGGATCTCCGGGATGACATTTGGAGTGATGGGGCCGGGGGTCCGAGGGGAGAGAGGTCCTTGGGAGGTGAGGCGTGACGGAGCCGACACCTTCCTGTTGCCTCGGTGTTGGGGGATCTTCTGGGCGTGCAGTGTCATTCCTCTGAGCTGATGATGAAGAGCGGAGACAGAAATACAACAGAAGACACTTTTCTGTGAGGGACGAGAAACCATTTCCACGAGAACGAGATGAGGTTTTAACATAATTTCTAATATATGAGGAGTGTAACGATGTCTAAGTGTCACGCTACGATACGGTCACGGTCTGAACCTCATGGTACGATATTTATTGTTATTCTACAGAGTAACAGACTGACTCTAAAACGCTTTGACCAGTCATTTGGTGCATTTATTGTCATTAGGGATGGAACGAAATCCAAATCTCTCGATATTTTCATACAAGTCAAATTTCAAATATGTTTAGTCATTGTCATTGTTTAGTTTTTCTCACAGTATCATAGGAAATAGGGATGAGACAAGATTTCGAGAGACAAAATTTCTACAAGAGAAAAATGTGATTTTTTCCCCAAGCGATTTGGTTTGGACAAAAACGGGTTTCGAGTTGGTGAGTTACATGTCTTATCTTTCCCTGAAGCAGCACTAGAATGGAAACAAAAATAAGAAGTCAAGTAAAAAAAACCTGAAAACTGAATGTATATATTATAGGGATGTAACAATCACGTAAATCTGGTGATATCGAATCGTCAAAGGTGTCACAATAATCTGGTGAAGCATCACAATATCTGGAATCCCAAGTCTCTTTGCTTAAATGAACAGAGGGAACTACATAGACCATGATCCTTTGCTCCCTTTCAGTGCAGACGACATGAAAAACTAAATAATGACAATGACTAAACATATTTGAAATTTGACTTGTATGAAAATATCGAGAGATTTGGATTTCGTTTCATCCCTAATGACAATAAATGCACCAAATGACTGAAGCGTTTTAGAGTCAGTCTGTTCTTCTGTAGAATATCGTAATATCGTGAGCTATTTTACCATGAGACTTGGATATCGGTACAGTCCTAGTAGTTACTTGAATGGGCTGTGTCACAAAGGGCATCTGGAGTAATATGTTACCAAAAATATACAGTGAAATACTTGCACTAGTGTGTGGCTGTAATTAACATCCTGCATGTTTGTGCTGTTCAGAATACTGTGTGTTCACTGCAAATTTCTCTGATCTGGAAAAGATTTTCAAACTTATATCAGTTTCTTCATCTTGTTTTCAGATTTATTATCGACTTACTCGTTCTGACACTGCTTCATTTTAGTCTAAAGGTCGTTTTTTTTTTTTTTTAAGAAAACTTGTCCAGTAAATCTATCGGGATCATTTCACTACTTTAAAGTCATTTTCTGATAGATTTAAATTTTCTTATCTTAAGCGTTTGTGCTTTTTTCCCTGGTGCAAAGATCATTTAAAGTCAGTTTGCAGCGAGTGTTTGTCTTATATAAATGCTAACCACTCGCCCCCCTTAAAATCAATAATATTAACCTTAACTTTGGACGACTTTAGAAGGTCTAAAGTTCTAAATTGGCCTCAGACCTTCCTGTGGGGTCCCGTTGGAGCTCAGGCGTCTTTAGCTGGTGGTGTATACGTGTTTATGAGAGGAGCCCGTCACTGTAGATTGATCTTATAGTTGTTTTGAAGGTGCCCTTTGCTGCTAATTGTCCCGGTATAGGAGGACATATGTACGGAGCAGAGGCACTACGGGAGCCCGAGAAGGACAATTACAGCAGCTCCTCCGGGAGATGTGTCAGGGCTGGATAAATGTTTCATAGCTTCTGGCAAATGGGACAAGAAATACATCTTTTTTCCAGGTTGTCACAAAGGAGGAAGAGGAGGAGGAGGAGGGCGTGAAAAATGATGGGAAAATGGTGTGACGGGGATTCCTACTCAATTTACAGTTAAAAATGGCCCAGATTTGACTTGGTTTGTTTGGTTTAAATACATTTCCGTGTTACGTGTCTGAGCCGGAAAAACATTGGACATAAACAGCGACATACACAGTCAAAATGTGTAATACATTTGGTTTATAACATTAGCATTATTTTAAAGGCTGTGACTACGAAAACAGTCAGTTCTTTTAGTGCAAAAGCCAAAAAAACAGATTCTCGCAGATTAGCACCACTTCATGTTTTCCGCGCTGGAATCACAGGTGAAATTAGCTGCATTCATGGTGGAAAAGACAAATATGAATCCACATCCACAGGCTTTGCCTAAACCTAACCGGACCCCTATGATAAACCTAACCTGACCCCCCACCTAACCTTAACCGTACTTAACCCTAATCCAAACCTTAACCTGACTCTTACCCCCGTCTAACCCTAACCTATAACCCTAACCTTAACCTGACCTTGACCCCTCTGCCTAAACCTAACCTGACCCTGTGGTCCATACAGAAAAAAACGATAGGAAAACAGAAACTCCATTCGTGTAGTCATTCCCTATTTTAAAATACACAGTCATTTGAATTTCCATTTCCATTAAAGCAACAGCGTGTAACTTTCTGGAGGTGGCAGGATTCCATGAAGATTTAAAGTTAAAACCATCGGCACATTATCCGTGGAGACAGATGAGTTTTATGTGGAATATTATCGCCAAATGAACAATTACATACAAATAAGCAGGAGGAGGCCCAAATATGAGTCAGGTCTGTGAAGATGCGAGCCATCTCACATTAAGGACACGTGTTTTTCTTTCAGTGCAATAAAAACATCCTGAATTTAAAAAAAAAGTAAAATAAAAACAATCAAACAATGAACAAACATGATTTCTAAAAACCATGATGATGGGGCTTTAATGTGAATGCAAAGCTTCTTTTTCCCTATTTGAGTTCATATGTATTGATCCACCCTCCTGTGGGCTCACCACCTGCAGAGGGGTTCATAGGGGGGGTCAGGTGCTATGAGTATTGGGCAGCACGCTGCCCCCGCGACCCAGCCGGATTAAGCGGGAGAAGATGGATGGATGTATTGATGCAAATGTAAAAGTTTGGCTTTGAAAATCATTTTAAGGAATAAACCAAAGATACGGACTCACTACAGTCAGCAAAAGAACCTGTTGACCACGACAGTCGAATTAACTGTCTGCGTCAAAATGTGGAATTATCGATTCCACATTTTCACCTCATTTGTCGCGGTAAAACAAAGAGTCTTTAAGGTGCTTTACCTCATCAAATCAGTTTGGGAACTGCTGCGTTCATTTATCCGTCCGTCTTCCTCTCGGATCTCGGATATGACGTCATGTCCAAGCTTCAACTGTTTTATTATAAAGTATGTTTATTATGTGTCTGACTCTGAGTTCCAGATGCTCCAAAATAAATATGTGCTTCAGTTACACAACCTCAAGGAAGAATTCAGTATAAATAGTATAATTCAGTGTATTAGTGAAGTGGAAGCGTTGGTGTCGCGTGATAGTCGATCATCATCAAATAGACTTCTGAGTCAGATGAACAACGCACCGTTAAGTCATGGAAAACAACACACAGCACAAGGAAACACGTATTAAAAAAAGACCAAGTGTCAGTGTGTATGTTGGGGCTGGACTTCCTCCTCGTTACAGACTGTCCCAGGACGATTAGCACAGCTTGGCTCTGATTGGCCCCGTCAGACCGGTTTGCCAGCTGTCAGCCGGCTTCGACCGCTGCTGTCACCACACTCACCAATGCTGACAACACATGGGCCTAATGGAGCCCGTGATGAGCACATGACAATTACACGTCTGCGAGAGCCTCCAGATCCACGACAGAGCGAAAAGTGCTGACAGGAGCACACTGTGGTGAACCTGTCCCACTAACTCACCAGTTTGGGCTTCAAAATGTGTTGCTGATTATGCAAGCGGATGTGTCCTTAAGTATGACTGTGCACGAGGGCTGTTTTTACCACGATATCGTGGGAAACTCACGATATTACGATATTCTACAGAAGAACAGACTGACTCTAAAATGCTTAAGTCATTTGGTGCAACATTTATTGTCATTAGGGATGGAACGAAATCCAAATCTCTCTGGACCAGATTTACACCAGATTTTTTTGTTTGTTTGTTGTTTCTTTTGCTTTTTCGTTCATTCTTTCTTTAGTTCTTACATTTGTTTTTCTTTCATTCTTTCTTTTTGTTCTTTCTTTAGTTCATTTGTTCTTTCATTTGTTCTTTCTTTTTCGTTCTTTCTTTCGTTTGTACATCTCACCGTACCAGATTTATTATAATATTTCCTCCACTTTTTCCTCTAAAAATGCTTCACAGACTTAATCCACAGAATGAAGATGTAAAAGTGCTTAGAACAGTTGTTTCTTCATGTCGTCTGCACTGAAACGGAGCAAAGGATCATGGTCTATGTAGTTCCCTCTGTTTTTTTTAGCTGTTTCTGCATCAGAACTGTTCATTTCAGCAAAGAGACTTGGGATTTGATATATTGTGATGTTCCAACATATTATTGTAAGACCTTTGACGATACGATATCACCTTATTTACGTTATTGTTACATTCCTGCTGTGCACCCTAAAATCTGACCCTAAATATTGTTTTCAAGAACCTTCTCTTGGACTTACTGATGTGAACATTACGCTGAACCAGGAACCAATCATTTCAGTTTCTTTGTTTTTGGCATGACAGAGTTGCCCTTAAGTGTAGAAAAATGCACTGGTTGTGGAGGGGAAAGTAAAGCAACTGAGCCAGAGGAACTTATAACACATTTATCATCAAACTTTATTGGATTTCCAGTTTAAATTTGGTAGTAAAAAAAGCCACATTTTCCGTATAATAGTTGAGATAAGACTTTGATCTTTGGGACTTTGGGAAAATTGGCTTCTTATCTTTATTTGAGAGGATGTTGGATTATTTGGATCTCCTAAGCCTGCCTAAAAGTTTGTACTGTGATGCACATACTTTAATATCATAATATTCTAACTGTTGGATATTGTAAATGTTCAGCGTCAACAGACATTTGCTTCAAGTGCCTCAGACGCCTCCGTCAGTGAATAAACAACTACAAAACGTTTGGGAACTGCCAGAGATCACTTTGAAACAAATACATACAAAAAAGAAAAGTCTGCAGAGTTTTATAACAAATAATGTGCGACAAAGTTCTCTCGTTTTTAACTCTTGAAGATCTAAGGGCAATTTTAGTACATTTGTCATCGCCTGGATTTTATTCTTAATTTTGCTTTTCAAACTGCCCCTTTTACCCCCTAATGAAGTGTTCTACCTCCTTTTGTTCAGTCCAACCTGTTATTTCACAATCTGCTGCTGTAGTTGTGTCATGGGGCTGTGATAAAAGCTACAGGACCAGAAATACACATAAGAAAATAAAATAAAATTCACACTCTTTCATACCAAACACACAGCAAACATGTAGAAACAACTTTTTGGACATAAAAAATGCTTAATTTAAGGCCTAAGATACAAAAATGCAAAATATCAAGTCTGTAAATAAACAAAAAATCTCCTTATTGCTCTAAACCAAAAAACAAAAAAAGTGCAGTGGCTCCACGACTTTCCTGGTCCAGTCCTAGAAACAGCTCCTGTCAGGTCCAGGGCCAGAGCCACAGCACTTCTGCATTTCCAGGACGTTTATTACATTTGGATTTGTTCATTTGGACTGAAATAAACCTTTAAATAAAAATAGCAAAGGGATGGGCAATTACACACACCAAAATGTGTCATTTCCAATTTATTTGAGAAAAAAAACTGCACTTAAAGCGGCTTTTTCTGTTGATCTGAACACAGACGCTCAGAGGAGTCGACCATCTTGACTCACTTCACTCTTTGGCAAAGTTTGGGCCCATCAAAATGGACGGAGTGCATGAGTTTGGGGAAAACAAAGTTCCTATTTGGGGAGCTCTATGTCCGCTCTTTCAAAGGAAAAAAGTAAGTTTCTCTCTTTTACGGTTGGAAAGTTGTGCGTGGTTCTATAAAACATATTCCCCTGTATCATATATGATCCTGTAGATCTTAAGGGTTAAAGTAGAACATAATGATCACCTCTTTCCTTATAATCCTCCATTATGGCCCTATGGTGCAGTCTCCCCATGCTGGTTATGATTATAATGTATGATGAATGCTATTTGAACATGGAATACTGCAGAGATTAAGTGGCAACGTGGTGCAGTTTGAAAGTAGGATGGATTGAAACACCTCTGGATCACCTCTCTCCATGCAGCGCTCCATTGTAGCTCGACGGCGCCCTGCTCTTTTCCTCACCCGGCTTTGCCCTCGCTCGAATCACCTTCAGCGAACACACTAATTATCCATAACCGCACCTTATAACTCCACTTCTAACCCCCTTTAATTAAATTCACGCTGGTCGGACACCTATTCCAGCGCTCACAAATTGGCGCGCATGAGTCAGTGTACGATGTGAATGAGCCGGGCCCGACTTAAATCCCCCGACACATGAGAGGGAGTTCTTCTGGCTTTGGGAAGTCCGTGCGCAGTCATTGTGGTGCGGCGGGCGGAGATCTTCACCATCACCACGTCGCTTCACCATCTGCATTTTGGCACCTCAGGGGAGTCAGAAAAGGAAAGAAGCCCCAGTCTCTTCCGGCGCTCTGTTTCCTGCTCGCTGCCGGGTGTCTGAGGAGGCGCTGTGAAGTAAGTTGGAGAGGAAAGGAAATTGAAAGGCTGGAGTTTGGAGAAGCAGGGGAGAAGATGAAGGAGCCAGGATGGAATTGGCTGGCGGAGATGAGAGGGGACGTGCTGCGTGGGTTTGGGATGTGATTAAGGACGGGGAGAGTCGTTATTTCAAATACAGAACCTTTTTTGTCATTTTAGTTCCATTTTCTTACGAAGTGCAGATAATTATCCAATCCAACTTTATTTGTACAGCAAATTTTACCAACGCAAAGTCTCCAAAGTGCCGCACAGAGTCTGCACAATATAAATTAACATATTAATTGAAATAAAGCATAAAACAAAATAAATAAACAAGTAAAAAACCTGAAAGAAATACAAATGTTTCATAGTTTATCATATTCCTTACATATATATGGTTCTATAGTCATCTTTCTTAACATATGTTACTTTACCTATAATTGTTTGGTCCTTTATGCATAATTCTTGCGTCTTTCCTTCTTTTTTATTATCATTTATCAGATTTAACTGTATACTATAGATTTAATTGTCATTACTTAAAATGACTATGTTGTCGTATTCATTTAGCAGTTTTATATCATTAATTAGAATTTTATTATTTTCAATTACTTTATATTTTGGGTTTAAATTTGAATTCCTGGACAGAATTTGTAGGCAGTACAATCAGGATGTTTTTTGCTACGTTTTTTCACTATTATCTCCTGTTATCTTATACATTTTAGGGTTTTTTGACCATTTATGCAGTTTCAGTACCTTCATATTTACAATAATATAATTCCGCCAGCATTCGGAAATGTGTTGTTTTTTTTAGCGTTTTCAAATAATATAATTCACTAATTCCACAGAATGAAGATGTAAAAGTGCTTAGAACAGTTATTTCTTCATGTCGTCTGCACTGAAACGGAGCAAAGGATCATGGTCTATGTAGTTCCCTCTGTTTTTTTTAGCTGTTTCTGCATCAGAACTGTTCATTTCAGCAAAGAGACTTGGGATTTGATATATTGTGATGCTCCAACATATTATTGTGAGACCTTTGATGATACGATATCACCTTATTTACATTATTGTTACATTCCTGCTGTGCACCCTAAAATCTGACCCTAAATATTGTTTTCAAGAACCTTCTCTTGGACTTACTGATGTGAACATTACGCTGAACCAGGAACCAATCATTTCAGTTTCTTTGTTTTTGGCATGACAGAGTTGCCCTTAAGTGTAGAAAAATGCACTGGTTGTGGAGGGGAAAGTAAAGCCAGAGGAACTTATAACACATTTATCATCAAACTTTATTGGATTTCCAGTTTAAATTTGGTAGTAAAAAAAGCCACATTTTCCGTATAATAGTTGAGATAAGACTTTGATCTTTGGGACTTTGGGAAAATTGGCTTCTTATCTTTATTTGAGAGGATGTTGGGTTATTTGGATCTCCTAAGCCTGCCTAAAAGTTTGTACTGTGATGCACATACTTTAATATCATAATATTCTAACTACTGGATATTGTAAATGTTCAGCGTCAACAGACATTTGCTTCAAGTGCCTCAGACGCCTCCGTCAGTGAATAAACAACTACAAAACGTTTGGGAACTGCCAGAGATCACTTTGAAACAAATACATACAAAAAAGAAAAGTCTGCAGAGTTTTATAACAAATAATGTGAGACAAAGTTCTCTCTTTTTTAACTCTTGAAGACCTGAGGGCAATTTTAGTACATTTGTCATCGCCTGGATTTTTGTCTTAATGTTGGTTTTAAAACTGCCCCTTTTCCCCCTAATGAAGTGTTCTACCTCCTTTTGTTCAGTCCAACCTGTTATTTCACAATCTGCTGCTGTAGTTGTGTCATGAGGCTGTGATAAAAGCTACAGGACCAGAAACAGAGATGAAAAAATAAAAACTGAAAATAAAAATCACTCTTTTATACAAAACCCACAGCAAACATGTAGAAACAACTTTTTGGACATAAAAAATGCTTAATTTAAGGCCTGAGCTACAAAAATGCAAAATATCAAGTCTGTAAATAAACAAAAAATCTCCTTATTGCCCTAAACCAAAAAAAAAAAAAAAAAAGTGCAGTGGCTCCACGACTTTCCTGGTCCAGTCCTAGAAACAGCTCCTGTCAGGTCCAGGGCCAGAGCCACAGCACTTCTGCATTTCCAGGGTGGAAATTACATTTGGATTTGTTCATTTGGACTGAAATAAACCTTTAAATAAAAATAGCAAAGGGATGGGCAATTACACACACCAAAATGTGTCATTTGCAATTTATTTGAGAAAAAAAACTGCACTTAAAGCGGCTTTTTCTGTTGATCTGAACACAGACGCTCAGAGGAGTCGACCATCTTGACTCACTTCACTCTTTGGCAAAGTTTGGGCCGATCAAAATGGACGGGGCGCATGAGTTTGGGGAAAACAAAGTTCCTATTTGGGGAGCTCTATGTCCGCTCTTTCAAAGGAAAAAAGTAAGTTTCTCTCTTTTACGGTTGGAAAGTTGTGCGTGGTTCTATAAAACACATTCCCCTGTATCATATATGATCCTGTAGATCTTAAGGGTTAAAGTAGAACATAATGATCACCTCTTTCCTTATAATCCTCCATTATGGCCCTATGGTGCAGTCTCCCCATGCTGGTTATGATTATAATGTATGATGAATGCTATTTGAACATGGAATACTGCAAAGATTAAGTGGCAACGTGGTGCAGTTTGAAAGTAGGATGGATTGAAACACCTCTGGATCACCTCTCTCCATGCAGCGCTCCATTGTAGCTCGACGGCGCCCTGTACCGCGCTCTTTTCCTCACCCGGCTTTGCCCTCGCTCGAATCACCTTCAGCGAACACACTAATTATCCATAACCGCACCTTATAACTCCACTTCTAACCCCCTTTAATTAAATTCACGCTGGTCGGACACCTATTCCAGCGCTCACAAATTGGCGTGCACGAGTCAGTGTATGATGTGAATGAGCCGGGCCCGACTTAAATCCCCCGACACATGAGAGGGAGTTCTTCTGGCTTTGGGAAGTCCGTGCGCAGTCATTGTGGTGCGGCGGGCGGAGATCTTAACCACCACGTCGCTTCACCATCTGCATTTTGGCACCTCAGGGGAGTCAGAAAAGGAAAGAAGCCCCAGTCTCTTCCGGCGCTCTGTTTCCTGCTCGCTGCCGGGTGTCTGAGGAGGCGCTGTGAAGTACCGGTAAGTTGGAGAGGAAAGGGAATTGAAAGGCTGGAGTTTGGAGAAGCAGGGGAGAAGATGAAGGAGCCAGGATGGAATTGGCTGGCGGAGATGAGAGGGGACGTGCTGCGTGGGTTTGGGATGTGATTAAGGATGGGGGTAAGTCGTTATTTCAAATACAGAACCTTTTTTGTCATTTTAGTTCCATTTTCTTACGAAGTGCAGATAATTATCCAATCCAACTTTATTTGTACAGCAAATTTTACCAACGCAAAGTCTCCAAAGTGCCGCACAGAGTCTGCACAATCTAAATTAACATATTAATTGAAATAAAGCATAAAACAAAATAAATAAACAAGTAAAAAACCTGAAAGAAATACAAATGTTTCATAGTTTATCATATTCCTTACATATATATGGTTCTATAGTCATCTTTCTTAACATATTTTACTTTACCTATAATTTCTTGGCCCTTTATGCATAATTCTTGCGTCTTTCCTTCTTTTTTATTATCATTTATCAGATTTAACTGTATACTGTAGATTTAATTGTCATTACTTAAAATGACTATGTTGTATTCATATTCATTTTGCAGTTTTATATAATTAATTAGAATTTTATTATTTTCAATTACTTTATATTTTGGGTTTAAATTTGAATTCCTGGACAGAATTTGTAGGCGGTACAATCAGGATGTTTTTTGCTCCCTTTTTTTCACTATTATCTCCTGTTATCTTATACATTTTAGGGTTTTTTGACCATTTATGCAGTTTCACTACCTTAATATTTACAATAATATAATTCCGCCAGCATTCGGAAATGTGTTTTTTTTTTAGCGTTTCCAAATAATATAATTCCATCCATCCATCCATCTTCTCCCGCTTAATCCGGCTGGGTCGCGGGGGCAGCATGCTGCCCAATACTCATAGCACCTGACCCCCCCCATGAACCCCTCTGCAGGTGGTGAGCCCACAGGAGGGAATAATAATATAATTCACTCGTAAATAAATGGGATTAGAAACGACATCGACAGTCGAGTCTTTTGGGACGCACGTGTATAAAGGCCTTTGCGTTTAAGGGTAGACGCTTGTTGACGTGCAGGAAATTTGTCGAACATTCAAGATGCACTGCTCCAAATGCTTGAAAAAAAACCTTGGAAATGTTGGACTGTGTAGATACTCTGCATGTAAACCTGATGCCCTGAACACGGCACCGGCAAAGCCCGTTCTGTTCTGTTGAGTACCAAAGTGTCTGTGAGGTTTATGTGAACAGGATGGACAGTAAATTCTGAGGCAAAATGTCTTTAAAATTACAACAGAGCAAATCAACTCATAAAAACACTCTTTGGAATAAGCCATTTTGCACTTAAAATAAATGTCACATCAGCTTAGCCAAAATCCTTCAGCGTTTCCCATTGGATGGAAGTTACTAGAAAAGTACACACAGCTTCTCGTGCGCGTTGGAAAAGATGGAACTGCCAAATATTGAAGCGTCATTCCAGTTTCAGCTGCCATCTGCCCGTCAGTATGCAGCCTGAACCTCTTCTACGACGCACAATTGGAACAAGTGAAACAGCAAGTGAACATCTTTGGGAGTTTGAATCCAATTCACCAACTTTTGGACCACACTAGTGTCATTTTATTTTGTTGCTCTGGTAAATAGCAAATCAGTTGTAGGGATGGGTACCGAAAAATGTTTTTTTCTGTGCCAACTTTCGGTTCCTTGGCTTTAAATGTTTGCGTCGATGAGCCAATAAATACAGCACCGGTTCAACAGCAGCGCAGGTGCTCGATATTACAAACAGCGCTCACGTTTACAGTCTTACCAGTAAAACCGAAGAGCTGCAGACACAGCGCAGCATCCAGTCCAACTTTATGTGTATGGTACATTTTACCAACACAAAGTCTCCAAAGTGCTGCACAGAGTAAGAACAGTATAAATTAACACATTAATTTAAATAAAGCATAAAATAAATAATAAGCAAGTCAATAAAAAACCCTAAAATACTAAATCAGCTCATAGAAAAACGACAAATAAAATCATTAAAAGAGTCAGAGGACCAAACATTTCTCAGGCCGTGTTATAACTGAACATTGTACAGTCGCCCACTATGTTTTAAAATATGAATTAACATAACCATAAAGTAACTGAAGGATTGATGAGTATTTTCTTAAGACTATAGGTCATTCACATTTCAAAAATACATGCATGGAAAAGCAGGTATCGTAATGTTCTGGTGTCAAAAACTATCAAACAGTACTGAAGTTTAATAACTTGTTTTACTTCCCGGCTCAATAACCCGACTTCTGGGACAGGGCTCCTCCTGCCAAGTTTGTTCAAGGTGCTGTCCGTCCATTGACCATTTTGTGGCACTATATTCTCTCCAAATGGATCATATAGAAGAGAGATTGTGTCAGCTTTTGTGTGCCGCCGTGTGAAATATATCACTGGCGGCTGTGTGTGTTTCATATAGATACTGTTGATTGATTTAGGCCTCGTGGGCGGGTTGTGAAGTTGTAAGAATATGAAAAAGTCAAAGAAAATAAGTTCCAAAGATTTGATTGAACAAGACAGTTGAATCAAACAGGATGTGAGACGCGTGCACAGATGTCGGTGTTGGGCTTCGTACCGTCCCCGCACATGGGGCACAATCTGGACCCTTCTACACTCAAGCTAAAAACAGAAAGAAGTTGGAAAACTAAAGTTTCACGGCAACAGTGGCTTAGGTGTTAGAGAAGTTGCCTTATTACCATTAGGTTTAGGGTTCTGTCTCCTCTCTGACCACTGTATGTCATTGTGTCCTTGAGCAAGACACTTGACCCACCTTGCCCAAATGAATGTGTAGAATCCCTCAGTCGTCCAGGTGGAATCCAGGGCAAAGGAGAGAGTTCAGTTTATCAACTGGACAAGAGTTGATTTGTTCCTCCAGCATCTGACCAGAACTAGAGAAGCAGCGAAACAAATTCAACCAAATAAACTCTTGTCCAGTCGACAAACTGAACTCTCTCCTTCACCTTGAACGCGCACATGGTGTAAACTGGCTGCAAAATATTGGTAACCAAAATGTAGACTCAAGTAAGAGTACTGGTATTTTGAACTAATACAACTCGAGTTTTATTTATTTAACCTTTATTCTTCCAAGGAAATCCCACTGAGATTAAAATCCGCTTTTCCAAGGGAGCCCAGGCCAAGAGCTCGTAAAACCACATTTAAAACACAATTAAAATGACAAACTTGATAAAAATGACAATAACACCATTAAAACAAGTACAAATTGAGGAGGCTGTTTCAAGCGTCTGGATTTAAACTCGTTCAGTGAAATAAGTTCCAATAGTTTCCAGTCCTTTTGTTCTAGAGCCGACACTTTTTCCCAGTTCCTGTGCAGCAAATGGAACAGAGAGGAACAAATGATCATTAGATCGATAGAAGTAAGTCTATAGAGATATAGTAAAAAAATAGAAGTTGAAGTACAAAGTGGTATGTGGGGAAACTACTCGAGTAAGAGTAGGGAGGTAATTTGCAAATTGTAAAGCGAACATGAAATAATAATGGTATTTTTGGAGGTTATAACACAAACACTAGAAATGTGAAGTGTTGCAAGAAACAAACGTTCAAATCATTTATTATTGATATAAAGTATAATCTTTATGCCAACAGTCACTCACAGACTTATTTACACTGAGAAGAGGAAGAAAATATGAAAGTACGAGTCAAATAGACAAATATTATCTCTGAAAACTACTCTGAGAAGTGCCATTTTATTAAAAAACTTAAGCTGAGTAATTAAGGATAACTCACTTGTGATTAAATCTAAAGGGGAAAAAAAGTCGCCTGTTCATCTCAGAAGTCCACAGACTCTAATAATGATCCAGGCAGACTGCAGCTCAGCTCTGTGGGGACTGTGCATTGAAGGGACTCCTCTGACCCCATTACTGGCCTCGTATGAACTCTTTATCCCCACAGAGTCGCTCTGACCCCACAGTGTCGCTCTGACCCCACAGTGTCGCTCTGACCCCACTCTCTGTCAGACGGGCGACCCCTGACCCCCCGGTCTGATCACCGCGGGGCCGGAGCGTCTCTGCAGAGGACAGTGAAAAGGTGCTGCTGTCCTGGAGGCTCAGACATGCACAGTGGATACGTGGACCTCTGGCCTCGCTGCAAGGAGGTCCCAGGTTCAATTCCCAGAACATACGGGGCTAAGTGTGTGGTGTTTGCCTGTTGGACCTGTGTCTGGGCGGGTTTGCTCAGACTGATGCAGTTTCTATGAACCTAAATCATTCACAATACGCAAAATTCTTCAGTTACCTACTCCTGACTCGCCAGACCAGTTCTACATACAGAACATACACGTGAAATCTTTATTTACAAAATGGGATGGTAGGGGGCGTACTTGTGTAGAAAGCGCTTTGTGTTGCATTGTTTGTATGAAGTGCTCTATAAATAAAGTTTGATTGATTAAAAAAACACAATTATCACAGGTCGCTCCAGTGGCGTTTTAAAGGACAAATATCCTTTAAAAACATCAAAACTTTAACCTACAAAAAAAGGACACATATGCAAAACTGCCAACATAAAATAACTGTTCCCTAATGTATGTGTATTTGATGAATTGTGTGTAGAATCCCTCAGTCGTCCAGGTAGAATCCACGGTAAAGGGGAGAGTTCAATTTGTCAACTGGACTGTAATTTCAGATGATGACAACAGCAGTTGGAAGAATCCAGACAGGAAATTTACTCAAGTTATACTTAACTTTATCTGCGTAAAAATCTCAAAACTCATTACCTACTAAAATAATGGATTTTGAAATCGCGCAGAATTTAGGCAACGGAGCCTCAAAGCCAAACATCGGTTACTGGAGTGAATCTTGTAAAATCTTCATGGCGGTTTTGGACCCCATCACAAACCAAAATGTCAGGTTAGGGCAAGAAATTCTCAAGAGCAAACTCCAAGGTGCTTTTGGGAAAGATACATTTCTTTTCCTGAAATCGCCCTGTGACGCCGCCATGCTTGAAAATCAAGCTTTACTAGAGGAAATCCAGGCACTTCATGACAATCAGCATGAACGGCCTCAACTTCACTTGGAAGAACGCTGTGCTGTATTAAGCTCTGAAATGAAAACCAGGCACTTCTCCGGGAATGCGAAGAGCTACAGAACAAATTGAGTGCAGAGACAGGTCAAAAAGAAATTCGTAAACTGGAGGACGAATTGAGCTCTTTGAAAGTCCTGAATGTTCATTTGAAATCTGAGCTTGACCTTTTAAAATCAAAACTGCCTCAATGTGACTTGGACGAACGCCGTGCTGTATTAAACTCTGAAATGGATCACATCTGTGCAGAAAATCAGGCACTTGGCGACATGTGTAAAGAACTACAGACGAAAATAACTAGTGTAGAGACAGTCCAAGAGGAAACCAGAAAACTGGAGGACGAACTGAAACTATTGAGATACGAGAACCTCACTTTGGCAGAGGAGTGTGGCCAGTTAGAATCAAAACTGCCTCAAGGAGAAGAAAAAGCACGATACGACCACCTGAAATCTGAGATGGACAGAAGCTTGGAAGAAAAAGAGCTTCTACAGGACAAGATCTCGAAGATGAACCAGAAAATTGCTAACGAGTTGTGCTGGTGGAAGAAATGTGAGGCCTTGGAGCTGTCACGGAGCTCCATAAAAAGTGAAAATGAATAAAATAAAACTACGAATATGACACTCTCTGGCTGGAGGAGCGAGACTGCAGGGAAAGAGTGGAGAGGAGACAGCAGAAGCAGGCCGAGAATGGCCAGATGCTGCAAGAAATCGCCGCACTGGAGGAGACAATGCTGGACCTCAAAGTCATGTGCGAGAGCTACAGGCACATGGACAAGGAAGACAGCAAGGTGAAAGAAATGAACAAGAACCTGTTAAAGAAAAAACAGACACTCCAGAAGGAGTTACAGAAGTACACAGCGCACTTGAGGAGAAGCTCCAGATGGCCACAACTGCCATAAGTGAAGTGAAAACAGAAAACAGCAACCTGTACAAACAAGTTCTGATCCTTGAGCAGGAAATTGGAAGCAAGAAGCTGCTAAAAGCTCATCTGAAAAAACTCAAAGATGAGGAGAAATCTCTTCTACAACGTCAACATGACCTACAGACAGATATTTCTGATTTAGATGTGGTCAGCAAAAGAGGTCCTATCAAACAGCTCCTGTCTGAAAACCAAGAGCACACAAAGACAGTCCTGGACCTGCAGGCCATGAACGACCATCTCCAGGCAGAGTACTGGAAACTATTTGCAAAACTGCCAAGTGATGAACTCTTGAAATTAATGAACAACAACTTGAAGATCAACATAAAAGCAAAGGAACAGCTCAACGACAAGCAGGCGCGTGAGGTCATCATGATGAGGCTAAACCACAGGTCCAAGAAGTCAGGAGAAAGCTCAGGAGTTAGCACAGAAGCTAGCTCAGGAGTTAGCACAGAAGCTAGCTCAGGTGTTAGCACAGAAGCTAGCTCATGAGTTAGCACAGAAGCTCGCTCATGAGTTAGCACAGACGTTAACACAAGGTACCAACCAAAGGTACTAACCAAAGGTATGCAATAACAATATATAAAATGCATAATCTGTGTTAGTATAGGACAGCATATTGCACATAGTTCAGCTTGGAATGGAAGACAACAATGTAATAAAAATAAAATGCCAAGATATAAACCTTAATTCTATCTTCTGACACCGAACGTCACTCGATTATCTCTAAACAGAACGATATCTGCTTAGAACAGTCTCTCAATCATTTATTTGCCCCATTTAATCTGCAGTCATCACTCCAACCACCAACAGGTTCCTTTACAAGTCTCCTAAAGCCTGCGCAGATGCTGTAAACCCCGGCTGTAAATAAGAATACGCCCTGTTTATTCCCCCATTATGATTCCTATTGGCCTTGTGAGAAGCTATGCGCGGAATATGGCCATACATTACAAGGCACCGCGGCCCCTTTGTGTGGTATTCTGTATATCCTGTATTTTATTATCCACGTTGATTCCTGCTCGGAACGTTTTTATCGGAGTTGCGCACGGCCCATTTGTTGCAGAGAAGGCAGTTTAAGAAATGGAGGCGAGCTGGTGGTTTTAATGGACTTCACAGAGGTGGTGAGGAGATTAAACCAGGTCTTCCCCGCAGGACGAGTACATAAAACAAGACACATGTGCTTCATCTGAATCTAAAGCTCAGAGTGGGAGATACACACCTGACCTTTAGTGTGTCTCATCAGAACGTGAGGCTCGATGTGAATTACTTACATTTTTTTCACGTCTGAATCAGTTTAAAAGTCAATTAAGAAGCTGAGACGTGCCCATGAGCTACACTGTGGGGTAAAAATATTGTGTAACTCTATATATTCTGCCTCCACTAGTAATTAGGAACTAGCTTTACAGATAGCGAACAGTTTCTCCAAGAAACACCCAGGAAGCCTCGTGCTGTTTTGGACATTTACTGAAGAGTTGACTGTAAAACTGTAACATACAAAAAATAAATGCATATTACAATTATGTTTTCACATTTAAATGAACAAAGAATAAGTAGAACTATAGAAAAATGTGGAACAGTGTAATGCAACTTAATATATGCATAACAATAGTTTAACAGTAGCTGGACTTCATAAAAATGTCTATAAAACAAGTGATTAGCATCATGCTAACATAAATTGTAATTAGCGTCATATATTTTAGAATTTCAAATGTAAAACAACTTAAAGTGCATCAAAGAGTGAATTAACATCTTATTCTAAAATCTTAACATCACAATACTTACAGACAGATATTTTCATGGGGCCAAAAAACAGATTACAGGAATTAAACACTGGTAAGTAGCAGAACAGTTGAAAAACAATATGGCGGCTAAGGGAGCTCAGAGTAGACGGATAAACACAAAACAGATCAACTCAAAACAGAATTATTCTTTCTCCACTGGGGCAGAACACTATAAAATATGACTATCCACACCGGTGGTTCTCAAACTTAGCACAACAAGAACCACCCAAGAAAAGACTTGTTTATCTGAGGACCAAACAATTACTTCCAATTTATGATTTTGGAAATAATACCTTAAAAATAATTTTTATATCTGAGTCTTAAAATGTTTGCAGTACGTAACTTTTCCGTATCGCATTTCTCCTCAAAAGTTTAATTTGTTAAATGCTGTTATTTGGTTAAATAACTTGCCCCTCGATACTGAGCTGAGAGAATTAGGGGTACGAATGTTCCCCTATGAAATGGGACACCCCTCGATCACTGTTTGCATCACCAAAGAAAGAAAATCTCAAAACACAAAGTTTGATTAACACCGTTTTGTTGGTTTTTTTTACGTTGGTTTTACGTTTCTGAGCGACACATTTAACGCTGGAGTCATGGAGAAGAGTCTCTCTATCCCCCATATTCCTTTGAGAAATAACTGAACAGAAATGGAAGAATTTTGTTTTTCTGTCTTGTTTTTAGGTCTGTGAAATAGGCCGTGAAATAGGTATTGGGTTTTTATATAAAACGGTCTGAAGAAACCTGTAGTAACCCTGTACTTAATCGTTTCTACAGGCGCTCCTGCCGAGAAACTGCATAAACGAGGACCAAATGACATAAGAGGCAAATACAGAGGAGCTTGAAAACCGCTAATCGTACACGTACCACAGTCTGAGAAACACTGTAGTACTCATATTTTTAACAGTAATGCTGAGTGAAAGAAAGAACGGAATGTATATTTTTATTGCACAAGATTCGGCTTTTGAAAACGCGGCTGGAGAAAGAGTAAATGGTAATAATTGGACCTTTCTATTCAAATGGCACATCTGTTTTTAGTACGATGGGAGGACGACTTCTGTTTTACTTTAATTTACATAGTACGGTTGTTGTGGGAATGGACATACGCGGGATACAAAATCTTTTTTCTCATATTCTTTTCCTTTTCGCTTTAACATGAACTTTAACTACAGTAGCTGCTTCGAGAAATAAAGTACCCAACGTTCTGTCACACAAGTGAACGCTTTTATTTTGTTAAATTCATGTAATTTATGTGGTCGTTCTTCAGTCGTATTTAGAAGTCTATGGATATGTCATTGTTCTGCCTGAAATGTTCCCCAGTGTGACATTAAACATTAATATTTATTCAATTACTGGTGGTTCTATAGCTCAAATATACCTAGAAAAACAGATTGTATGTGTGTGTGGTTTCCTCTCCACTGGGGCTGTACCGATATCCAAGTCTCACAATACGATATAGTTCCGGTCTGAAGCTCACGGTCCAATATTTATTGCGATATCGTGGGAAAGCTCACGATATGGTGGCTCATGATATTACGATATTTTACAGAAGAACAAGACTGACTCTAAAATGCTTTGACCATTTGGTGAAACATTTATTGTCATTAGGGATGAAACGAAATCCAAATCTCTCTGGACCTGATTTACACCATAAACATCTCACTGTACCAGATTTATTACAATATAAAACTGTGAATCTGCTCCTTTTTCCTCTAAAAATGCTTCACAGACTTAATCCACAGAATGAAGATGTAAAAGTGCTTAGAACAGTTATTTCTTCATGTCGTCTGCACTGAAACGGAGCAAAGGATCATGGTCTATGTAGTTCCCTCTGTTTATTTTAGCTATTTCTGCATCAGAACTGTTCATTTAAGCAAAGAGACTTGGGATTCCAGATATTGTAATAGTCCACGATATTACTGGGACACCTTTGACGATACGATATCACCAGATTTACGTTAATGTTACAGCCCTGCTCTCCACAGATCTGACCTGTAACTTCCTCTACATGAAGATAGGAAGGTTTAATTATTATTGTGAGATATTCCAGACAAAGCAATCATATTTCCAGCATCTTTAAAAGTCTAGTGGTCAATATATGCTAGAAAACACACAAGATCAGATATAAAAAGTATATGTAGGTGTAATTGTTTACTATAACTAAACAGCCATAGGTCTAAACACACTTACTGATATTTTTTAGGCTTTGACCGCACATAAACGTGGCTGACAGGACGCTACGAACCAAAACCATCGGGTTATTCATAACCAGCTATTTTGAAGCTGGACTGTGTAACTCTTTTGGTAGAGATTTTCCATGAAGATTTTATTGCTTTGGCTGCAATGTTCCGAAATATGACATTACACTTCTCAATCTCCGCAGAGTCGAGCAGGACACACCACCAATTTACGCCGATCTACTCCCAGTCAGAATGTTTGTAAAGGTATTTTACAGCTATGAAAACATGCATAATCGAATAAATACATCTGATAACAGTTTAATACTAGATTGTGGAACCCAAACCTGAAACGTTACACAGTGCACCTTTATATTAATGGATAAAAAGAAAAACAGAAGGGATTTTCTTTATTTTATCTGCATTTTTCATTATTTGTTTTCCAGTCCCATACAGTTGGATAGTTCCCGTTTTACATATTAACGTGATCTCTGCGTCGGACTAGAATAGATCAATGCTTCGTGTGTACGGCTGCACGTTATAAATATGTATTACCAGTGCCGTTTGCGGGGGCCGTATATTTTCCACGTTGCAGCGAGTGGAGAAGGCGCTCTGAGATCAGCCCACGGCCTCTGGGATTATCGTTCTACCAGGGGACTGACCACAGCCGATAACACGACTGATGCAACCTCCAGCTCTGTGAGAGAATGCACCGGAACCGTGTCCATTAAGTCCCACGGGTCCGAGCGAGGAGATGGGATAAAACCGTAGAGACGCCCCTGGCAAATGCAGACGCCGTGTTGTGTTTGGAAGAAGAGAGAAGTTACCCGGAATGTACAGCAGGAGCATCACGGTGCGCAGAGGCAGAGCTGCACACGCGCTGACTCTTAAACGCTTCAGTTTACGCCAGAACACGAAACTTTTCACGTTGTTTATTGATTTATTGTTGATTGAATGAATGTTTGAAATCAGAAAACAGTTGTGGTTTTAGAGAACTTATTCTGAAAGGGCATCGGACGTTTATTTTGACACCGGGTGCTTATTTCCTGTCTTTCCCCTGAGAAAAAGCCTGGAGATGCTCAGTGTTCGCTGCAAAATTAGAACTCCAACCTAATTTGAGCGTCGTGTAGTGTAATGACGGCTGTTGGACGCGCGTATGACACTGCTGGTGTAGATCGTCCGACCGGTGAAAATGGAAAGCGACACCTGCGCGTGTGCTATGCTGCTTTTAGCATAAATTGGGGGTTATATTATGAAATGGGGACAGAGTCTTTGCAAATTGGAATATAGTAAATGGTTTGAGTTCTGCAGATCTCTTTAATATTGCACTGGTGTCTGTAAATTATCAAGACTAATACAAGACTAAGACCACATAGTAATAAAGAACTATTATTGTAGAAAATGTGTTTTTATGATCATTTTGGTGTTGGAGTATGAAGCCTGTTCCTTAATACTGAAATGGAGTTGTTGTATTTTCACCACTAGTCTGCGTGTCTATAAACTATGTAAGAAGCAAATAATTCATTTTACACAAATACCTCTTCATGTAGACATTTATTAACAAAAATATGCGTTTTGATGAATATTTAATATTCACTTTGTGTCGTCAAAGATCATTAAAGCTATAGTTTGTCACTTTTTTCACCTACCCACTCGACTAGAATAAAAGTATGTTATAGGTTTATTATTGCACTGAAAAACATGCATCCTCACTCTGTACGGGCTCGCATCTCCACAAACCTGCCTCTTCTTTGGCCTGGAGAGGGAACTTCACTGGCGTGTTTCCATGGAAATGCCATTCCTTTGGCCGTAATATTCCACAGTGTGCCATAAAATCACTGTATAGCGCTTTTTGTTGCATTTTTTGTATGAAAAATACTCTATAAATATAGTTTGATTGATAAAACTGTCTCCATGGAGAATATTCCAAAGTATGGCTTTAACTTTGTGTTTACGTGGATTCGTGCAGGTGACTCTCCACCTCCAGGAAGTTACAAACGATTAGGGGCGTTAGAAAAAATTGATTTGGTGATATATCATGACACTTCATTGTGCAGTTCTTGAATCGATTCAAAATGCGTCTGAATCAAGTTTTTAAATCATATTTTTCACTCAAATTCATTAGTTGTAGTAGTTCTATTTCATAGAATTTGGTTCTCGTGAAGGTGTAATTGACAATATTAGAATTAATTATTGATAAATTGCGATATATCATCCGGATATATGGTGATACACTGAATCTTGATGTGCGCATCATCATATTTACCATATCTCACCCCTACATACGGTCATTCAAGAATTAGAGAATTAACAAATAAACACTGCATACTGTAGAGCTGCGACCATGTTTCACTTCATTTGCAAAAACATGAAAACACTGCGAGGTTTTAATGGGCAAATCCACTTCAGTGCAGATAATTAACTGCTGCTGCTTCTTCTGTATGTGGGAATATTACCTGCAGACACCACACGGCCTCCAGAAGAACACGCTGGTTACTACAGGTTACCGGGTTAACATCCTCTCTGGAGCTTTAATCCACATCTCGCTCTCTGACTAATTATAAATGCAGCTCAGCGTTGGAGCGTCCGCGGCGCAGGTGGAGCAGACGGTGCGTTCGCTGCAGGCTCGTACGGCTGAAGCTGTCAGCGGTGATGAATTTACATTGGAGTTAGCGGTGAGAGAACACACGAGGCTGTCGGGCAAACGCAGCACGTGGACGGGATGCACAATCCGAGACGGCGGACATTTTGATACACACCGGGTTATTATGAGCTGCAGAGGGAGAGTGTACGCTGCTTTTACTGTAGGCTGAGTTTAGAGTGTAATGGTCAAAGAACCGTCATCCTGAGCAGCACAGTACACGCCTCAGGGACTGGACTCTAGGGTTATATTTATTGTGAGACATACAAACAGTAGGATTTACCAATAATATAAAATGACAGTGCATAACTTTCTGGATTACCGGGAAATACAAAGTTAAAACCATTCTTTGGAACATTCCCCATAGACGTAGATGTGTTTAATGGCATAATGTGGAATATTACAACCAAAAGGAGCAACATTTCCCTGGAAACAACAAGGAAAAGGCCCAAATAGAGTCAGGTTTGTGGAGATGAAAGTGCTTTCTCAGTATGAGCACATCGTTTTCAGTGTTTTTCAGTGCAATAAATTGAAACTAAATGAAAAACAAAACAAAGACATTGGTTTTCATTATAGTCTTTTCTTTTCTGGCTTCATGAAATATACAGTTCTGTGCAAAAGTTTTAGGCAGGTGTGAAAAATGCCAAAGTGGTTCAGAACTCTCTCTCGCGTAAAGAAGAAGAAGCAGAAGTTGTGTTGGTGCTGGTCTGGCCCCACAGGCCCTGACCTCAGCATCAGGGAGTGAGTCTGATTCCCTGAAGAGACAGAAGGATGTGAGGAAGCTCCATCCACACAACATCTGAGCTCAGTTCTTCTACATGTTTGGAACAGGGACCAGCCCAGGTCCTTCACAAACTGTCTGCAAGTAAAACCTAGAAGAACTGAGGCTCTTCTGAAGGCAAAGCTCACACTGAATATGGATCTGATTTACATTTCTCTTCTGTTCAGTCACTGTGTTTTGGTGATTGATGAAAATAAATGATGAACACTTCCATTTTTGAAGCATTCACTTTGCAGAATTTTTTTCCACAACTGCCTAAAACTTTTGCACAGAACTGTAGATACGCTGATGCTTTCACTGACTCAACATGAATTACTTAAATTTTGTTCACGTCTGAATCAGTTTAAAAGTTGTTTAAGAAGCTGAGACGTGCCCGTGAACCTCACGGTGGGATAAAAATATTATGTAGCTCTATAAAATAAAACTATCTACACCAGCAGTTACCAAAACTTCTCACAAGTACCAGCAAAGAAAATAGTTGTTTATCTGAGTACCACCAGATCTCAGCTAAACTGTGGCTAAACAAGGACTTTCAGGGCTCCTACAGGGTCTTAAAAAGTCTTAAAATCATTGAATTTATGAATTTAGAAATGATACCTTAAAAAGACTTCGAAAAAATGTTGAATTTTTATATCTGGGTCTTAAAATGTGTGCAGTTTGTAACTTCTCTGTATCACATTTCATCTCAAAGGTAAATTTCTTAAACACCGTTATTTGGTTAAATAACGTTGCCTAAATAAAAGGCGGAGGAACCAGTAATTGAAAACACAGCACAGCCCCGGGTCAGAATCCTCTGAACACGTCACTGAACATCACACTACAGAACGAGCAGCAAGCTGAGCAGAACAATAAACTCAAAGACAATCTCAGCAGAACACAAAGTTTGATTAAAGCCGCTAATGTTTTTTAACGTTGTTTTTACATTAGGAGGCGACACATTTCATGCTGCAGTTATAGGGAAGAGTCTCTACTCCCCAGATTCATTTATTTGAGAAATAAATGAACACAAATTCAAGAATTTAGTTTTTCTTTGCCGGTAGCTTTGAAATAGGCCGTGAAATAGGTGTTAAGTTTGTATATAAATGGTCTTAAAAAGGTCTTAAAAATACTTGAATTTAACTTGAAGAAACCTGTAGGAACCCTGTATATAGTCGGTAATGTTGTGACATAAACACTTTACATTTAGGTGTAATTTTTTGAAGAGCAAGTGATTAAATCGCATTCTGTTGCTGTCAGACTGAACACTGCTCTTGTACAGTCCTCTCGTCTCTGTACCTTTCTGTTTAAGTATTCTGTCCGTACACTGCACTGTGCAGAATCACAGTCATGGCCGTCACCTATTGTACAGAACAGATTAAAACTGCCACTTAAGATCATATTTATTCTGTCCTTATGCTGCACTGTGCACAGTCATGGACACACCTACAGACCTACATGTTTTCAGATCCTTTACTCTATTGCTCAGAGTTTTCTTAGGTTTTTTGTCTATTGTTCTTTAATAATAATTCATATTTGCAGGATTGAAAGCTTCTTATTCACCTGCTTTGTATTAAAACAATGGAAATTCCCTATTGTGGGACAAATAATGTGTCTTTCTTATGTAAACTGGGTTAATTCTACAATATCTGTCACAGTTCTGCCTGTTCCGGTTCTTCTTTTGCTTCAGCTGCCACTCATTCCCTAACTATCCCAGGAGTAGTCATGGCTCCATCTGAAAATGTGCAAAAATACCTCCTTCTTTTTCCGTTTTGCTGAAGTTGGAGAGCGACGTGATAAAGTCGACTCTAAGGACCAAGAAGGAGGAAGGAGCCGTGGATCCGGATCCTCCAAACCAGCGTCGGGAACAATAGTCAAAACTACAACTCCCAGAAAGTTCACCGTCCACCACTGCTGCACGAGGCGGCACGGTGGCTGAGTGGCAACACTCAGGCCTCACAGCAAGAAGGTTGCGGGTTCGATCCCCGGGTCGCCCGGGCCTTTCTGTGTGGAGTTTGCATGTTCCTCCCCGTGTCTGGATGGGTTTCCTCCGGGTGCTCCGGTTTCCCCCATCAACCCAAAACATGCCCGCACCCCTATGAACTAACATCAAGGACCATGTTGTCCACCCTCCTGTGGGTTCACCACCTGCAGAGGGGTTCATAGGGGGGGTCAGGTGCTATGAGTATTGGGCAGCACGCTGCCCCCGCGACCCAGCCGGATTAAGCGGGAGAAGATGGATGGATGGAAACTGCACTCGTACGACCTCTGAAAAGCTCAACATGAACCATCTCTAACACGATACAAGCACAGAACAGACTCATGATCAGCAGCACATCCTCATATTCATATATTCCTTAGTTGTTTATCCATTTTATTTTGTCATATGAAGCGTTCACTTTGTTGAACTGAATTAAGACGTTTCCATTTCACTGCATTCTTTGTTTGGCGTTCGAGTCCACGTTACCTACACGATGATGATCTTAAATTCTGTGTTTTGGCCTGAGCCTATTCGCCTGCAGCGCTGTAGTGCGTCCAGTCGAGCCTCAAATGTCGGACAGTGGAGGATCACTCAAACATGCATCAATCAATAAACATACGAGCTTCAGCACATTAATGATTCTGCAAGGCTCATTTTACATACAGCAGTTCTTCTGTTTCTATTTACATCTCCAAGTTGCCTCTTACACTTTTGACGATGCTTTTGATGCTACGATACACATCTCGAACAGCTTATGATGCAGTCAGCTTATGACTTGATACGATATATTTTAAATCGAGTCGATATAAAATCATGTCTAAATCATGGTTGTGATACTAAAGTTAAACCTCATCTTGTGCAAAGTTCATATGAAACACAAATGTTTTACTCACCAGAACAGTGAAAATATCAAATGTGCATAAACGAGTTTATTCCCTCTAAACAGGCAACAAAACAGTAGCTGTAATGAAATAATTTAGTCAAATATACGACAAATTACTCTTGGTGAGATGTCGATACAGCCCACGATATCAGTACTGTATCATCCCATTAAACAATACGATATTTTTATATTTTTGCACACCCCTATTTGACAACATGTAGAATTACAACATGTCAGACATAAACCAGGGCTGGTATCATCATTAGTTTTTTCTTCACATTGTCCCTGTGGTTTTAATTTTATCTTTGCACCTTATTCACTGAGAATACAAAATAAATTTCAGTTGCTTTTTTGACGTCCTGACTGCCTCCTTCCTTTGCTCTCCTACAAAAACAATTACACGTCGCATCAGGTTCATCCATTTGTTTTGTATCTTTCTTTTGTGTATTTATGGGAAATTGCACGGGTGACGTCGGCTCGTGGGCTGAACTTTGGATAGAAACTGACAGCTCAACATAAGTAGAGTTCGAATAGGGGAGAGATTGCTAGATTACTCAAACATGCGTGGATGATATCTAAAACCTCTTCACACATGATTTGGATGAGACAACAACATTAGGACATGGCAGAAAGCTCCAAAAAGTCAAGTTTAGCAAGATGGAAACACGACACAAAGACTTCTGCACACGCTTCACCAAAAACACCTCGGTAATGACCCGCTACAGGACTGTGAGCGGGCGTACGAGGCGGTGATCTGCCCATAAATACCTCGACATATTCCTACCCGCGTGACTGCCACCATTCCCAACCATTTATTACATACTCCGGGCTAAGTGCTCTCCATCACGCTCCTCTGTGACAATCTATTCTTACCTAATTATTGGAGCGGGGTGGGCGCGGGACTTGCCTTAATTTGCCACCGTGCAGCGTGCAATTAATCAAGGCGTTTGCTCGCTGACAGGGCTAATGGACGCGCAAGGCTTCCTGGTGATTGTCTGCGAGCTGCCTGTTCGGCTGGCGCTCGGGCGTGTAGCTTGGAGCGTTGACAGGCGTTTTCTTCCGCTCAATGGGATGGTCGGGCGCTTCGTTGGAGTGCGTTCGTCTCTGCGGCTACGCCCGTCTCATCCGAACGTGATGCTCAGGTGCTTCATCATCGTGTAAATACTGAAGACGGCTGTAAACTGTAATCTGCAAACAAGGTATTTAAAGAACACATGATGCATTTTTGTGGCATTCTTTTTCAAACCTGCCTTTAGTCTCCTATTTCGACTTTTCCAACTGAAAATAATCTCTGTGTTTGGAAAATATACTTTATAAACTTCACCTCTGTTTCCAGTTAAGTATTTAGTCACTGGAGCGCCCTCTGCTGTCAGCAACGGGAATGAACAACCGGAAAGTCAATGGTATATACTGTATGTCGTGAATACAATTTGACTGTAGAAGTTTGGTGATGGTTCATGGGCTTGAAAAGAACGCAAAAGAAGAGCAGAGTTTTATTTATGACCAAATAAAACTGGAAAAAATGCAAATGGAATTGGAATTTTGAAGTGCTCAGAGAGAATGATTTTGGATTACTGGATTAATAAAGTGTGAATTAAGCAAACATACAACTCCAGGTAATGAAATGATAAGCAACCATATAACATGGATAAAAACTCCAAAAAGTCAATTGTTCTTTAAAGGAGATGACATTATCAGTCACTGCAAACCTATTTCACTTATTTAGACTGAGGTCGTGGTTCTGAAGCTTTTAACACCAGCTTCCACCAAGAAAATATATGGTCTTCTGAGATTTATTCATGGGTTTCAGCTTAATGTAACAGGACTATTCCAGGTCTAACAGGAGGACACCACGCTACTGCAGTTTGGAGATGCAACTGGAGATGTTAGTGCATCGCCTGTAATGTTCCACAGTGTGATATTAAACATATCTCCATGAATCCAGACAGGGGTCGCTACCAGAGGTTACAGGTCAGATCTGTAGAGATGCGACAATGCTCCGTTAGAAAGCATGTTTCTGAAGGTACAGTCGTCTCTAGTTTATCGCGGGGGTTTACTTTCTAGAAATAACTGGCAATAGGTGAAATCAGCTTTATTTTTTACAATTAGTGTGTTACTATGTGTTAAGGCTGTAAATCGCTCTGTGCAAATTGGCCGTGATCTAAACTGAGGAGCAGGGGGTGAAAAACATAGTTACAGGTAGTGTAGTTGGTGGCGCTGTTTTTTGTTCTTGTAAACAGACATGATGCACCTTCAGTTACGCAGAAAACAGTGTGGTGCAGATTCTCCCTTAGCCAATCACAATGCAGAACACAATGAGCGTTCATACACTGTAAATAAAAAAAACATACACACAAAAATCTGCGAAACAGTGAGGCTGTGAAAGGTGAACCGCGATATAGTGAAGGACGACTGTACTTTTTCAGGAACAAAAACACCAGTGATTGAATAAATACAAGATAATGTAGGTTTAGCACCATATTGTGGAGCATTCCTGCAAGTAATAACATCTCCATGGAGACAAATTAGAGTCGAACTTCCACCAGAAACAAGACGCAGTCCTCATTTACTGATTAATAAAGGGAGGACAGAGCAACCATTAGAAAAAAAACAGAACTGCAGAGGAATCTGAGTAGAATACCACCACTGAAACCATGTCCGACAGTTACATCTGAGCAGGTATCAGGACTAAAAACACCACAGGATGGAAATGAACCTTTCCTGAAGCTCTAGAATGACCTTGACATGAACATATAAAAGAAAGTTCTATTATTTAACGTTGTAAATCACATTCTACTGTCTAAATAAAGTGTTTTGGTTCTCAACACGGTATTGGAATGGGTATTGACTGGTTCAGTTCTGGTTAAGACCTTGTATAGTTGTTGGAGGACCTGATTTAACCCAGGGAAACTTGAGAATCACTGGTGTATTTCTTAAGAGCTTAGATTTCACTGTTTGTACTTTAAAATGGCCAAGGCAGAAACGTCAAATATTTGTTTTTCTTGGATCAACAGAAGGGCAGCGGGAGTGGAATAAAGCTTAGCCGTCGTGACATAAAAAACTAAAATGGAGAGAGGAGGAAGAGGAGAGCCGAGAGGAAAGAGAGAAAGCACAGAGCAGCTTTGGTATTGGCCTCTTCCACTGGAGCCCACAGTGATATTTTATTGTGAGCGCTTTAATTGATTCGTGGAGGAGGTCAAACATGCCCTCAAGTTTCAGATCAATATTTTATAAAAGGACTGTCACCTTCTAAGTCCAGGCAAACAGGACGGCTTTTACCGAACAATGGGCCCCGGGGTCGAAGGTCGCCGGCCCCTCCTCAAAAGAATTACACAAACACTCAGAAAATCCATCAGGTCTGCGAGGCGAGGAGAAAAATAGAGTAATGTGATTCTGATATGGAACCAAAGGATGTTTTGTCATTTTGGAGTTGAAAGAAACGCATCGAATGGAATTTTAAAGAGGCACTGTGGATTTTTATTTCTGGAGGAGAATCTGCCAACTGTTTTCTCCATGGAGGTGTTTCTTTTCTTGTCTTTAATGCTCTGTTTATGAAAAAAAGGCTATTATTCAAGACAGGGACGTAACAATGACTGAAATATGGTGAGATAGTGATATAAATGAACAGTTCTGATGCAGAAATTTCTATTAAAAAAACAGAGGGAACTACATAGACCATGATCCTTTGCTCCGTTTCAATGCAGACGACATGAAGACATAACTGTTCTAAGCACTTTTACATCTTCATTCTGTGGATTAAGTCTGTGGAACATTTTTAGAGGAAAAAGGAGCAGATTCACAGTTTTGTGAAACTCCAAACAATACTGCGATAAATCTGGTACAGTGAGATGCGTATGAAATATGGACGAACCAAAGATAGAACGAAAGAGAGAAAGAACAAATGAAAGAAAGAATAAAAGAAAGAACATAAAATAAACAAAGAACAAGCAAAGAAAAGAAAGAATGAACGAACAAACAAAAGAACGAACAAAAGAAAAATCTGTTGTAAATCTGGTCCAGAGAGATTTGGATTTCGTTCCATCCCTAAAGTTGCACCAAATGACTGGTCAAAGCATTTTAGAGTCAGTCTTGTTATTATGTAGAATATCGTAATATCGTGAGCCTCCCCACGATATCGCAATAAATATGGTGCTGTTCATATCATGACACTTGGATATCGTCACGGCCCTAATTGAAGATCATTTTTTGGAGCTTTCTACCATATGACACTGTATTCGTTCATTAAAAACATGCCTGAAGTGGTTTTAAATGTCATCCATGTATGTTTCAGCAATTTAGTGATCTCTGCCAAGCGCTATATGAACCCTACTTATGGTTAGCCGTAAAAGTTGTCCAATTCTCCGCCCACAAACCTACGTCACCCACAACAATTCTCCAGAAATATACAAAAACATGATACAAAACTGTACAGCAACTTGACAAACCTGACACGATGTGAAGTGAAATACTCAAATACTTTGTTCGAGAATAGATGGAGTAGATGTATTTATAGAAACGATGCTCAGTTATTTCAAATATGCCAATAAAAACAAGTGAAAAGAAAAAAATCTGATGCTTTTTTTAAATTAAATTCCAATATTTATAAAGAAACGTAAAGTGAAGTCACAGTACATAACTTTTTAATCGAGTTTTTCATTGTCGTTGATATTCTTGCACTGAAAACATGCGTCCTCACTGTGAACAGGCTCGCATCTCCACAAACCCGACTCTTATTTGACCAAAAGAAAAAGAGCCTCTGCAAACTCCGTTGATAAATTCATTCAAACTCAAACATGTTTAATTTCCCTCCACATTCACAGTCTTCACTCTCTCTCACGTCACGTCCGCGGGTTCAGTGATTCGGTGAGATGACGGGGGCAGTTCTGGTTGGAAATCGTCGCCCGGATGTTTGAGGATCACAGAGGCAGATGGGTTATTGCGCTCGACCCGTGGACTGGGCGAGATCGGGCGCAGTGGAACTCTGTGGCTAAAGGCTGTTGGTGTTTACAGGAATAAGTCACGCTCAAGCTGTTCCTGCAGGGTCGGAGTGTGTGCGTATGTTTAGAGGCAAAAGGCCTTAACTCTCCAGAGGGTGAAACTGAGAACAATCACTTCAGAGCTTCAAAGCCGCGGTTCCTCGTACGGTGTTGGATGTTACAGTTGTCATTAGGGTTCGGGAGTATCCAGATTTTGATCCCGTTAAACCTTCTCAGCGTTTATAGCAGCTTTATATTTGAAGATGAGGCACGAGTTCTGATCAAACCAAACTTCTCCAGTGCGATTCTCCCTCCATTTAATGATCTGGGACTCGCCGAGACAAGAAAGGCTCAGAAGAGGCAGATTCAGAGTAAAAAGTAAAAGGCGACAGTCCAGGGCGTGTGATATTTCCACTGAAGCGTGTTGTATCTGACAGACCCCGGAGAAGTTACCGTCTCCTCCGTGAAAGTCTGACTTCGCCCTCGGGAACTTTCTCCTCTTCAGCCTCGTCCCCTCTCGACTCTCGGCTTCAGTAAAACGTCTCCATCACAAACTTTTGGGCTCCACATCCACACGAAGCGTCAGTCAGGTTTTTTTCTTCTTCCTGCTGTGTGTGGATGGAAATCTCCGAGCGGAACCACGTTTGAAGAGGAGAGAGAGCGGAGGGAGGAAGTCCTGCTGTGGTTTTAGCTCCTGATGCAGATTTTTATAATGACGGTGATGAAACTGAGACCGCTGATACTTACTGATACCTCAGGATGCCGTATTACCGCCCAAACTAAGCTGTCATCGCCCTTTATTTACTCGTCAAACTGGCTCACGATGTTTATTCACGTGATAAAGGACAAATACGCCCAAAATGACATTAACCCATTTTTCACCAAAAATTATCGCTCCGTCTGGAATGGCCTCAAACCTTTATCTGCACAGAGACCAAACGAGAGTGAGTTACAGGTCAGATCTGTGGAGGGGAGACCCCGCTCACAGTCAGAATGTGTGTTTTTCTTGGTATTTTTGAGCTACAAAACAACTGTAATTGAATAAATGCAAGGGAGAGCTGTTTAATGTCACACTGTGGAACATTCCAGGCAGAGCAATGACGTATCCGTAGAAACAAGATGCAAGAGCAGGTAACCACAAAGTTATAATGTTTACTTATTTATTTTATTTTATTCAGGTTTTAGGCCCGTCTAATCCTGTTTGGTTACATGTTCTGAGTTTTTATTATTATTATCATTATTTAATTTGATTATTTAGCTTAAAAAAAAGTTGAAGCAGTGACGTTTCCATAGAAACAAGAGCAGGTGATGGAGCCCCAGTCAAAAAGTTACACAGTGCACCTTTAAAGCATTTCATTTATTTGAATATTTTAGGCCCATCTAATCCTGTTTCATTAAATGTTCTGTTTGCTTTTTCCTACTATTACTATTATGCTAAAAAAAAAAAAAGTTGATCCTGAACAAAATGTATTTTCACCTTTTCCTGTAATTTAGTTCCGTTAATTAAACGTGCGCCCACCTCATTGTCGTTAATGGAGCTGCTTAAGTACACACACGTCAGTCACCCTCCCAAAAACCCTATAAATACATGTTGATTACAGGGTGAGCAGGAGCCGATAAACATCCAGAAAATAAGTCTTTATTTTGTTCTTGTGCTGGAGCCGCATGTGCCTGTGGTCTCACTGTTTAAAAAGGTGCTGCAGTCACATAACCTACAAGTTTCTCTCACTTGTCAAAGAAATATAATAATAAACGCTAAAACTTAATCTACTTTATCCCACAGATACGATCATTTTAATTGTGTCATTAAAAGACATGAGCAGCGACAAATTAGTAACAGAACGAACCCATAATTAGCCATAAACGTCATTTTTTTCAGCCCTCTGCATCTCAAATCTTTTCGTATTACCACAAAAATCAAAAAATATCTCACCACTAGAGGCTCTAAACATGCAGATGACGACTTCCGCTGTAGTTCCTGACTCTGGGCGTGTGATAAAACTGTGGATTCAGCAGCAGCGTCTTCACGACCTGCTAAAGTTTTCCACGGGAGACAGGACTCTGGTCACGTCTTCAAGGTCGCTCACAGCTCCATGGAACTGTGGATCTGTAGAACATAATGGAACGCTGCACCAACATCCTTTTTTCTAACCCTTCCAGAACGACGGTATAAAATACAAAACCAGTGAATATGTTTTATATAACTGTGCAGAACTTTCCAACCATAAAACTTACTTTTTTTCCTTGAAAAGATGAGACTTTCCGAGCATATTTCTGACATTATCCTACGTCTCACACGCTGCGGGCTGTCGGGAAAACGAGTGTCCAATAGGAACTTTGTTTTCCCCAAACTCATGCGCTCCGTCCATTTTGATCGACCCAAACTTCACAAAGAGTGAAGTGAGTCAAGATGGTCGATGCTCTGAGCGTCTGTGTTCAGAACAACTGAAAAAGTCGCTCTAAGTGCAGTTTTTTCTCAAATAAATGGTAAATTACACATCTTGGTCTGTGTAATTGCACATCCTTTGCTATTTTTATTTAAAGTTTTATTTCACTTCTGCATTTCCACCCTGTAAATGCAGAAGTGCTGTGGCTCTGGCCCTGGACCTGACAGGAGCTGTTTCCAGGACTGGACCAGGAAAGTCATGGAGCCACTGCACTTTTGTTTTCAATGAGGAGATTTTTAGTTTATCACAGACTTGATATTTTGCACTTTTGTAGCTAAGGCCCTAAATTAAGCATTTTTATGTCCAAAAATGTAAAATTGTATTTCTGGTCCTGTAGCTTTTCTCACAGCCTCATGACACAACTACAGCAGCAGATTGTGAAATAACAGGTTGGACTGAACAAAAGGAGGTAGAACACTTCATTAGGGGTAAAAGTGCCTGAAAAGTGCTATATAAAACTGATGCATTATTATTATTATTATAAAAGGGGCAGTTTTAAGAGCAAAATAAAGAAAAAATCCAGGCGAGGACAAATGTACTGAAATATCGGAGCCTTAAAACGATTCCCCCTCACTGCCCTGTGACCCGGGGCCTCAGAGCTGATCTCACCTCTGCACTTTCCCTCTTTATATCTCATCCTGGGAATTCCACTTTCCATCTCCACCTGCGGTTAGGGCCGTATAAATGACCAAGTACTGCCCTCTGACCCCGCTCCACTTTACCCCCGCCTGTGAACAAATGACCCACACGGAGCGCCCCCCGGAGGATTAAGGCGGCGCTGGGACAGAGCGATATCGCCGTGAACAGAAAGCGACGCTTCACATCTGCTCCCGTTATGTGCCGTTCGCTCAGAGCCGGTTTGGCGGTGTTTTTTGGCCCAGTCCTCGTACACAGGGGTCCATATACACTGCTCCATATATTGTGGGGCCTCTCAGCAGGGGGGAGCGCGCAGCGTAGTGCGGGAGCGATTCAGAGCGTCCACGTATTAAGATAAGTCTGTGCGTATAGAGGCAGAAGAACAATGCACGGATTAAAGTGTTTTCAGTGTTTGTGTGTACGGCATGAGTCTGTTTATTACAAATGTTTCTTAAAAATGTGAAAAACAAGAACTAGAACAGCACTTTAAACTGTTTACAGTCGTTCCTCACTTACGTTCTGCATTTTGATCATCCTCATTATTCAGCGGAATGAGTTTAGAAGCACTTTTCACAACTTTCTGAGTTTTAGTGCTCTAACGTGCACTTCCTGTTTAAAAAAATGAAATATACTGTTTATTTAATATAGACAGTTGACATAAACATATCTTCTCAGTCGAACGCCACAGAACAAGCAGCTGTTAGTTTCAGAGCAGTTTCAGCGTGGTTAGCTCCTCCTTCAGACAGATATAAGGCTCTGTCCTCCAGAATCCCACCAGAACTGAAGAAGCTGCCAAACGTTTTGGACCTAAATAAACATTTGTGCAGTTGAAAAATGTAATTTCTCCTTTGCCGTCACATAACAATGTTTATAGCCAAGGCTAATTTATGATACTAGAGGAGCTTTAACAGTTAATCACACATATTATGAATGATTATCAGTCAAAACATTAATATTTCCAGAAAAAAACAGCATTATGTTAAAATACAACTTTGAAACAAGCTGAAATTTCAAACTAAACGTGTATTAAAAATTTAGATTACATTATTATAAAATATTACTTTGGATCAACCTATAAATTATAGTTAAATCTGGATTTAAAAATTTAGTTTTAAAAAAAATCTTGATAAAAAACTGAATAATTATTTTACTTAAAGAAAGTTTGTGCCAAACATTATTTTGAAGTTGATCCAACTAAAAACTTTGTCTCGAAATAAATGTGCTGTTGGTATTATCCAAAATGTCTTAAATTAGAGTTTGAATTTAAATGAATCCCAGATATAGCAGGCTGCAGATTCAGGAACATTTCACAAACGAAACCGCTTTCACCTGATTTCTAAAACACACCCCCTGTTACTTTAAAGAAAAGGAAATCCTGAATAGCTCGAGCACAGTGAGCACGTTGTGTTTTACTCGGTTTAACTCACAGCAGGAGTCTGACTGATTTAAACCTCGGCCGTGGTGCAGAATTATTTTAGAGGAGCCCTGTAATTGCTACCTGCACATTCGCACGAGTCAAAGGAGACGTTTTAAATTGGCCGGTTAAATGAGGGGGTCACTAACGGACGGAGCTGCAGAGGGACGTTTTATTCAACTTCCTTTTGCAATTACATCATTTCTCCTCAACTTGGACATATTCATCAGCTCTGCACTAATGCACCGCTGATATGGAGGAAGTCTGTGTAAAGGAAAAGAACGTTCCCTCAGTTCGGCTGTTTAAGGATTTGGTGGCTCACTTTTTTACTGGTTGAATGATAGTTTATGCCTGATGCCCTTCTGGTCATTATCACGTTAGTCTTTTGAATAATTCACAATAATTCCACACTTCTATAGAGATTTTCCAGATGCTTTTTACAATTTTGTGCATTTTCAGCCCCCTCTGACCACCAACAATCATGCAAACACCACTGTTCACCCTAAGCAATGTTGATGAAGTGTCTTGCTTAAGGACACAACAGTTTTTGCAGTTGGCACCAACCAGGCTTAACAGCTTAGCTTCAGAAGGGATCAGATTTTGACAAGAAGGTTTGGAAACTGAGGCTTTGTTTTTATACGGAAACGGCTCAAGCAAAAACACAAAAGTGCGTTTTCGTTCTCACTCTTATTCCGCGTTTACTCAAGAGTTTTGGGGAATTCTGCTGCACACGGAGACACAAAACCTGCAGTTTGCTGATGTAGTTTGCATGTCCAGAGCGTAGGGGGCAGCGCCACCAACACCAAATGCCGAGTATGACCCTTCTGCTGAACTGACTCGTGCTCGTGGCGTAATCTCTGCACCACGGCCACGGAAACACAGTTTTCTGTTTTCAGCCGTTTCCGCGGCGACGACAGGATGGAGCGGTTAAGACGATATGGAGAAATGTTTTGTGTTTTCCACCCGTTACCGTTGTCAGCCCCTCACTTAAAAAATGTGGGAAAACTATAACTTCTCCTCACTTTTTCCTCACTTGCAGTGGACTCCAACCATCCTAATTATTCAGCACAACTTCCAGAGGTCAGAGCAGTTTGGCCATAACAAACATCAGCGTGTGAACAGTGGGTTTTCCTTCCCAATACAATAATCACATCTGCTCTAATAATCTGCTACACGGTGAAATGCTTTGTTCACTAAACTCGTGTTCTCAAAGTAAACAGGAAGTGTACGGCAGAATAGAACAGAGACAAATTCCCATTCAGCGCACACTGCAGAGACCAAACACATCCTGACAAACCATAACTCACCCTCAGCTCTGCTCTTGTGTTTGTGGAAAACAGCGACGACGTCTCCTCCACAAACTCACTCCAGCTCCATCACATGACCTGTCCCATCATGCACCTGTTCTGAGGCAGGTCTGAATGGAGTCAGCGTTAAAGAACACACATTCTGCATTTTTATGGCTTTAATTATCTTATAAAGACGCACCGGGACGAGTATTTCACCTTTTCTAACTCAAACATACTGTATGCACCTTTCTGGAGGTCACTCCATGATTCTACAGAAAGTTAAAACTTCAAAACCTTTTCCATGGAGTTAAATTTTATGCCGTACTGTAGGAAACGACAGCCAAAGAAACAACATTTCCATAGAAACCAGCAGGAGGCCAAATCAGAGTCAGGCTTGTGGAGATGCAGTGTAAACTCATGTGACACTGACAAATGATTTATTAACAATCTTCTTTTTTAGATTAGATGATTAGGTTTTAAAATGATATGTACATTTGGAAAAAACACTTTATAACCTTCAGCTCCTTTTCCACTGAGGCATTTAGACGTTGGAGCTCCTTTGCTGTCGACAACAGAAACTAACAATCAAAACATAAACAGATTAGGCCCTTTGTGGATGTTCTGCTGATGCTCCGTGTGCTGGAGGGGAACAGTCTGACACTAGAATGAGTCTGGTGAGTTTCTGGACTTTAAAAGTGCATAGGGAAGACTGGAGTTTTACCTGTGACATAACAATCCACGTAAAATGCAAACAGAGCATTTTGAGTGCTCGAAAAACATGACTGAACTTAATGGATCAATGAAACGAGCACAAATGAATTAAACATGCTCCAAACAGACATTCTGTGTAATCTGTGTTCTTCAGTGCGTTCTCCTGTGAAGGTTTCAGCAGTGGTTTGACTAATGCAGCAGCCCGGGTAAAATGCTGGTCCCAGCACAAACATATCGATGCTATTTATCTTCAGAAAAGTGCGTCATAATGTGAAAGCGAAGCCACGGCGTCCGTTTGGTTTGGGCTCCACAGCTGACGATCAGTGGCAGATACAGAGACGCAGCAGCAGGATTATTTCAGGTTTAATATCCGGTTGCCGTTGTGTCGGCGTAGATTCGGGAGGATGTACAGCGAAATGTGGAGCTGACGGTGGCTCAGCTGGTCGAGCACTTGGCCCATAACAGAGAGATTGACGGTTCAAATCTCATTCCGATTGTAAAGTGGACGGGATGCTGATGTGGAGAAACTTTTTTTGAGAAAATCTGAATCTGACTTTTTATCAGGGGGTTACCCTGATGCAGGGGCTGCATGATTGTTTGTTAGACTTTATGCCTGATGCCCTTCCTGGAGTTGCAATGAGGGACTGAACCTTTAAGGAGCAGGAAATGACCCTTGAATTAGACTTGAAAGACTTGAAATGAGCTCCTGCCAACGACAACATCAGTTATATTCTGTGGGAATGTTACCTATGACGCAACAATTCAGGGAAAACTCTAACTAAGCCTTTTTTTTTTTATTTGCAATTTATTCAGTGCTTTTTTTCTCCGTATAAGTCACAGTAAGTGTGCACTTTTTTTTAACACATAAAATTGAATAATATTAATGTAAATATCAATGTAAAAGGTACATGAGAAAATAAATACATAAAATAAAATACTATATATATAATATTTGATTTATTAGGCACCTTTCTGGACACTGTCAGATCGCCTTACATCATCCTGAAACAAATTAAGTACAAGTAAAACAGTTAAAAGCCATTTGTATTTATTTGTATTAGTATTTAGTATTATATTAGACAATATTTGATATATATATATATATATATACATTTGTTTCTCCCCTTCCTCGGTGGTTGGTCTCTTACCCTCATCAGTTCAGGTTCTACCAGAGGCCTGGAGTTTGAGAGTTCTTCAGTATCTTTGTTGTTCCTGTTCTTTTCTGTCCTTCATGTCCGTTGTTCTTCCTGGTTCTGCTGCAGCTCCTCCAGTTTGGGGGTCACGATCACCACAGGCTCCACTGAGGCCTTCACCTTCAGGCCTCTCCAGCTCTTCCTTCAGCCTCTGGTATTTCTCTAGTTTCTCGTGTTCCTTTTCCCTGACATTAGCATCGCTCAGTATCTCAGTGTCACTCCACAGCTTTGTTCTCTCGCTTATAAAATCATCACAGTGAATAATAAAGACAGTGGGAATGCAGAAGGTGAGTGAGGAATAACTCTGGACCTCTGCAAACCGTTTAAAAAGACAAAGTTTTTAAGACCTTTAAGAATGTCTACGATTATTTCTCTTCCCACATTATTATCTGACAAAACAATGGACAAAAATATTACAACGTGGTTATTTTGAGAAAGAATTTAGTTTGTTTTTCTGTCTTGGCCTTAACATTTATCATCCTCCCTGCAGTCTGACAGCGATCTCATTTACTCTGACAACACCTCCCCTTTATTCTTCCACACTCGCTGTTTTCGCTTCGTGCCTTTACGCGCATCAAGCAAAAATATGATTTGAGTGACATCTGTGGCTAATATATTTTGCTTGCAAACAAGTTTAGAATCTGCAGAAACCTGCGGCACAAAGACATATGGTTAGTATTAGGAATCCTGCGGTTGTTTACTTAGACGCCAGTTTTCAGTTCCGCGCTTAATTTTTATATACGGGCTACAGCTGTTCCGCGTAAAGCATCTTCAGGCAATGGTTTCCTGTTGATTTTATTTTGGCTCATAAAGGGCCCATATTACACTTTTCTGATCCACGTTTTAATGTTTCCTCGTCACAAACAGACCTGGAGTTGTGTTTTGATTCATTCAAATGTTTAACGCACAAACGCTGCATATTTAGGCTTTAGTTCTTCTCTCCAGGTGTGTTTTTCATGAGGTAACAGCCTAAAAATGGCTTAAAACTCACAATCAGTCAAGTTTTGCGTAATATTGGACCTTTAAAGAAGCACTGCGTAACTTTTCGAGTGGAGGGGACTGCGCTGTGCTTTTCTTTATGGTCACTGTTTTGTTTGGATGTTTGGAATGAATCTATTCAGTTGTTTGTTTTGCTGAAAATACCTTAAAAACACGTATTCTTACTGTGAGCGGGGTCGTCTCTCCACAGATCTGACCTGTAACTCAGCCAGGGGAGATCCTGCTCTGACCCAGTGAAAAAGCGCCTTAAGCTAAAAATGAAGGTTGGCGTAGTTATAGAAATGGGAAAAGAGTGACTCAAATGTGGACACAACTGAAATAAAACTTTACTTTCCTCTGCGGGACACGGCTGCAACTTAAAGGAGCAAAAATGGAATATAAAAATGTGAGCACAACTTTGGAGAATACAGTCAGAGAACATCGCCTAAAGTTCTGAGGAATAGAAATAAGGCTGTTTAATCACGTAGAATACCATTTAACACGGCCAAATATACAACAGAGCCATCGTTTCCCAGAAGAACTCTTTTCAGATCGAATTGCAGAACTGATTTTCTGAACAAAGGCAGCAGACAAAATAAAGTTTCAAACACACATCACAAGGACTTACTACGTTTAATGAGGTAAAAATGCTGCTTATTTCCACTTTAAATTTCAATCTACATCAACACTAATTACCTTATTGTATCAGTTTGAAGGAAAAAATGTGTACAAATGTGTACAAACTTCCAGTCGTGCACATCTCAGAGTACACAGTCCCTTTGTGGCTAAAACTAAACATGATTGTTCTTGTGATTTTCATTTTAAAACAAGTGTTGTAACTGCTGAAATCCAGTGTAGACATAATAAGAACACGAGTAGGCCTTGGAGAACAGGAGCCAATCTTCCCAGTTTTCCCATCATCAAATCGTGGAGCACGTTTGGAATTCCCGGAGGAGAAGACGGAGCTGAAGTTTGGCACAAGCTGAACATTGTGGAGTGATAAAAATGTGAGTGTGCACCAGGCCCAGCAGAGACGAGGACGTGAGCAGAGAATCAGGACTGAGGGTCAAAACAGAGAAGTGAGGTTTGTGCAGAAGTGAACATGAGTGAGGTGTGCAGACGTGAAGAGAATTTAGGTTTGGAAAAGAGGGAAGAGGAGTGAGGTGTGCAAAGGAGTAAAGATCTGAAGATTTGAGTTTATTGGTTTTATTGTTTTAGGACTGGTGTGACCAAATTTGAGCTTTTCTTTATGTTTTATCTCTGTGCAGCACTTTGGAAACTGCTCTGTTTGTAAAATGTGCTCGAGAAATAAAGTGGATTTGGATTTGGAAGTGTGCAGAGGAGTGAGGTGTGCAGAGAAGTGCAAAAGAGTATAAAGGACTGAACATGAGTGAGGTGTGCAGAAGTGAAGAGACGTTAGGCGTGGAAAAGGGTGAAGAGGTTTTAGGTGTGCAGAATAGTGAATTGTGCAAAAGACTGAGGTGTGCTCAGGAATGAACAGGGGTGAGGTGTGCAGAAGTGGAGTTAAGTGTGGAAAAGACGGACGTCTGCAGAGGAGTGAAGAGAAATGAGGTGTACAGAGACGTGAGACATGCAGAGAACACGGGAGGAGTTTTTCACTGAAAAATTAGGCAGTGTTCCCTCATTTCTAAGATATTTCTCAAAATTAAACTCTAAGTCAAGTCATTTTTATTTTATACCACATTGAAAGACATGATTCAGAGTCATTTCAACCTTTGGTCCTTTGCACCAGGACCTCGAGCTGAGCTGAGGAACACAGTTGTGCGCATAAGTTTCCAGACCCTGACAGAATTTGATTGATTTCTTGGCCGTTTTTCAGAGAATATGAATGAGAACACACATGTTGTTTACATTAATGACCCAGTGAAGCTGGAGTCTTTTGTGATAGTTGTGGATGTTCTTTTCTCTGATGGTAAAGCTGCTCATTCTTCTGGGCAAAAGGCTCCAGTTCCTGTAAATTCTTGGGCTCTTGTCTGAACTGCAGCTTGAATCTGCCCAGAGGCTCAGTGATACTGAGGTCAGAAGAGACGAACACTCCAGAACCTTCACTTTATTCTGCTGGAGCCACAGCTCCACTTTGTGTTTGGATCATTATCATGTTGAATATCCGAGTACGTCCCATGTGCAGCTTCTGGACCAAGAAATCATCAATTCTGCCAGTGGATGTGAACTTATAAGCACAACTGTAGGCTGATTCCTAACCCGGAAATAATGCTCCAGCTCTGTTAATGCCAGCATTACTATGGCACCGTCCTGAGCGACTAAAGTTGTGAAAAGCGCTCATGAACTCGTCCTCGTTGGTCATTCTGATGCCCGTTTGAACCGCTTGATTCTACCTCACCAACTATTCCACTTTTCATGTCTTAAGACGGTGAAAATGATTCTGCTGGGACTTTTCGAACTGTTCTCTCGGAGTCTAACACATTTTAACACAACCCTGAGATCTTTTTGGAGACCATATTCTACTGTTACACTGGTGGAAAATGCATTGCCTAATCTGATCTGATACGATTGAAATAAAACAGAGGAGGATCAGATAAGGAGCGCGGCTGTGTTTGTAAGATATTGTGGAGTTGGTGTTGGAGATAATGTGAGCTTTGTCCGCTGTAATGAAAGCGTCACGGCGCAGACTGTAAGCCGTGAAATCAGCCCAGCACGGATTTGGGCTGTTAGCGATTAGCGCCGCTGCTATTTCAGGGCTATAGGACAATAAACCTGAGTGTGAGGTAACAGGAAATACCAATGTAAATGTTTAGTTTTTCATATTAAAGGGCTCATATTACTCTATTTTCTGATCTGGGTTAGTGTTTCCTCCCATTTGGAGCTTTGGGTGAGGGTTATCATTTTGAACATGGGCCCTTTAGGTCCAAATTTCAGCTTCATCGTTATAATTTTAATTTGATTTGAGTGCTCTGGTGCTTGGAGGTTGGCTTTTGTGCAGAAAGACAAAAATATCCACATCACTGGTTTGTGAAGAAAGAGCGAACGCAGCTTTTCATCAGCACAAATCACTCACGCCAATGCCAAACCGCTGAATAACTGAAGCACTTCGGAGAACGTCTCAAAATACAGATAAACACGATAAAAAGTAACACAGAGAAAGTAGTAATGTACCGTACTCAAATGTGTTGGTGTCTGTACTGTACTTAAAAGTACACTGTGTAACTTTTCTGGTGGAGTTCCACAGTTTCTATCTCCATGGAGACCAAACTAGACCGAGTTACAGGTCAGATCTGTGGAGAGGAGCCCCGGCTCATAGACAGACAGAATGTTGTTGTTTTTTGAGCTATAAAACCTGTACACCTGAACCTGAATAAATGTAAGGTATTTAAAGTCACACTGTGGAACATTCCAGGCAGAGGAATGGCATAGAAGCAAGCACGTGATGGACCCCAACCAGAAAACGCTTTTGCAATTAAATTCAGACGCCCCGATGTGCGACTTGGACACTGAGGACAAACAGGAGAAATGTACTTTATGCTCATCCAGAGCATCGGCTGTGAGTGCTGTGAGTGCTGTGAGTGCTGTGAGTGCTGTGCTTTCCCCGTCTAGAGAGTGACTTTAGTGTATTTATGACATAAACACGTCAGCGGAGGCCAGGCTGCAGACTCAAGCCGCCGAGCTCCGTGGTCGAGGCTGCAGAGCTGCAAGCTCCGGTTCTCTGGTCTTTCTCTTTCTCGGTTGGTTGAGCATTTTCAGCTTGAGATTTGCGCTGATGTCTGAAGACGCGCTGCACAAACACAGGACGCCCCAGACGCACGTCCACAGAGACTCTCATAGAATGTTTTAGGTGTCTGTACTTTACTTGAGGACATTTACAAGTACTTTTTAGGGTTTCCTTTTTCTACTTTTCCTTTATAAAGTGTTGGTTAGTACAGTTAGTACAGAACCTCGTGCCTCGTTTGCGTCTCGTGCCCGTTAGCGTGCACACGGGGAGTCCTGCAGGAGTTCATTTAAAGCCCCGTTCTCTTTCTCTACTCCATCGTGTTTGGGTGCAGCTCCCGGGGGTGGACCGTGTGTTTACTCCAGCACGTTTACGCCGTGTACAGCGCAGACGAGCTGATTGTGCCCAGTAGGCCTCGGCTAATGGTCGCCCCTGCTCCTGATAAACCTCTGGGGCTTAATTAGTCCGACGAGGTAACCAGCTTAGCAACCTCCCGCAGCATTAGCGCATCAGTCAGGAGTGAGCAGGAAGAGGGGCGCCCGCTGGATGCTGCATGGATCCTGTGAGCGGAGGAAACGGGCGTTTTCAGGTCTGGAGGAGTTTGGAAATGGCAGCTGCAGGACGAGGGAAGGACGTTTGGGTTCGTGTAGGTGGCGCCGTGTGCGGTGAGTGGAGATTTGAACTGTGTTTAAACGCTGCAGTCGGGTTCGAGCGCTGGTGATGGGGTTTAGTTGGAAAATGGAGGAATAGTGGGATGGATGTGCTGGAAAGTCATGATTTAGTTGTTAGTGTCTGAAAAAATCTGAAAAATTCTGGTGCCCTTCAGAAATGAATTTGTTTTACATCGTGGAGCGATTTTAAACAGGTACTTTTACTTTTTTTTTCATGTGATACTACGACTTTGCCCCAGAATCTGTACTTTTACTTACTTTACACTTCTATTTATTTTACAGCTATATCTTAATTATGAGAATAAGTAGTACTGTTTTTGTTGGAGTCTTGTCTCCATACCAAAATGTCAACACTTTTTAGTATCTGCACAATAGGAGTTCATCACAACAGCAGGAAGTGCCACGATTTTGAGTCATGCAACTTCCGGTCATCGCTTTTCGACGATGTGGCGATGTCGATATTAGCACAGACTGAGAGATTTGTGCAGTTTGAATGCTACAGATGATCTATGTTAATACCTACATCACAAAATCGATTTTTAATTTTAATTGTAGAATCAGTCTGAACCAGTTCCTTCTGTTTCCTCCAGGACCAGAACGTTAGTGCTGCTCAGTCGTTTCACTGATGCTCGTCGTTGTTTCCTTTAAGTTTTCGTCTTTCTTCCCTCAATCGTTGTGGATAAATTCTTCATGGACAGAATCTGTTCTTTGTTCCTTGTTGGATGAAGATTTGGTGTTGGGGCAGATTTATGAAGCTGCTCAAAAATATGTGACACTTTTCCACAGGGATTTTGCTGTAGAAAAACATTGACCGGATGTTGCGCGACTCAACATCGCACTTCCTGCTGCTGTGAAAAAGGTCTGTTGAGTATCTAGTTTTGATACTAGTTTTAGTATTATTTTATCAATTAGAATCTGAATTTTGATCAATTTGAAAAGGCCCTTATTAGGTTGATTTCTCATCTATCTTCTAAAATAATTTAATATTAATTGCTCATAACAAATGTACCTGGAGTTGTGTTTGGAGGAAGCGCTCCACTAAGTTTTTAAACTCGACACACCTTCACTAGAATCATTTGGATCATTTTAGACTTGGAATTGCTGATCTCTACTGAACGAAAGGTAAAAGGATCTGGTAAAAACTGAACTGAAACTGCTCCTTCATGACATCACAAGGTGGAACGGAGCATTTTAAGGTTTGGAGACACAACTCTGTGTAAAACTGGACCTTTAAGCCTAATATGAGGTAAAAGTCCAAAGAGCTCAGGGTGTAGTGGAGGAGCTGAGCACACTGGAGCTCGTCTGGCTCGGCTTTAGTCCCGTCTGTGCACGAGTCTCATCATCTCATTCTCAAACTTTTCACAAGGACGACTAAGTTCTAAGAGAAAAGAAAAGGGAAAGTTTCTGGGACGTCTGTGGTGGTGTTTGAGTAAGATGTGGAGCCTGACTTTCGAGGGGAGCGGAAATACACTAAGTGATGCTAAATTTAGTGATGCAGTGTCGTTATTGCGGGCTAAAATAACATTTTTAAATATCTTTTAGCAATTCTTTTGTGACCGCTCTACTATTGTGTTGCTTATTTAGTTTGGAGAAAATGTGTTCATGCAGTACACCTGACATATTCAGTGTTTAATGATTTAAATAGGTGTGCTTCAGAACAGGTTTGTGCAAAGCGATACTGCAAAATATGTCTTATATGTGTGTATATGGAAGTATCATGTATTGTATTGAACTGTTGCCCTATAATTCTTATTCTTAAGATCCTGCATCATCGTGAAAACTGAAAAATGAGACTGTAAAATACAGTGTATGTATTTTCCATCACCGTTTGTCACTAGCCGTAATAACTACTGCAGAAGCGACGGACCGGGTCACCTGTTTTCCTCCAATCAGGCGCATTGGTACTAATAATCGTGGGAAACTGCCAGACACCATCCCAGACACGTGCAGTTTTCAAGTTTACAGCTCATTTCACCTTTAGTTCAACAGAGATCGGCAATTCCAAGTCTAAAATGATCCAGATGATTCTAGTGAAGGTGTGTGGAGCACTTCCTGTATCACCACATGACATCACAAAGTGGAACACAGAGAGAGAACTGCCTAAATATGCAGCATTGTGTGTTAAATGTGTGAATGAAAAAACTCCAGATAAACATATGTGCCCTTTACAGGTTAGAGCACTCGTCTGATTACAGCATTGTTCACATTTATAACCTTCATCTTAAAGAGGGATATTTTACTTCTGGGGGTATTAACCAACACGAAGCATATTTAGGTCACCATTTGACCTTTTATCATCTCAAAAATGTATTTGCAGAAAACAGAGTTTAATTCTAGTGTTTGATGCTCTGAGTCGCCCCTCATTCGCTCCCCTTCTGTCATTTTCACTGTACACTGTTGTAATCTTGTTGTAAATATTTGTATATTTTTGCACTTTAAACAGTCAATTTAAACTTAATCTTATCACGACACATCCCACAAATGAATGACTGCACGTCACATCAGGTTTATGTACAGTTTCGTACCATGTGTTTGTACATTTATGCAGAATTGTCGTGTGGGAGCAGGGGTGACAAATCTATACTGCAAAAAAGCTTAAGATATAAACACTTAAATTGATCGGAAAATGACTTAAAAGCAGTGAAATGATCTTGCTGCATGGACAGATCATTTTACTGGACAAGTTCTGTGAAAATAAACGACCTCTGGACTAGAATGAAGTGTCTCAGAACGAGTAAGTCGATAATAAATCTGAAAACAACATGAAGAACCTGATAAAGGTTTTAAAATCTTGGTCAGATCAGAGAAAGTAGAGTAGAAGTTAATTGTACGGAGGTTCAAATAGATCCTAGGAGAGATCACATCATAAATGATCGAAACATGGATGAGATCTAATGATGATTTATGCTCTGATACAGGACGTTATTGGGGTTCGTCGCTAAAAGAAACGATCAGGTTCAATATTTCATGGCAAAAACTGGGAAAACTGTGGGAGCAGCATCTGAAAACCACTGACTGTTCGCTCACATCAGCATTTTACCATTTGCATTTTCTTCTGCACTGACAGATAAAACAGAGAACGCTGTGGTCACTTCATAATAACAGACTCCTCCCGCAGACGTGGTCCTGCTGGTCTTATTAGCGCCACCTTTACTGAAAAGTCCACACGGGGGTAATTGGAGCATGTTCTCACTCCACAGGGGCCCGATCAGAGCCGTTCTGACCGAGGGCCCCCCCCTGCCGGCTTTAATGTGAGGAAGCAATTCTGTTCTCCAGTGCTTCACCTCAAACACGAAAAACACCAAAACACGGCACAATCTCACAATACAAACACCAAAAACACAAAAACACTGCATAATCTCACAATACAAACACTAAAAACACAAAAACACGGCACAATCTCACAATACAAACACCAAAAACACAAAAACACTGCATAATCTCACAATACAAACACCAAAAACACAAAAACACGGCACAATCTCACAATACAAACACTAAAAACACAAAAACACGGCACAATCTCACAATACAAACACTAAAAACACAAAAACACAGCACAATCTCACAATACAAACACCAAAAACACAAAAACACTGCATAATCTCACAATACAAACACCAAAAACACAAAAACACGGCATAATCTCACAATACAAACACCAAAAACACAAAAACACAGCACAATCTCACAATACAAACACCAAAAACACAAAAACACGGTACAATCTCACACACAAGACGCAAGTCTGAAAATAAACCAAACCAGGACTTAACCAGAGGTGGAAAAAGCAAAAAGCACAAACTCTGCGACAGGAAAAAGCACAAAGTCGGCACATACGTTCTACTTAACCCCACAGGCTCTGGCAGATTTGGAACATTCTGTATTATTATTATGTTATTCCCTATTTTACATTTGAACTCAAAGAACTGAAGTTTGAGTTTCCTTTGCTGGAGAATTATTCAGTGCTCCTTCTTCTTGAATATCGTCCATGTCGACCTTGATCTCCTCCAGGACCGCGGGGGTGTGTTTGGTGTCGGTATCGTGGGGAAACTGAGGAGTATTTTAGCAGCCGCTTTATGGTTAGACGTGTTCAAAATACATGAGGAAGGGGCCGATTGGAGTTGTCCGAATAGACTGAGCCTGATTCAGTGACAAATGCTTTATTGTTCCAATGTGTCTTAGAGAAACATGCAGTCTGTGAGTGTGACCTGCCACTCCACAGATCTGACCTGTGACTTGGCCTGGTAGCATCATCTGCTTGTTTAAAGTTGTGAAAGTTTAAAGTTCCTGACGCAGAAATGACTTTAACATGAGCTTTAAACTGTTATAATGTTGTTCCCTCCTCAAAAACACACCTGGAGTTGTGTTTTGTTTCATTCACATGTTTAAATAATATTTTATTATTCGTCTGTCGACATTTCCAATCCTCAAAATGCTCTGTTCCACCTTGTGATGTCATTAAATGGTAGTTTTCAAGTGAACAGAGCCTTTTACCTTTTCTTCAGTAGATTTTCAGGTCTGAAATGATCCAGCTGATTCTAGTGAAGGTGTGTGGAGTTAAAAATAAAGTAATAAAGCAGAGCACTTCCTGTATCACTACATGACATCACAAGGTGGAACAGTGCTTTTAGTTTGAGAGCAGAACTCATCCTAAATGTGCAGGTTTGTGTGTTCAACATGTAAATGAAACAAAACACCAACAGATCAGATCAGTTTATTTCATCAGATAACGCTGTGTAAAGCGTCTTTGGGACATGTGTCTGTGAAAAGCACTTTATAAATGAAGTTACCTTACGTAGAAAACAGCGAAACATGAGCCCTTTAAACAAAACTTTTAATATCAAAACCCTCGCGTCGCTTTTATCCGTAAACTTCTCACAAAATCGACCTCCTCTGAGTCAGACAGCTGTTGCACCAGTGACGCCTCTTTCCACTTTGACGTCTCTCTTCCGTCCGTGATGTGTGGGTTTGTCTGGGCCAGAAGCGGCTTGTGACAATTAATTTGATATATATGATGTATGACAAAGCCCAGGGGCCCCATTACAGCGCAGACGAACTCTTCCCGGGGCCCCTGCGCTCAGACTCTCGATAACAGGAGCGTCTGCACACCGCTCGGCCCCGGCTCAGGACCGGAAACACACATCAGGACAGACACGGGTCGATACTGAAACGAGTATCGAAACTGGACGCTCGGCTGAGGAGGAGAGTGGAGGGAACAGTTCAGACAGAAATGAACAGAAATGTGTTCAGAACGACCTGGAGCTGCTTCAGAACCAGGGTCAGCGCTCAGACACAACAGCAACTTGATGCACTTAAGAAGAAACCAAATCAAATGTTGCTTGAATTAAGAGAAAAACATTTATTCCACTGGCAGATTATTTGACTGTCAAGTTGAATTGACTCAAATAAAGTAAAATGTTCTTAATTTAAGTCATTTTAACCTGGAGATAGTTTTTTTTCCCAGTGCTTTGTAATTAATCTCAGTTACTCACACACTGCAGAGTTCATAAAACAAACCAAAATTTATTCTCTTAAATGTCGACCAAAAATATAAACTAAATGACTAAATATGTAAGATTCTGAAGCTTATTTCAAGATTTTTTTTTCGTATCTAGTTTTTCTATCTCTAAACTAGTTCAAATGCACAAAACAAGTACAACAAGTGTTCAGAGTTTAAGACTTTTTTCTGGATGTAAATGAGTCGATCTTGGACCAGTGTCTCTGAACCTTCTGTTTGTGACACATTTAAAGATTTAAGAGTTTTAGGAGAGCTGCAGTTTGTCAGTAAGTTACCGAGGGGTAATTAGTCTTAAAATAAAGAATTTCATTAAGATTCATGAACTAAAATAAAGAATAAAACTGTCAATAAGAAACGTTACATTCTAGTTTTAAGATTTTTCAGCATTTATGCTTTATTTTAGATCCTTAAACTTAGATTATTGTTTAGAATAAGTATTTTCTGGATATATTTTCTTATTTTAAATGTCTCTTTCTGCTCTGACAAATCATTTCACTTGTTTCTGGTGCATTTGAACTTAAGACAAGTGGATTTTTCTAGATTTCAGGAGGGGGATTGTTGCAGTGGATAATAATATTTGCCCTAAAAGCAACATTTATTTTATGTAAATGGGTTTCAGTGACTCATTTTCCTGCTGAAACCCTGGAGTCGTGTGTTGGAGTTTGGCCGCTGGCTCCTCTTGTTTGTACTCGGACCAGAGCTGTTTTTTTTTTTGCCTTTAAATGTTCTCGTTGGGTTGAAGAGCTTCTGTGATCTGCAAACTCTTGTCAGTATTTCCATCAGGTCGTTTATTTCATAGAAATGTCCCGTCTGTCTACAGAACCGCTGTACCACAACATGTTGCACTGACAAATGTTCCGCGTTGTTTGGCAAACTGCAGTAAAATGCGACTGCTATTGTGTCTATAGTGTTGTTTTCATCACGATATCGGAATCGGTATCGAGTCTGTTCCTTAGTATCAAAGTGTTAGTGTTGTGATGAGCCTGGTGCAGGGCCAGACGAGGGGCAAGAGGCGGATGTAAGAGAAGGTTTTATAATACACTAAAGGACAGATTTAGATTTGCAGGCGTGACATTGTTCTGACTTCCTGCATTACCACATGACATCACAAGGTGGAGCGGAGCGTTTTCTGTTTGAGAGAAGAAACGCAGAGTCATTTTGAGCTTTAGAGATGCAGACATAAAGGTTTAACCAACTCCAGGTCTGTTTTTGAGGAGGTAACAACATCGTAACTGCGAGTTTTGCAGAATATTGGACCTTTAAACATTTGTGAATGAGAAAAACTCGACTCCGGGTCTGTTTGTGACGAGGAAATAACATCAGAACATAGATCAGAAACCTTTAAATGTCGAGTTTTCTTTTCCATCGCTCACTTTGACCACAGATCCCAGTGACTTTGACTTCAGCGAGGGTGAAACTGCAGCTTTCTCCCAGTTTTATTTTGCCACCGTGCGGAAAACTCTGCACACCATTTGTCCCAAGGTGCCCGGAGGGTGGAGCGAGAGGACAGCGGCGGAGGAATGAAAAAGTTCAGGAGCGAGGGCACAACGTCCAATCTGGACAAGGAGAAAAAAAGGGCCAAAAGTCTGCCAGGTTAGTCCCAGGCCGGAGGGCGCTCTGTGGACTCTCCACGCTCCAGATGGTGAGGAGAGGAGGCACTTCCAAATATTAATTACCTGCGAGCGTGAGCTCCTCACAGCAGGTGCACGAGAAGGTGAGAGGGAACTATAATCTAACACGAAGCACAAAGAACCAGCTGAAAAAGACCTAAAAAGACCTGCTGCATGTATGAAGCAGGGAGCAGCACTCAATTGTGTTACTTAAATAAAAGTACAGATGCAGAAACAACAGATTACTGAAGTATAAGTAAAAGTATCAATAGAAAAAAAGGAGTAAAAAGTATTTTGAAGAGATTTTTCAAACTATTAACCTCTTGAGACCCTGTGGCCCCACACGAGGACATTACATTTTTGCCTCTTAGCACCATGATTTTCAATTATTTTAAACTTTCACCTGTAATCAACTAAAAACCTCTACAGCAGCTCCCGAAAGTAAAAAAAAAACTGCATGGTAAAGTTTAGATGCAAAATTTATGAATAAAACCAATGTATTTATGTACAATAATGTCTCTTCATGTATCTTAATGTCTCTTCATTTGGCATTAAAATTTGACACATTTTATTGACCACAGCAGACGAGAGCATCAGGAAATGTCATGTCCTCGTCTGAAGACATTGGGACTGTGTTATATTATTGATTGTACCTGTTGTTAGGTAAACTTGGGAATATTTAGATGAGTTTACAGTTATAAATTGCTGGACGTTTCTGCTGCTATAGGGAAACTGCTGCCTGTCTCCACTTTTTGCACCTCTACTTTTTTTTGTAACGATTGAAAACCAGAAAAAATTCAAACTGTGGACCACATTTTCAGGCCTTTTTGTGTGTTTTTAACCTCACTCACTGAACCCCAACCCGCTCACGGTCGACCTGCGTCACATTTGGCAGGTTTAGGGCTTGAAATAAACAGCTAATTGCTGTTTGTTTGTTTTTTGTAATTTATTTATACATTTTAATGTTTTTACATTTTTTAACCAATGGTGTCATACAGAAGACTTACTTAGTAGGTCCTACTTATCCCAAATAGCAAGAAGAAATGAAAAATGCACCAGACAAAAGCTCGGGTCTCAGGAGGTTAAAGCATCAAATGTGGTCGGTTGATTTGTTCATTTTTGTTGTTTTCGTTCAAAGTCGGGACGTTCACTTAAATTAAACGTGCTAAAAATAAGTCTAAGCTTTTTCAGCAGGTAAAAAATAGCCATAAAATAAAATAACTTTTTACTCTTCAGTCCAGATGTGAAGTGTCGTGGAGTAGAAAATACAGATTTCTGTGCTCAAATGTAGTGAAGTAAAAGTGAAAAGTATCTGCAGTAAAATGGACATAAGTGAAGTACAGATGCCTAAAAACTGTACTTAAGCGTCGTATTTTTACTTTTGTACTTAACTTCCGCCACTGGATCTGAAACAGGTCTAATCCTAAAAAATGCTAAAAATGTCAAATGTAAAAAAGAAAGTTAAAAAAAAATTTAAGTAAAAAAAATAAAAATGTTAAAGTTTCAGTCAAATGTAAAAAAAAAAAAAAAAGTTTTAAAAAATGTTAAAGAAGTCAACCTTTCAGTCAAATAAAAAAAAAGACAAAAATAGTAAATGTAATTCTGCTCTGATTAGACTAAATGTGCCGCTGTATGTGAAGAATCAGCCTCGTTATAATGTTTTTACCTCCGCAGACACATATCTACATCTGGGTTTTGTTGTATTCACACGTTTGAATCCTTTATTATCAGCCTGTCTACATCTCCAAAGCTCAAAATATCCTGTTCCACCTTGTGATGTCATGAAGCTGTACGTTTCAACAGGGTCCCGCTCTTTTTCACTGACACATTTCTTTTCCATGACTTTTCCATGACCTAAAGTGAATATTTATAAATATAATATGACTTTACGGCACCTACATGTGTGGAATTTCTCAGACTTTTAGGGCAGAATATGAATTGTGAACCCTTTAACTCAGCTTATGGGTTTTATGATATTTTTTGAACATTCTAAAACCTGTCAGCGCATTTATTAACTAAACACCTGATTGTGTTTGTCCTGCTGGAGAAATAATCATGAGAACTGAATAGAACTTGAGAACAGAGTTGTGTGAAAGAAATACTAAAATTCCATGGCTTTTCCAAAACTTTCATTTCATTTACAAATTTCCATGACCTTTCCAGGATTTCCATGACCCTGTTTCAAGTGAACAGCTCCTTTTACCTTTTACTTCGGCAGAAATCGGCAGCTCCAGGGCTGAAATCGTCCAAATGATTCTAGCGAAGGCGATTCATACTTCCTGTATGACCACATGACATCACAAGGTGGAACAGGGTGTTTTCAGATTGAGAGAAGGACTAAATCTGCAGGGTTTGTGTGTTTAAACATGTGAATGAAACAAACGACAACTCCAGGTCTGTTTTTGGTGAGGAAACAACATTATAACATATGTAAATTAGAAAATAGCGTAATTCGTTCCTTTAAAGCGTTTCCAGGGTGATGTTATTTTTTGGATTTAACATGTGGCGTTATTTGAATCGATCTTGCAGGTTTTTTGTGCACAGATGAGTGGGCAGTATGGACACTCACCTCTCCACAAATCGGACCTGTGACGTAGCCTGAAGACAAGCAGATGGTGGATATTCACTCCAGAACAGGCGCGTCGTTAAACCTTCAGAGCGTCCGTCCTTATTGTGGTGGAGGTGGGAGAGGTTCATCTGTTTCTGCAGTCGAGGCGCTTCAGCTCCGTCCAGAAGCCATTTCCAGTGTGACTCCAGGCGCTGACATTTATCCTGCTCTGAGTTAAAGTCCAGCCCTAAAAGGAAAAGTTTTAGAGTCGACTTTAACCCTGCGCTTCAAGCCAGCTCCATCAAACTGAGATAGTGGTCTTTGGCAAAGTTAAACATTAGATGAAAACATTTATGACAAATTTTTGTTAAATTAAGATGCTAAACCAGAAATCAATTGTGAAAAGTAAATATATTTTTTGTAAAAAGGGGCAGAAAATATAAGATGTATTCTTCTCTCTGCTCCTTTTCATTCTGATATTGTACTGTCATGTAAAACAAAACAAAAAAGCCTTTTCTTTTATAATGAATGAAATAAAATAAATTAAAAAAAAAAAAAAAAAAACTGAAAAATGCTCTGTTCCACCTGGTGATGTCATTAAGCGGTACCTTTTACCTTTAGTTCAACAGAGAGAGGAAATGATGCAAAAGATACAAGTGCAGGTGTGTGGAGTTTAAAACACAGTGGAGCACTTCCTGTATCACCACCAGTATTGGGAGTAACGCGTTACAAAAGTATTGGATTACAGTAATGCTTTTTGCTGTAACGCAGTAACGTAAGGATTACAGAAAAACATTGGTAATATTTTACTGGGTACAACTGTCAGTAACCGTTATAATGCATTTTTAACCTGGACTGAAGTGGTGCGTTTTTTGTTTTTCTTCAGACAAATTTGCTAAAATCAGCACAAGATCAGAAGTGGTGAAACGTCCGATCAGAACAGATCAGAACAGATAATCAGCATTATGAATCATGCCAAATATATTATTAAAGGCCGCTGCACACTACAGGAGAATTTGCCCGATTTTGAAGCTGCTGCTCCTCGTGTGTCAGTAACCACCAAACATCAGCGACGCGACGGAAACAGACGATAAACCAGAGCGTCAGGGGCAGAGGAGCGACGGACACAGAGACGCAACAAACAAACTCAGGATAGAGCGAAAATAAAGACTTTATCCCTCTCCTCTGGTAAAGTGGTAAATTTAACCTGCAGCGTCTCTTAACTCTTATCCTCCGCAACAAATAATGAGCCCAGTCCATAAAACGTTGCTGTGAATCCATTTTTCTCCGTTCTTTAAAAGTAAAAAGTCTGGATAGTTCCTCCCGTGTGTCTGTTTCCGTCCACACGGCAAACAGGTCGAGGTGAAGCTGCAGATCAGTGACTCAGATCCACATCACCTTCCACTGGACGTGTGAGGAACGTCATGAGCTCCATTTAGATCAACAAATCCATATTTACAGTTATTTTGGTGAGAGTAAATTAAAACAGTAGTGTAATGCCTTAGGTTTATGTGACGAAATACTTTAAAATGTAATAAAGAATTCATTACAGTTTTGAAGTAACTTGTCCAACACTGATTACTACACGTCTGAGAGAAGAACTCAGCCTAAATATGCAGAGTTTGTGCATTAAACATGTATAAAACATGAATAAAACAAAACACAACTTTAGGTTATGATGAGCAAACAATATTACAACAAAGATCAGAAAATAGTGCAATAGGGGCAGTTTAAACATGCCAAATCATCAAATAAAAATGATAGCTGCAGTTTTAAGCTATAGAGCGCAGCATCCGTACAGTTCCACGCCTGAACCATGAAGTCAGCGGCGTAAAACTATGGCATCCTTACGTCTCTCCTTATTTTCACAAACCGCTTTGCCGCTTCCGTCAGAACAATCCAATTAAAGTCCGCACACCTCCTCCAAAGCCCTTATCATTTCAGACTCGTGCACACCTCACCTCGGAGCGAGCGGGAGCCTTCATTTGTGCTCACATAATTGCTCTGAGGTGTGTTGTATGAAATGCAGCCCGGTTCATTTGTGGCTTCAGCCTCTGCAGAATCACACTGACAAACATCCCTATTAGAGGATTGCATCGCGCACGTCATTTTTTTTTCCTCTGGCTGATTCTTTATTTATGTCCCATGCAGTTTTAATAGGGATCATCTCCACATCGAGGCTGAACCTGATAGGGGTGTGCGGATTGTGTTGGGAGGGGGCCTATTCACCATATTTACAGAGCGTAGTACTAATTAAAAGATTCCTTTACACTATAGAAGGAGGCACAAAGGGGCTCCGGTTGCACACGGCTCAGCTCCCAAACCTCCATTCACACGTTCAATCTCAGAAAGGAAATTTGGCAACAATACGAAAAACCTAAACTGAATATCTGACACAAACACAGACACTTACAGGCGGAATAATGAACTGAGATACTGAGCAATTCATCGCAAATTCACATATACCGTATTTTTTTAACTATAAGTTGCACTTTTTTCATGGTTTGGATGGTTCTGTGCCTCAGGTTTGACTTACGGTTGTCAAACAATAATTTTTTAAAATCTTGATTAAGATCAGAAATTCCATAGTTAATCACGATTAATCTCATTCAATTGCATGTTTAAAATTGTGTTATTCTGTATTCATTTAACAAGTGTTCCCCGGGACGGTAAGATTTACGCCTGGTCAGAAAACGCCAACCTGAAAACATCCCGCAGCCCTGGGTCTTCTACGATTCCCACCCATTTAGCGATCGCTGTAGTTATTTTCTTTAACGGGGGGCAAGTAAGACATTTGTATTATTTTACAATTGAACAATGTATTATCCATAAAACATTAGTGAAATCATAACAGAAATAACAACAACAAGAAAAAAATTGTCCAAAAAGGAGTTGTAAACTTATTTAACGCTCACTTCCTGATGATGGGACAATAAACTCTTTATAATTAGATGCAAGCAGCGGCCATATTTTGACCTCCAGAGCAGCTTATACACTCCTGTTTCTCTTTCCTCGCTTCCTTCTCCTCGATTCTGCAGGAAATGGGTGAGGAAGTCCCGCCCACAGAGGAGACAGAACGAGGACAGAGGATCTAAACTCCTCTGAGAACGATAAAGTTTGATTCTTTTATCTGGTATCTGTCTCCTGAAGCTCCCTCAGGTTTTACTCCTTCATTTCGTGGTTTTCTTTGGGACAACACTTAATACGACACATTTGATTGACAGCTGAAAAACAGAGGATCGAAGAGGAGGAGGAGGTGAGGGAAGAGAAACGAGATGTGGCCCATGAAGACGCAAGTTGGTGCAGGGTTTTTCTCCACCGCTTAATAACTCTGCACTGATATTCACTGTGGTCTTGGTTGAACTTTGCGCCGCCTGGAACATCTCCTCCTCGTCAGTTCTGGTACTGGAGCAAACACTGGCCCCTGGACGCCGCCTGTTCTGTACTGTACTGTGTTTTGATCGACTCGCTCCATCACCGCCCTGAAAGTCAACAGAGGAGGTAAACATCGATATAACGGAGGCGCTGAGCTGGAGGGGTCTGTATGTTTCTCAAGGACTGACGGGCGATGTGGAAAAGTTTTAAGTTCTGTTTTAGTGTTTCCAAGAGTAATTTGTGCACAGGATATGTGTCTCTGCGAATTTCTGTCATAATCCAAATAATTAAGATTTAAAAGTGCTCAATAAGAGTTATTTCATTACGTAGATTGGACTGAAACAGAGCAAAGGATCATGGGATATGTAGTTCTCTCAGTTTTTTCACCATAACAATGAATTTAAGCAAAGACACTTGTGATTCCATTTATTGCAGTGGCCCATGGTGTTATTGTGAGATTTTTGATGATACAATTTTACGATATTTTGTTTTTTGGGACCAATTTCCCTTTTAATAACACTGTACTTTGTCGTGGAATATCGGAATTCCCAAACCGAATGGACCTTGACTTTTCTGTTATTGATTAGACCCAAGACCACTCCGTCTTACAAGAAAAATCTGCAGCTGAACAATATTCCTCCATCTGTATTTAATATTGAACGTGCTGAACGTGATCATCTCTATTAGTGACTTGACCCGAGAAGTCAGGAGATTAATTCCTTCCTGACAAAAATGTTGCTCAAAAAAACTCAAATTCAAATTCTTTTAACCAGTATGACGATAATTTAGGCGACTTTCTATATGACATCGGCCTGATTCATGAGCCGGTTTTCTTGGTGGAAACAGTCTGACCTGACCTGTCCTCAGACGTACAGACTCGACGTTTATTTGGGACTGGTGGTTATTTATCAAAATATGCCCGTGCACCCGGCGTTTAAATGAAACCCGGCTCTTATTTGGTGTTTAATGGTTTGCAGGTTTAAGCGCTTCGTGTTGCATTTCTTGTATGACAAGCGCTCTATAAATAAAGTTTGATTTATTGCTTGAATCTCTGGACAAAGTGGTAACATCTCCATGAAGACACGCAGGTGATGGACCCTCCACCAGAAAAGTTACCCAGTGCACCTTTAACTTAGAAATCCATAAATATCCAAACTGGAGTAGAACTGAAGTGTGAGCGGTCGGTGCTCGTGCAGAGTGCGGCACAGCAGCGTTTTGTTCACTCTATAATTGGGAGACGTCTGTTGGCATTAGTGGATGAGACAGTGAGTAATGTGTACGGCAAACACTGGTGCTGTCAGCAGACACCGACAGATGGACCGTCCAGCTCCAAAATGATGGTTTTTCACACCCAGGACACAAATGGAAACCACTGAGAACATCACAGTTTCTAAGACGTTTTTAACCGCGATGTGAAGCTGCATCTCAAAATATTTAGTGTCATTCATGGAAATTTGGTACGTGGAAAATGGAACTTTCTATGTTTTTTTTTTTTTTTGGTTTGGAATCTTGGTTTGATGGGAGAGGACCTGTGGTAAATATTTCATAGTTTTACGTCAGTCAAATGTTGGCGTGTGTGGAAAAAAAGTTATGAAGAAAAGTACCAAAATACAGGAAGTAACAGTGAGCAGGTTATGTGCAAGAAATGCATTTTTCTGTCACTTTAAACCTTCACAAAACAAAATAAACATGATTTGATTCATTTTTACTAGCTTAATCATAACTTTCATTCGGTTTTGCAGTTTTGGACCTCATAGTTGCTCCCTAAATTATGGAATTACCTCTACAAATGTCATATCTGCAACAGGAAGGACAATTATGAACCTCACCAGAGTCTTAAATAAAACTGTGTGCGTTTATAAGATAAGATAATTCAGGACTTTATTGATCTCACAGTGGAGAAATTCAACAGTCACAGTAGCTCCAGGACAGTGCAAAAAAGGGGAAAAAGTGTGATGCAATCAAGATAAACAATAATAAAAATAGAAATAATAATATAAAGTGAATAAGTATATGTACAAAAGAGTTGTAAAATCTTAATTGTTTTCATGCTTTAGTGAAATGAGTAGTCAAACCTGTCGCACAGATTTTACTTCTTTGTGGTGCTGAACATAAACTGTGGAAAGGATTAAGTTTCCCCACCTCCGCCTGACTCTCAGGTTTATATCTGGTGCCAGTTAGCCTTAGCCGTAATGCTAATTAGCATTTCAAAATAGCTTCTCTCCACGTCGTTGTTCGGAGCCTGACACCTACTCCACGTTCAAACAGACAGTAAAACCTTATTTTTTAGTTCTAACCTCCCTTCCGACCTACGTTATATCAAATATGCCAGAATATTTAGCAACACGTGACAGTTGACTGTAAAATAATTGTCATATCTGAACTACACAGACACAAACAAAAAGTGTAGAGGGTTTATCAGTCCAGACAGAAGGATGTGAGGAAGCTCCATCCACACAACATCTGAGCTTAGTTCTTCTACATGTTTGGAACAGGGACCAGCCCAGGTCCTTCACAAACTGTCTGCAAGTAAAACTAGAAGAACTGAGGCTCTTCTGAAGGCAAAGCTCACACCGAATATGGATCTGATTTACATTTCTCTTCTGTTCAGTCACTGTGTTTTGGTGATTGATGAAAATAACTGATGAACACTTCTATTTTTGACGCATTCCCAGTTTTTCCACACCTGCCTGAACTTTTGCACAGTTCTGTAGACGGTCATCAGCTCCAGGAAAGTGGCACCTTTGAAAATCCTAAATGACAGAATGTTGTTTCCTCCTCACAAACAGACCCAGAGTTGTGTTTTGTTTCATTCACATGTTTGAGAAACTCTTTATTATGAGTCTGTTTGCATCTCCAAAGCTCAAAATAAATCAGATCAGAAAATACCGTCATACGGGCCCATTAATATGAAAAACAAAACATTTAATTCCAAAATGAAATGTTAATAAGTGTGAATTTGTACAATATACATGTGGCTGTGAGGTGGCTCATATATTTTGCTTGAAAAATAATGTTTATGCCATTAAATATCACCGTGTAATCAGCTCTGTCATTTTGGTTTTGTACAAGTCGCTCACCAGAGGAAAAAAGTTTGGAGACCTTTGCTCTAGATCCACTCATTTTGGTTTTCTGGTAAATATAACTTTGTTTTATTGTGAGGACGTCTACAGCGACGCTCCCAGTGGACACCACAGTTTTCTAATGCGGGAACCAACTGACTTTTGGCTTTTTTTGAGTTGTTTTAGATGAATATTGTGATTTTAAATGTCCAAATTTTACCATAATGATCCAGAGGTGTGGTGGCGTCTCACGATAAAGCAGACACAACCACAATATGTCTTCTTTAATGTCAATAATTTGGTCGCCTGCTGCTCCAACCGTTTCCCTGCTCTGACTTTATACTTTACTTTTTCTTTTTGGCCGTTCAAACCCGGGAAACTTCAGAAACTGTTTAACCTCACAAAATAACGGTTTTACTTGGCACGCTGAGATAAATTTCAGACTAAATTTGAAAAGTTATTTGACTGAAAGCTTTAGTTGATATCTTTTGGCCAGAAACTTCTTTCTTTTTTTTTTCCTTATCAAGGCGGCGAAAGGCTTTCAGAATTGTGGGAGGGAAAAATCCTACAGCAGAATATTAGGCGTTTGGCAAAGCTCGAACTAATCACCATAGGCCATTGTGGTTTTAAAAAGGCCCACAGTAGATTCAAAAGCTTTTAGCGTAGCCTTTTTCACAAAGCGCACTTCAAACAGATCGAGAGAAGAAAGGGCAGCATTAAGCGGCCGTTTCCAAAAGGCTTTCACCGATACTACAAACACAGGGATGTAACGCCGTACTGGGCCCTAATGAAGCAGTCACTCGGTTTGAGCGAGGCGAACCTTTATCTCTACCTCAATAATAAATAGTAATGAGGTTTGTGGTTCATTAAGTCTTGCCCAATGGCACAACATAAACCAATAGTTGGCGTTGGGATTAAACCTGATTGGCTGCAAATATTTGGATTTACATAGTGAGGGTTCAGATCACAGAGAGTCGTCTTTAGCTGTAGGAACTGGAAACCCAAATACTCATGAATACAGTGTCCAGGCCTCCCTGTTTATCCAGGACAGCCCCAGTTTTGAGTCATGTGTCCCCTGTCCCAGTGGATTGATCCAAAACCACTGATTTGTCCCAGTTTTATACTAGAAATGTCCCTATTTTTGACCAATCTGATCTCTGTCAACAGTAGAGAGGCAGAAACTGACATTTGTTTTGATAAAACACAGAAAAGCTGCTTAAAGCAAAGAAACTGTGACAAAGAAACTGTGACTAAACTGACTCATGTTAGTCATGAATGATCTCTGCAGAACAATTTCCCTTAATTACGAACTCGTTTCACAATTTGATTATTTCCAATCACTCCAACCCGAGGAAGTCCCAGTTTTTGATTTGGAAAGTCCAGTCAGTGGTGGTGACGTCTGTAAAGCTCCGGACGCTCAGTGGAGTCAGAGTAAATCCCGACACAACAGCAAACAGAGCAGAGAGTGAACACGTCTGTCAGGAGAACTGTCGTTTCTGTGCTGAAGTTGGTGCAATAAAAAAAAATGCAAAGTTATTATTTAACAAGTCCAAAGGAGGAGAGCGTCTGCAGTCTCGGGTTGGTTCTGTCCGACACTCCGCCTCACTGATTGGCCCGAGCGCCGACTACAACTTCCGGGGTTCAAACCGCCGAGTTTATTCTGATTCCTGACGAGTCGCTGGAGAGAAATGAAGCTGAGCAGAGGCACTAGGTGGCACCAGCCTGGCTAGTTTTTGAAACTAAAAACCACTAAATTGTTATCAGTGAGAGTTGATTAGAACATGTTTATCCTGGTGTCCGGGTACATAGATCAGAAAGTCATGTAAAATGGGTCCTTTAAGCTGTATTTTCTCTTTGTCTTGGTGCTTTTATTACCCTCAGCTCCGTCATGATTTCCTGTTAGCCCTGTTGATAGCGCGTGGCTAATGCATGCTAATTGCCACTTATTGCCTCCCATTGCCTGCCCCGGTACGCGTCTCTAATAAACCCATCCTTTGACCTCAGAATGAGCCGGGGCCTCATTTGCACTGCGGTGTCCCATGGAGCCGGGGCCGCTGCACGCTGTGAGCCGTGATTAGCACCCACCACACCCCCGCCAACTCACCCCAACCGCACAGCCCCTCCTCACACCAGGACCGAGCCAAGAAACCACCCCAAGCCCTCAAACCCCAAATCAAACTGCAAAAACAAGCACTAAATGTAAGAATTTAACGCATTTATCCTCCATGTATGTCTCTCAGTTTAACATTGACCCACAGAAGCTAAATTTATGCCAGGATCTTCTCTTGGCACCATTGGCAGTCTCCTGGCCTTCATAGTCTCTAAATGTGTCTAACTGGAGTCTTTTGGCCTTCTTAGTCTCTGAATGTGTCTAACTGGAGTCTTCTGGCCTTCATAGTCTCTGAATGTGTCTAACTGGAGTCTTCTGGCCTTCATAGTCTCTAAATGTGTCTAACTGGGGTCTAGAGGCCTTCATAGTCTCTAAATGTGTCTAACTGGAGTCTTTTGGCCTTCATAGTCTCTAAATGTGTCTAACTGGAGTCTAGTGGCCTTCATAGTCTCTGAATGTGTCTAACTGGAGTCTTCTGGACTTCATAGTCTCTAAATGTGTCTAACTGGAGTCTTTTGGCCTTCATAGTCTCTAAATGTGTCTAACTGGAGTCTAGTGGCCTTCATAGTCTCTGAATGTGTCTAACTGGAGTCTTCTGGACTTCATAGTCTCTAAATGTGTCTAACTGGAGTCTTTTGGCCTTCATAGTCTCTAAATGTGTCTAACTGGAGTCTAGTGGCCTTCATAGTCTCTGAATGTGTCTAACTGGAGTCTTCTGGACTTCATAGTCTCTAAATGTGTCTAACTGGAGTCTTTTGGCCTTCTTAGTCTCTGAATGTGTCTAACTGGAGTCTTCTGGCCTTCATAGTCTCTGAATGTGTCTAACTGGAGTCTTCTGGCCTTCATAGTCTCTAAATGTGTCTAACTGGGGTCTAGAGGCCTTCATAGTCTCTAAATGTGTCTAACTGGAGTCTTTTGGCCTTCATAGTCTCTAAATGTGTCTAACTGGAGTCTACTGGCCTTCATAGTCTCTAAATGTGTCTAACTGGAGTCTTCTGGCCTTCATAGTCTCTAAATGTGTCTAACTGGAGTCTTCTGGCCTTCATAGTCTCTAAATGTGTCTAACTGGAGTCTAGTGGCCTTCATAGTCTCTAAATGTGTCTAACTGGAGTCTTCTGGCCTTCATAGTCTCTGAATGTGTCTAACTGGAGTCTTTTGGCCTTCATAGTCTCTAAATGTGTCTAACTGGAGTCTTTTGGCCTTCATAGTCTCTAAATGTGTCTAACTGGAGTCTACTGGCCTTCATAGTCTCTAAATGTGTCTAACTGGAGTCTTCTGGCCTTCATAGTCTCTAAATGTGTCTAACTGGAGTCTTCTGGCCTTCATAGTCTCTAAATGTGTCTAACTGGAGTCTAGTGGCCTTCATAGTCTCTAAATGTGTCTAACTGGAGTCTTCTGGCCTTCATAGTCTCTAAATGTGTCTAACTGGAGTCTTCTGGCCTTCATAGTCTCTAAATGTGTCTAACTGGAGTCTACTGGCCTTCATAGTCTCTAAATGTGTCTAACTGGAGTCTTCTGGCCTTCATAGTCTCTAAATGTGTCTAACTGGAGTCTCCTGGCCTTCATAGTCTCTAAATGTGTCTAACTGGAGTCTTCTGGCCTTCATAGTCTCTAAATGTGTCTAACTGGAGTCTTCTGGCCTTCATAGTCTCTAAATGTGTCTAACTGGAGTCTTCTGGCCTTCATAGTCTCTAAATGTGTCTAACTGGAGTCTCCTGGCCTTCATAGTCTCTAAATGTGTCTAACTGGAGTCTCCTGGCCTTCATAGTCTCTAAATGTGTCTAACTGGAGTCTTCTGGCCTTCATAGTCTCTAAATGTGTCTAACTGGAGTCTTCTGGCCTTCATAGTCTCTAAATGTGTCTAACTGGAGTCTTCTGGCCTTCAGAGTCTCTAAATGTGTCTAACTGGAGTCTTCTGGCCTTCATAGTCTCTAAATGTGTCTAACTGGAGTCTTCTGGCCTTCATAGTCTCTGAATGTGTCTAACTGGAGTCTTGTGGCCTTCATAGTCTCTAAATGTGTCTAACTGGAGTCTTGTGGCCTTCATAGTCTCTAAATGTGTCTAACTGGAGTCTTCTGGCCTTCATAGTCTCTAAATGTGTCTAACTGGAGTCTTCTGGCCTTCATAGTCTCTAAATGTGTCTAACTGGAGTCTTCTGGCCTTCATAGTCTCTAAATGTGTCTAACTGGAGTCTCCTGGCCTTCATAGTCTCTAAATGTGTCTAACTGGAGTCTTCTGGCCTTCATAGTCTCTAAATGTGTCTAACTGGAGTCTTCTGGCCTTCATAGTCTCTAAATGTGTCTAACTGGAGTCTTCTGGCCTTCATAGTCTCTAAATGTGTCTAACTGGAGTCTTCTGGCCTTCATAGTCTCTGAATGTGTCTAACTGGAGTCTTCTGGCCTTCATAGTCTCTGAATGTGTCTAACTGGAGTCTTCTGGCCTTCATAGTCTCTAAATGTGTCTAACTGCAGTCTCCTGGCCTTCATAGTCTCTAAATGTGTCTAACTGGAGTCTTCTGGCCTTCATAGTCTCTAAATGTGTCTAACTGGAGTCTACTGGCCTTCATAGTCTCTAAATGTGTCTAACTGGAGTCTTCTGGCCTTCATAGTCTCTAAATGTGTCTAACTGGAGTCTCCTGGCCTTCATAGTCTCTAAATGTGTCTAACTGGAGTCTACTGGCCTTCATAGTCTCTAAATGTGTCTAACTGGAGTCTTCTGGCCTTCATAGTCTCTAAATGTGTCTAACTGGAGTCTTCTGGCCTTCATAGTCTCTAAATGTGTCTAACTGGAGTCTTCTGGCCTTCATAGTCTCTGAATGTGTCTAACTGGAGTCTTTTGGCCTTCATAGTCTCTAAATGTGTCTAACTGGAGTCTTCTGGCCTTCATAGTCTCTAAATGTGTCTAACTGGAGTCTTCTGGCCTTCATAGTCTCTAAATGTGTCTAACTGGAGTCTTCTGGCCTTCATAGTCTCTAAATGTGTCTAACTGGAATCCTCTGGCCTTCATAGTCTCTAAATGTGTCTAACTGGAGTCTTCTGGCCTTCATAGTCTCTAAATGTGTCTAACTGGAGTCTTCTGGCCTTCATAGTCTCTAAATGTGTCTAACTGGAGTCTAGTGGCCTTCATAGTCTCCCCACACTCGCTTTATAAACCTCCTCCTTTGGAAGCAGGAGTCAAAAGTGCTGGAACACAAAAAGATCAGACTCTGTTCACGTTTGGAGTCAGACTATGTTCAATTTACGTCCCCCCCGGGTCCAGATTATTGATGTAAGTAAACTCCTCCTGCTTCAGACGTCCAGTTGGTCTCCAGACTTTTATTTCCACCCTTTCTTGGACAAGCTGAACACTTCTACAACACTAAAGCCTGCTGTTCAGAATGTTTGTAGTCGTAGTTAACTTGTTTGTACTGAATCGGGTTGAATATTCTATTGATGCATGGCGCTGGGGGTGTTGTGCATGTATTTTCTATGGCGTGTTCAGCAGTTACCACGGGAACACAGTGCACGCTTCCAGAACGTTCTTAGATTGTCTGAAAACTCAAGTAAAATCGCTGAATTTCAGATGACGTCACTAAAAGCAGATGGAGTCAGGAAGTAAAGACAGACGCACAGAACTGTTTACCTCCACCGACTCTCGCCAAAACGCCTAAACGCTGTGCAGTCTGTGGTCACGGCAGCCGCTCAAATCGAGGGAACAACAAACTTTCTTTAACCTGTACCGAAAGTGCTGCGTCACAAGAGAGTTACTTTAAAAAAACATACAGAAAAAAAGACAACAAAAGTGGATCGACAAACTCTGGCTAAAATCAGGAGGCGGGTTATTTTATTTATTATACTTACAGGAAAACCTGGACACGGGGGGTCTTCAAAGGTCTATTAGCAAAATTAAATGCCAAAAAAGCCACGACGAACTGTAAATGATCCTATATCGCTGTGTTTAAAGACTAACAGAACAAATGACAAAGTAAAACAAGCCAAAAAAGTCGTCTAATAAGTTAAAGTTGTTCCACTCCTGACGAACACTCAGCCGACGCAGATAAATCCACAAACAAAATGGCAGAAGTCCAATGATAGTTTTATTAAATGTCTTGATCCACTTGTTAAAGAAAAGTTGTGCTCGTAGCAAAGACAAAAAATAACTTTACTAAATATTTTTAAAGTTCCCACAAAAAAGTAAAAAAAAACAAAACATACCCACTCTGTTGAACATGTGTATTTAAATGAGTTATTTCACTTGTTTTCTTTACTACATAATTCCAGATACTATAGTTTGATTCATATATTTAATGTCTTCTGTGTGTATCTAAAATGTACAAAGTAATGGGCCTAAACATAAAAAAAAACTAAATAAAACAGTGAATTAAAGTGTGAAAAGCCCTTTACTGTATCTGGTCAGAAATAATTTTAATTTAATGACAGTCATAATTCAAATGATCTAGATTTAACAAATAAATAAACCTTAGTAAAAAACAAATTTAAAAAGTAAAAAGTCAGATAAATATTGTGAGTTGGAGTTGTTTGAGTTCTTCCCTTTCTGAAGTCCAAACTCACTAATCTCCTTCTCTGGTTTGGACCCGGGGCGTCCTGTGAGGGCGGAAGCTTTAATTAAAACTCGCCTTGTTCGCGTTGATTAAACTCGGGCGATGTTGTTCCGCGCCGTTTCCACGAGTCCACATCGTTCTGGTGCAGACACGAGCCGGGGCTGCCGCCGGGTCCACGCCGCCTGGAGCTGTGGCTGCTGACGAAGCCCGTTTCACTCCAGGATTTTATGGACTGGGAAATGAAACGCAAAGTTTAACAGGAATCAGATAAAAACTACGGCGACCAGAATCAAAAACTGCAACTCCATCGGTTTGTGGTGGTTGGTAATAATAAAATTTTCATGCGGAATTAAGGAAAACACTTCAGCACTTTGTCCATTCCTGAATATCGTGAGTCAGTCTCGTCACATTTTCATTGTGTTTTGGTCATTTTCAAGCAGCTTTTCTGTATTTTACCCAAACAAATGATTATTTATGCCTCTCCAGGGACATTTCTTGTATAAAACTGGGACAAATCAGTGGTTTTGTATAAATCTGCAGGGACAAGGCACAAAACTGGGACTGTCCCGAGTAAATATTCTCCAGTCACCCTGATACAAACACAATCCAAGTTATTTCCAAGTCAACAGTTCCTAACAAAACTATTATTTCTGCTCACCTCTAATTCCTTTGAGTGGCTCCTCAATTTTTAAGTAGAAATATCTGACAAATTGCACCACATTTTTCAATTAAGATCAACGTCAACGAGAGGCAGGTGTGTTAAAGTTAATTGGAAAATTTGAGTTTTATAATGAGTTAAATTGGTTTACTTCTGGTAATTGGTTGACTTCTGGTAATTGGTTGACTTCTCCAGTGCGTTCGACACCATCAGGCCGGCTCTGCTGGCTGAGAAGCTGGCAGTGATGCAGGTGGATGCCTCCTTGGTGTCCTGGATTGTGGATTACCTCACTGGAAGACCACAGTATGTGCGTTTGCAGAGCTGTGTGTCGGACAGAGTGGTCAGCAGCACCGGGGCTCCACAGGGGACAGTCCTGTCTCCCTTCCTCTTCACCCTCTACACCACAGACTTCAACTACTGCAGCCAGTCTTGCCACCTTCAGAAGTTTTCTGACGACTCTGCAGTGGTGGGATGCATCAGCGGTGGTGACGAGGAGGAGTACAGGACTGTAGTGGACAACTTTGTCACCTGGAGTGAGGAGAACCACTTCCAGCTCAATGTGATGAAGACAAAGGAACTGGTGGTGGACCTGAGGAGGACCAAAGCTGCTGTGACCCCCATCTCCATCCGGGGGGTCAGTGTGGACGTGGTGGAGGAGGACAAGTACCTGGGGGTGAACTTGGACAATAAACTGGACTGGAGCAGGAACGTGGACGCGGTCTACAAGAAGGGCCAGAGCCGCCTCTATTTCCTGAGGAGGCTGAGGTCCTTTGACATCTGCAGGACGATGCTCAGGATGTTCTACGAGTCTATGGTGGCCAGTGCATCATGTACGCTGTAGTCTGCTGGGGCAGCAGTCTGCGCCTGAGGGACACTAATAGACTCGAGAAGATCATTAGGAAGGCTGGACATGTTGTGGGGGAGGAGCTGGACTCTCTGGCGGTGGTGTTGGACAGGAGAATGCTGGACAAAATCTGGACTATTCTGGACTCTCCCTCCCACCCCCTCCACAAGGTGCTGGCCAATCAGAGGAGCTCTTTCAGCCATAGACTGCGGCTGCCGCTGCTCCACTGAGAGACACAGGAAATCTGTCCTGCCTGTCGCCATCAAACTGTTGAACGCTGCACTTTAACTCACAAACTACTCAATCCTTTTCATCCTATTCCTGCTCACACATGTATATAGTCATAAATATGTCACTGATGTAAATAATTTCCCAGAGAGAGCTATTTTATCTTTTATCTTATTGTATTTAGCTTATTTTGTAACTTGTTCGATGTACATGCTCTTGGTCGGTTGCATCTGTAACAAAGAAAATTTCCCCTCGGGGATGAATAAAAGTAATTCTGATTCTGATTCTGATTCTGATTCATTTTAGTAGATTTTGATTATCACTTGTTTGTAGAATTTTTTTTTTTATTATTATTTTGAGAAGTTGAGGAGGGAAACAAAATGAAATCTTCACTGAAATAATTTGAAATAATGTTCATTTATGTTATTTGTTCAGTAGATGACTTTGTGTTAAGTTGTTTGTGTCGAGACCGGGATTCGAACCTGCGACCTTCAGATCAGAGGAAAAACGCTTGACCTGAGCTCCTGTCGCCACATAAACAACAATTAAAATGATTTACCAACATAACAGAACTAAAACCTACTGGAAATCTCATTATACTTCATTAAAACATGAGTTCATAACAGAAAGTCAACTAACGAACAAATAACAAATGCACATTTATTTAATTGCAATCAGGAAATTTGTTTGTTTCTTTGGGTGGGACGATGCATATTCATGAACATACAATTTGTATGAAATCACACATATTGATGTAAATACGCCGGATTTAGCACATTTTCCATCCGTAGTCCCATATATCCATCCATCTTCTCCTGCTCAATCCGGCTGGGGCAGGTACCTGACCCCCCATGAACCCCTCTGCAGGTGGAGCCCACAGGAGGGTGGACAACATGGTCCTTGATGTTAGTTCTAAAAATTAAATTCTACGGACAAGTGCTGGTCAAAATCTACTAAAATGAAGTAAACCAATTTAACTCATTATAAAACTCAAATTTTCCAATTAACTTTAACACACCTGCCTCTCGTTGACGTTGATCTTAATTGAAAAATGTGGTGCAATTTGTCAAATATTTCTACTTAAAAATTGAGGAGCCACTCAGAGAAATTAGAGGTGAGCAGAAATAATAGTTTTGTTAGTAATTGTTGACGTGGAGGTGTCGGTGTGTGTGGGGTTCATGTGTTTTGTGACTGGCCTGATTAGCACTGGGTTAATTATACACATTAATGTGCAAACTGATTATGTGAGCAAACGAGCTGCGTTCAGGAACAGAACCAGTGTGTGCACTTGTTAAAAGTGAAAATGGTTTAGTGTGGTTCAGGTCGGGGAGTGATCAGCACCAAATTCTGTCATGTTCTGCAAATACTCGTATGTAAGACCTCCCCACCGGACACCAGGGGGCGCCACATAAATGAACGTTCAGTCGTCTGAGTCGCCTTAAAGATCCCACACTGCACTGTTTTCTGATCCATAAGGATGTTTCTTCATTAAAAACACACCTGGAGTCGTGTTTTGCTTCATTCACACACATTTAAAGAGACAGTTTGGTGCACTGTGCAGTCACTGCTGCTGCTCAGACACAAATCCTCCAAATGCAGCGGTCTGTTTGACTCTAAAATGATTCTGTGACACAGACGTTCACAGGGACAGTCTGGAGCTCTAATAGTTTCCTCGGGTCTGTGGAGTGGGTCAGACTGTTTTTAGTGGCAGGACGACTGTGGCCATTGACCTGCACTAGCCCAGCACCAGCACCTCTGCAAATACAAGGACTGGAGGAAGATTTAAACAAGTGTCTCCACACGTCTCCAACACTCTGGATCAGCAGGACATGAGGAACTGTGAACAAAACTCACAACTGTCCCTTTAATGCACAAATCCTGCAGATTTAGGCTGAGTTCTTCTCTCAGACTGAAAACACTCAGTTCCACCTTGTGATGTCCTGTGGACAGTGGTTAAACGTAACAAGCTGAAAGTCCTGTATTTAAGTAGAAATGTGAGGTCTAAAATGGGAGCAGTTTCTCCACAACATTTTGAACAGAACTGAACAGTAAAAGTGTTTTTTTATTACTGGGTGAGATCTGCTGAAAAAGTTTGTTTGTTTTTTAACTCGTGCTGTCAGAGTTAACACATTCATCACAACTAGATTAATGCAATCGATAACACGATTTTTTTCCCGTTTTTTACTCGAGATTAGAGTTCACCAGCCTTCTGTCCCTTCTGCACATCCACAGGCAGCTCCTCCGGCTGCTCCACTGAACTTCAGAGCGCCGGGTTTCAGTAAACAGAGGAGCTTCTTTTGTGTGGTTTATTTGACTTTAAAAAACTTCCAGACGCTTCATTTTACAAGTGAAGAGTTAAATGTGTCGAGCAGAGTTTCAGCACCAGCGACGTTCGTTTAGTCTAAGTTAGAACCTCCGAGCTAAACCTCCGGGTGCAGATACAGCAGCAAATGAATCGTTTCATTAATCTGCCTTATTTTTAACACATGCTTAGTCTGAGCAAAACAAAACAATATGAATAAAAATTTCTAGAAAAATAGATGTAATTGTTTTTATTGCACAAAATTCTTTCAAAAATCATTCCATTTGAATCTGAGTACTTTACTTTTTATACTTTTACTATTTTTCATGTTTTTTTTTTGCTTGTTTGTTTGTTTGTTTTTTGCTCCAACATCAGTTCAGAATTGAGCACTTTTTCCACCATTTCATGTAGTAATAGGAAGTGCTCCACTGGGTTTTTAAACGTAATTTTTGCTCCTTATTTAGAATTTTTAGAAAGTTTTATATATATATATTGTGATGTGGGAGCTCCTGTGTCCAAATCATTTCTTTGTGGATCAGTAAAGTTTGTCTGAGTCAGATGCACCTTCACTCGAACTGAACAAAAGGCAAAGGGTCACTGTCAACATGGAAAGCCACCACTTCATGACATCACAGGGTGGAGGAGAGTGTTTGGAGCTTTGGAGATGCAGTCAGACTCATAATAAAGGAGGTAACTGTGTTCTAACGTCTGCAGCTTTTATCCTCCTTTTATCCTGGATCACTTACACCAGAAAAGTTGTTGGTTATTTTCCGACACCGTCTCCACATTCAGCCGCCGCCTTCGTCATCGATCAATATCCAATAAAACGCTGTAATCCGGACATGGGTCAGAGTCCCGGCGGAGGCCAGGATCAGCCACAAAATGAACAGTGCTATAAAAGTGACTGTAATTAGCTCCACGTGTGACGCTTCATTAAGTTCACTGTTATTGGGGGAAAATTATCTTCACACCCTCCAGGCCGGTGCGTTCGGGAGGTTCAGTAAAAACGGGACATATTGGATTTTACATAACCGTATTTCGTATATATATATGTTTTAATGAGCGGTACTTACTATTGATGTGACAGTAAATCTGGTGATATCGTATCGTCAAAGGTCTCACAATAATAAATAAATGAACAGTTATTGTAAAGTCCAAACATTTGTGAAGCCGTAGATTTGTTTTACTTTTTAAAAGTGAAATAAATCCATGGAGAGCGATTAAAACACGTTTTACTGAGGATACACATAATTCAGGACATATACACCTGTAAAACAAGGGAATTTAAACAAAAAAAAGTACAAAATTACAGGAAGTCGTCATCCACCCAAAATACTGTCATTACATTACAAACATTTTTCTGTCCGTTTAAACTTTGGTTACATAACAAAATAAAGATGCCATCATCTATTTTTCTTAATAATAATATTAATAATAATAATAATAATAATGATAATAATAATAATACATTTTATTTATTAGACGCCTTCAAATAGTTAAAATAACACTCACTGTAGTAAAATACTCCCTCTCAACAGACAAAAAAAGTCAAACCAGTAAAAGTTGAAGTGAAAACCTGAGCACATACAGTTTCTGGAGTTCACGTGGAGTCGGGAGCGTCTCTCTCCGAGTTACTGACCCTGCTGATTGTAAATGCTGCGTTCAGGGACACACAGAAAATAAAACAAAACCTTTATTTACAAGTGTTTGTGCTGCGCAGCCCTGAACACAGCACAGCAAACACAAGGCTCTTCTGTCAATAGGAAACTTACACACGGCGTTCGTATTCACACAGCAGACGTACAGTATGTGTTATTCATGTCCACATTTATTTGGTTTGTATTTTTACTCATGTATTTTGGTTTCAGTTACAGTATTTATTCATTTATTTATTCATAGGAGACGTCCTCATTCTGATGTCATTTGGTTCAAAACAGCCCAATATCCCCAATGTTTCCATCTCAGATCATCTTTACAGATCTGATCGTTAAACACCTGATTCATGATCGGATCAGTACAATTCTGGGTTCTTCTTTCACACAGAAAACACTGTTCCACCTTGTGATGTCATGAGGTAATAGAGGAAGTGCTCCATTATGTTTTTACACTTCATATGTTCATATTTCCTTTTTTTTTTTTTTTTTTTTACTTGTATTGACATTTTTAAAGCCTAAACCAGGGACGGGGGCTGCAGAAGCCTTCTGTACATCACATCCACCTGTTTGGTGGCGATGTTTCTGTACAGTCCATCCATCCATCCATCTTCTTCCGCTTATCCGGGGCCGGTCCCTGACAAATAAACTAATAAATAAATAAAATAAATACACTGTCACTAGAATTATTTGGATGATTTCAGCCTCTCTCTACTGAATCAAAGGTAAAAGGAGCTGTTAATGACATCACAAGGTGGAACAGAGCATTTTGAGTTTTAGAGATGAAGACAGATAAATAATAAATAATAATAATAGTAATAAATAATAAGTTACTCAAACATGTGTGAATGAAAGGAGGGGACAGAGCCTCAGTGCTCACAAGAATGTAATGAGTTTAATATGGGACCTGTAAAAGGAGCCGGATCAGTGTGTTTCTGTCACAAACAGAGCTGCAGTTGTGTTTTGCTTCATTCACATGTTTAACGCACAAATCTTGCTGCTCTCAAACGGAAAACACTCTGTTCCACCTTGTGATGTCATGTGGTGATACAGGAAGTATTGTAACAGAAAACACACAGTTCTTACAGAGGTGCAAATGAAAAGAACAGGAACATAAAGGGGAAAAATCTGCATCACTCAGATGACCGATGTCCAAAGACTTTTAAAAATTGATTTTAAATTACGTTTCGGCAAAAAAGCTTCTTCAGATATTTGTATTAGATGTTTCAGATATGAACAGAAGGTTTTTATGTAAACGTGTAAACAGTTATTTCTTGTTGTACAGTGGCCGGAGCTCCCGGGGGCCTCACTTTGGGCCCGGCGTTCGTTGGAGGGGATTTGAGCTCCTGGGCAAACATTTTGTTTACTGTGTCCAAAGAGAGAAAAAAATATCTGAACAAGGTTTTTGTGCCAAAACATAATTTAAAATAAAAAAATAAATAAAACTAATGCTTTTGGACATGGACCATCTGAGTGATGCAGTTTACAGGAAATGTTACCACACGATCTGTTTCACTCCACACACATTTGGACTGTTTCAGCTCTAGAATTGCCCATCTCTTCTGATCTAAACGTAGCTGTTCACTTGAAAACTACCATTTCATGACATCACAAGGGGGAACAGAGCATTTTGAGCTCTAAAGATGTTGACAGACGAATAATAAAGTTTTACTCAAACGTGTGACTGAAACAAAACACAGCTCCAGGTCTGTTTTTGAGGCACAACATTCTAATATCGCTTAAAGGGTCAATTTAGTGAAAAATAGGACCTTTAAAAACTATAAACTATAAGATAACTCATCTATTATTAATTGGAATTAACATTTAACATGTATTAAAATGTATATAATTAACAATTAACATGTCTAAATGAAACACACCACAGCTCCAGGTCTGTTTTCGACGCAGCTTAAATCTCACGAGAGTTCATTTTGTGTAACGCAGCAGCTTTAATGAGCGCCTGTACCCAGAGCCCTGAAACCCGATCACCTCCCCTCCCCGCGGAGCCCGAGCCCAGCTGCACCGAGCGGCAGGGTCCGGGCGCTGCGATTGGCTCTGGAGCTGGAGGAGGGGAGGAGCCAGGAGAGGAGGGAGGAGAGGAGGGAGGAGAGGAGGCAGGAGAGGAGCAGTTGTAGTAGTCGCCGTCACATCGGGCTCCGTGTGAGGACAGATCGCGCTGGGAGATATCGGCGAGGCGCAGGAGAGGAGAGGGAGCGATGCAGAGACATGTCCCGGAGATATTTGCGCCTGATGCCCTGCCAAGTGGAATGAGACGCCTGGGGAAATGCGAGCAGATGCCTGGGTATGTTACAGCTCGTGGTGGAGACGGGAGAGCGGCGGTGCTGTGAGCTACAGCGAGTCTCTGTGGGGTTCTTCTGTGTGCACAGGACTCCGGGGTTCTGTGGAGTACAAATGGAGGAATGTGACGTGAGATTCTGTGGACTGAGAGTGTGAATGTAAGAACAAAATATCACAAGTTCTACAGCTTTTCAGATGCGTAATTTTGTTGAAATATCAGATGCAAAAACAACAAGTATCTCTGATTTTGGATATTTTCCCTACAGTTCTTTGGTTTTGGAGTGATTTACGTAAAGATCTTGAATCAGAACGAGATGCAAATGGTTTTATAATGTGATTTGGCTGTTTGGTATTGATTGTTTTGGCGGCTGCCTTGGCCACGTCTCTGTTGAGTTTTGAATTGATTCTGAGTCTCAGTGGGGCCTCCTGGGTAAATAAAGGGAACATCAAATAAATATATATTTCATTTAGTGTTTGAGTAAACGAGATATGACTGAAAATCGAGTCAAATCTAGTTAGTTATTTAAACCTTAAAGAGGTGGATGGATGCAGGTTGATTCATGAAATACTAAATGGATCTTAATACAGTTTTTCAGTGTAGAAGCTTGTATGTTGTATCCAGGCTGGCGCCCCCTAGTGCCTCCGCTCAGTTTCATTTCTCTGCAGCGACTCGTCAGGAATCAGAAACACTCGGCGGTTTGAACACCGGAAGTTGTAGTCGTTGCTCGGGCCAATCAGCTGTGAGCGGTGAAGCCCTGAGGTCAAACTCCAGCTCCTCTGGGTCCTTTTGTGTCCAACAGGAAACAAAGGTCCAGACGGATGGAGACCAGAGTCCTGCAGGGTCTGATTCTGACAAACCCGTCCGTACCCGTCATACCTCAATCCGCACACGTTTTCCGATAGAATTGATGTAAAATTCCACACCCAATCTGATTCACTATAAATACGAACTGCACCCCAATGAAAATCAGTCCGAGAGCCAAAAAAGAAACACAACTTTAAACTCTCCACTCACAAATTTTCTTTTCAGCTCCTCGGGTCATTTTGAACTGCAGGACATCGCACGAGTGGTTTGAAAATGAAAGTGGCAGAGATTTGTGGGAATGTGCAGCAAAAACGTTTGGATTTTACATTTAATCATCTTGTAAAAACAACGGCACGTTTGCATTTCACTCAAACACAGCCCTGATGTTCTGTAAACTGCAGATTAGACCCGCGCTCTCCTGCGTCCGACACCAACCCGACACAGCACAACAGTTTTCACCTGTTTTATTCAAATTTGCGGTTCACCCGTCGGGAATCTGCAGGTACCTGAAGCCGTGCAGGACTCTGATGTAGACCAAGCCGAACATTTGTGTCGACGATTCCCGACATCGAGGATTTAAAGCCGGAACAAAGAGAATGTTTGGTGAGTTTTATCGAGGGGAAAGACGTTATTGTCCTTCTTCCTACGGGATTTGCTGTTGTGTCGGGATTTACTCTGACTCCACTGAGCGTCCGGAGCTTTACAGACGTCACCACCAAACAGAGCGACTGGTTCAATCAGAAAAGTCCCCGCCTCCCGTCGAGTGAACCAATCCTAAAGCTGCGAGGACAGACGGATCCACCAAGTGAAACCGGCTCATGAATCAGTCTTTGTACTTTGAGAGTGTCTTTGTCTTGCCTTAACTGCCTCTTGTCAGTTTTTAGTCGTGTTCTAACGCCGGTACCTCCTCAAAAACAGACCTGTGTAGCTCAAAACGCTCTGTTCCACCTTGTGATGTCATGAAGCGGTGGTTTTCACGTGAACAGCTCGACTGAAACGATCTAAATGACTCTAGTGAAGGTGCACAGGGTCTAAAAAGATCCATAAATGTACAAAAACATGATACTAAACTGATGCACAGTAGTTTCATTTGCGCGCTGATTGTGTTGTGAGAGCGCTCTGAAGGGGGAGACACTTAGCGCAGGGAGCATATAGTTTGTTTTCGGCAAATACAGCATTTTCAAAACAATAAAAGGAGCCGTAGTGATCTGTTATATGTCATATGTTATCAGATCAGTGCTGTGAGTATATTGTTTTATTCATTTTCTAACATAATATAAAATAATCTTGTATTTTTCGATGTTTCGGCCCAGGTGAGTCTTGCTCTCGGCCCACAGGGGTTAGAGTCGGGGTCAGCTCAGGCCCGGGGCTCTGAATCCAAAGCCTCGTATCGACGCACAGGTTCACGTGTTCCTTTTGCCTCTGTTTCTTCAGACTGTGGCGCCTCTCGCAGCTCGCACATATTTACTATTTACTCTTCTTATTTTCGCTTTCTGGGGCGCACTTTCTGGGACATCCACAGACCAAAATAAAAGTATTAGAACCATATTGTGTGAATGTGCTGCATCACTGTGTGTGGAGAAAGAAGAGAAAAGAAGGAGACAAGAGCAAGAAATATATAGAAAGAGATTTTAATAGCCTCGTACCTCGTAGCTTTTCAGATGATTAATTATGAATATTATTTTGGGTAATTCTTTCTAGGATTGGGCCTTGGAATGTCGAAGAGCCTGTGCCAGTGTTAGGTTTTTATCTTGTCCTAGTGCATATATAAAGCTGTGTGCGGTCTGCGTGTTGTCATAAAGTGTTTTATTATTGCCAAATGATAATCAGAAGGTGCAAGTTAGCATGCTAGTTGTTGCTAATCTTAGTCTCAGGTACAGGATTTTTGAAGTGTTTGTCAGAAGCAGGAGTCAGAAGTGTTTCTCTGGGGCCTGGAGCTCCCCTGTGTGAGGTTTGTGAGGGACGAGGAGCTACGGACATTTCAGATTCAAACAGAAGACGAAGAGGATTAACGAGAGTCGGGTCATTAGTGATCATCTGTCTGTAGGAATAATGTTTAAATGTGGATGTTTGAGTGTTAAATGTGATATTTGAGTGTGTAAATGTGATGTTTGAGTGTTAAATGTGATATTTGAGTGTAAATGTGAATATTTGAGTGTAAATGTGATGTTTGAGTGTTAAATGTGATATTTGAGTGTAAATGTGAATATTTGAGTGTGTAAATGTGATATTTGAGTGTAAATGTGAATATTTGAGTGTGTAAATGTGATATTTGAGGGTGTAAATGTGATATTTAAGTGTGTAAATGTGGATGTTTGTGTAAATGTGATATTTAAGTGTGTAAATGTGATATTTGAATGTGTAAATGTGATATTTGAGTCTGTAAATGTGATATTTAAGTGTGTAAATGTGGATGTTTGTGTAAATGTGTGTCTGCAGTGTTGAGGAGCTGCTCCCTCTGCTGGTGAGGGCCGGTCGGTGTTTGTTGTGCAGCTGGATTTGTACTTTTAGACTTTGAGCTACAATTAAACGTGAAAATGAGCTCATGTACGTCTGTCTGTGACAAATATTTACTGTAGAGTGTCTCTGTAAACAATACAATACATAAATCAATCAATAAATACTCCCTACAACTGTACAGTGACTCATGTTTTTAAACCCATAACTGAATAAATGCATCTTATTTAAGTTTAATTGCCGGTAAATCAATAAGCGTCTCCATGGTAACGGAACACCAACCTGAAAAGTTACGCAGTGCAAAGTCCCTTATCGCTCTTTTTCCTTTCAGAGTCATTTTTGCAGCTCCAGCCCGAGTACATTTCGCCGTAGCAGCGGGCACATAAAGCCTCAGTGGCGTTTGTTTTCGCCTCGCGCCTGATGTGTTCATTACGATCGGCTCTTTTTGCTTTGGGCGTTTGTGCTGTCGACAATCCAGAAAATTATTATTGTGAGGAGCTTTATATTTGGACTTTTCCCCGGCGTCCTTATGTTGTGCTGGACTCTGTATTAAACTGTGGATTAGAGGCGCCGTACGTGATTCTTACTCTCTTAAAAACTTGGAAACTCGTTCATTTTTAACAGTAAATTCTTCCTCACTGACCTTGTGCATCCAGAGCATCCTCAGTGTTTATACGCCAACATTATATCCTGATAATCTGACAGTAAAAAGCTATAATTACACATATTTTGACCTCAAGAGCTGCATATACATTATTATGTTATATATTAGGTTCATGTTTTTTCAGATTTCTCAAATACATTGGGTTGTTGGTTGGTTTGAACATAGAATTTTGCTGCAGTTTTACTCAAAGTCTCTTGATTTTAAATGGTAGAATTATTGTTCTATAATAATATTTTGTATATTTGAAAATAGTGGTTGTGTTGATTAGAATTTTTGGTTCAGTGAGAGTTCATTTCTTTCCTGTTCCATATTTGCATTATTTCGTACTGTTTAATGACTGTATTTCTCTATGTTTTAGAGTAAATGTCTTAGTTTTTTTAAGTTCTGGAAATGCTTAACATATTTCCATGGTTTTTAAAGTGGAATTTATTATGACACAGAATTCTTGGATTATGCCTTTGCTTCCTCCTCTTGGCAGCAGTGCGATTGGGATTATTAAAAGTACTGGAAATCAGACGCTAAAACTGTCAAACTAGATGCTCCTTTGGACAGAAATGACCCTCTCCTGATTAGCTGTAGTTGGATTCGTCGGTGCTGAAGTGGAGCTGTGTGGTGGTGGCCATGTTTGAGCGGACAGAACAGCCTCTCCCGGTCACTCTGTGCTGTTGTATATTTAGCTGTGAATTTAGAGCCGAATGAATCGCGTGGGAGGGTAAACGAGGTCTGACTTCGCTCACAACATGAAGACGATCAAACCGGCTCTGACTGGGACCATATGTGGGCTGTCCAGGCAACAGCGCCTTCAGCAGCTGCCCCGCCTGCGTTTACCACCCAGAACCTTCAATTCACTTTAGGGTTTGACTAATCTGAAATAACTGTGGGTGGAAACGAAGCGAAGTGTTTTCAAAAGGGACTGAGATCACAACTGAACCTGGTTTGCCTGTGGTTTAAAGGGGAACTGCGGCACGTTTGGAGCTAAAGTCTGTTGCTAGAGGTGGTCCAATACTAGATCAGTGTTGGCTCGGCGGAGATAGTTTTCCAAAAAATATAATTCACTGGTAAATAAATGGGAGTAGAAGTGACATCGGCGATCGAGTCTTTTGGGCTTTGGCCTGTGCAGAGGGAAATCAGCAGAGGGAAGTGTGAGGTGCTTATAAAGTTGTTTTCTAACGTTTCCAGACACTAATGAGTGAACCAGGCAGAGCGTTTGGTTTGTTAGACTCGTGGCTGTTGTAAAATGGGTTAAAGTGGAGTTAAGCTTCTTCAGTGTGAAGCAAATTGCCAAGTTACAGCAGCTCAACATCTCCACTAACATTATTCATCTTACCCACAGTTTCCTGAGCAACAGACCACAAGCTGTGAGGATAGGGTCTGTCATGTCCAGCACCACAATTACCAACACTGGGGTCCCGCAAGGTTGTGTCCTCAGCCCTTTCCTCTACACTCTCTACACCAATGACTGTACGAGCCCGTCACCAACCACCGTATACGATAAATACTCTGACGACACTGCAGTTCTGGCTTTACTTAACAACCAACACTCCATCACTGCACATCACAGCTCAGTTATCCACTTCTCACAATGGTGCACAAATAACTGTCTTTACATCAACACTGATAAAACAAAGGAAATGTTTTTTAATTCCTCCACTTTTGCTCTGAACTATATCAACATTAACAACAACACAATAGAGCAGGTGAATAAATATAAATATCTTGGACTCACTCTGGACAATAACTTTACATTTGAACAACACATGACAGACATTCATAGAAGAGCACAACAAAGGTTTCATGTTCTCCGTACACTCAGCGCCTCCACATCGCCCCTCACCTTCTGCTCCTCCTGTTTCTACACCTGCTGTCAGTCTCCAACACAAACAAACTTCTCAAGATCACACACACAGCAGCTAAAATTATTCACTCCCCAACACCAAACATCTCAGAACTCAATAGCAACAGCCCGACTGGCCGATACAATCACTATGGACACTGAGCATCCTCCATCCTTTCCTCCAGCTCCTGCCTTCAGGACGCAGGTACCGGACACTGAAATGGAGAAGGACTCGCTTCAATAGGAGCTTTGTTCCATCTGCCATCTCCATTCTCAACAAACTCTCTCACTAGCTCTGACACGTGCCATGTTCTCCTGTTTGTAATGTTGTTGTTGAACTGTCTTGTGTGTATGTTTATGGTGTGAATGTTCACAACAATGTTATGATGACTGTGGAAACAAATTTCCCTCTGGGGACAATAAAGTCATATCTATCTGTCTATCTACGTGGAGGTTCAGAACTTGCCCCCATCACTACACTAGTTTGTTGCCTTGACAGACTCACTGCCACAGTGAGATCTCCGCCGAGGAAACACTGATCTGTGCCGTTTTTTGGCTTCACCTCCTCTAGCGACGGACTTTAGCTTCAGACGTGCCGAGTTCAACTTTAACCTGCAGATCGAGGACTCTTACTGAACACGTTTGTCTCATTCTCAGTATAGGGACACATTTTACCTCATGTGAAGCTCAGAACCTCCAGAATTCCCTCCCTGAGTTGCAGACACTGCACTAGCACTGACTCAGCAGGTGCTGAGGTTTAGATGTACTGAGGAGCCCAACTGAGAGACTTGTCTGAGGCTCATTCTGCTTTCTGAATCATCCTGCATAAATAAACCACTTTGACTTGATTTGAACATGTCTTCGTGTGATCTGGAGACACGGGTCTGTTTATGGAACTTAAAATCAAAATGTTCTGGTTCGTACAATTCAGGACATGGAAGGAATCCTCCAATTTCTGTTCATACTTTATATTTAGGTTTTCAGATAAAGAAGCTCCAGAGGTGGTGAGCATAATGTCGTTCAACATGATCGAGACAAAATGAGGTAAATAAAATAATATTTAAAGACAGTTACCATTCAATTCCAACCCCGTGGCAGAGTGCAGTGTGTGACTATGTTTTACTTTACCTGGAATGCAGCAGTAGTAGTTTATTTTCTTCAGTCATGTACTTAATCGTGTACTTAAGAGAGTTCTTTTGAGTAATCGCTGTTCCACTTCCTAACCCTAAGAAGAAAATAAATAAATAAAAATAAAAGTATATCTTTCCCTTATTATCAACATTTATCCTGTACACTAACCTAAATCACTCTTACCTTCTGTATTTGTCTATAGAATTAAATTTGTAATTTAAAAAAAAATGTTTAACTTATAAACAGCTATTGTAGGTATTTGTCCTGGCCTTATTTTATATACCTATATAAATAACACACACACACACACACACACACTCACACACTCACACACACACACACACTGCTTCCTCTGAGATTACAGCAAGTCTCTCTGGGTTTGAATCTCACCTGAACACAGTCAGGAGCATCTGAGTATGAATCTTATACATAACAGCAGTAGCAGTAGTAGTAATAGTAGTACTAGTAGTTTATTCAGTCATTTACAGCTCGCCGAGTACACAACACCACCTTCACTCAAACTGTTTCACTTTTCTCCATACACATGATTTAATGCCACTATGGAGGATTTTAGCTCCAGCAGGAACATCTCCATGGAGACAAAACACGTCTCGCTCTGAATCCTCATCTGCGATCACAAACTCGTCACATATTCCCGTTTAAAAGTACCTGTGGTGTAATTCGAGTGTGCTCTCTTCAGCACCTGGACAGCTCTCATACATGACTCGGGAAGGATCTCCGCTCTCGCTCTGTATTTAGCCCGTGGATGATAAATAATGTGGGCGGTTTACCTTAGCAGACGTAGCAGATGGCTCCGGATCTCTTCCCATTAACGGCGGCGTGTCCCCGTGATTAACTCGCCCGGGGCTACGCAGACCTCCGAAGGCCAATCAGAATATGTTGTGGGTAAATAAAAGGCTGAAGATGTTTATCAGGGAGACGCTGTGTTGTTTTGTTGCCGATGACGATGGAAAGAGTTTAGCGGCTCTAATGGCTCCGCTGTGGCTCGCATTAGCGCTGGGGAAGACGAGGCGAAAAATCAAACCGTCTAGACTCGCCACCAACAGAGTCGATCTGCGTCTTTGTTGGCGCTGAAGGTGCGTCGGGTTAGGTGTTGTGGGCGCCTGGATTATCACGACGACTTGAGCTCCTGAGGCAGAAGTGGAGGAACAAGTCACGTTTTAAAAGTGTTTTGGTTTTATTGTCTGTTTGGAGCAGAGAAGCCTGTAAACAATCAATGACACGACGCCTAAATTTTCTGTCCAGTTGCAGTTTCCTCAGTTAAAAGGTTCAAATTTCATAATAATTCAGCACATTTCTGTAGCACCTCTGTGGAACCAAATCATTTGTTCATAAATCCTGAGTTCTTCTGCATGTTTTTTGTGCTTAAAGTGTTCAAATGTCATGTGGTGCGACCGTGCATCATGTGGTGCCACTAATAACAGCAGGAATTCTGTGGCTGGAGTTTAATAACAGACAAAGTCGACTTGGGTGAACGGTTCTTTAGGCATTTTTCTTCATTTTCAGCATTTTCCAGGGCAGTAGTTTGTTCATTAAACACAAACAGGCGACTGTCATATTGGAGCAAAAGAAAATATCAATATGCATTAAAAATCTAAAGAAACACAACAGTTTGTTTCTGTACACTTCATATTACTCACAACTTAGATTAATATAACAACCATGTTTTAGAAAATAAAACTATTTTAAGGTTATTCTCGGTCGCACCACATGACATTTTACACTAAAAATGCTTCATATAAATGTTAAACACAGATTTATGCTCCTGACACTGGAAATATGTGGAAAAGTTCAATAGAAACTCATATTTTTATATTTTAAAATTCCTGTTGGTGCCATTTTCCTGTTGTAATTCAGGCTCAGATTCAGTCATATATGATTATATTTATATTTAGTGTTTGCGTGTTATGGCACATTTCGGATTACGTTACGTTTGCATTAATATATTTCAGAATAAACAAATGTAACTATGAATAAAGCACATGAAGTGACACAGGGGTGCGTACAAATCGTGATCACCGTTGTGTCATTTCGTCTTTTGAGATTTCTTGGACCGTCCGTAATCCAGGCACCAACTGCGCTGCTAATTTTACCTTCAGAACAACAGCTGAACCGACCGTCAGCAGCGAGAAGTGAGTGGAGCAGCCAAGAAATCACTCAAGTACTAATTCAAGGGTTAAAAACAGTAAAGAAAAACAAAAAATGTGGCTTTTCGGCTGCAGATTTCACTAATTGCAGCTTGTGATCTGCAGAATAGGATTAACAGTATATCTGAAAGTCCATATTTTAATCTTTAAGCCGCACCTGAGTATAAGTCGCATGAGTCTGAGCTCACAGCAGCTCCTGTGTTTCAGCATAAAGACACATTCAGTTTGTGCACAGCCAAGAGCTGCAGCACTTAATAAAACGCTAAATGAAAAGGAGAAATGTTGTGTTTGGCGTCTGCTGGAGTCTGGATGGTTGTGTGGGGAGCAGGTTTTACAAGAGCTGAATGTAAGATTGTGATTTTAATGCCAGATCGTCGTCAGTGTAACAGTAACAGTCGATACGGGAAAGGAAACACAGACAAACTGTCATTTGAAGGTGCGTTGTGTAACTTTTGTGGTTTTCAAGCACTTTTCTTCATAGAGATGTCCTCGTTTTGTCTGGAATGTTCCGCAGTACGGCATTAAACCTTTGTATCTTCATGGAGACCAAACCAGACCAAGTTACAGGTCAGATCTGTGGAGAGGCGACCCCGCTCACAGTCAGAATGTCTGTTTTTCTAGGGATTTTTGAGCTGTAAAACCACCTGTGATTGAAGTGGGAGGTAGAGCTGTTTAATGTCACACTGTGGAACATTCCAGGAAGAGCAATGATGTATCCATAGGAACAAGCAGGTGACGGACCCATTAGAAAAGTTACACAATGCACCTTTACATTAAGTGGCTTTAATTAAGGTAAATGTAAGAAAGTACAATAATGAAAATGAACACAGTGCAAAAATCCCCCTCCTGAAAACTAGAAAAATCCACTTGTTTTAAGTTCAAATGCTCCAGAAAGAAGTGAAATGTTCTGTCAGTGCAGGGAGAGAAACTTCTTAAAATAAGAAACTTTAGGTCTTCATAAATCTCAAAATAAGATAAATCCCTTATTCTAAGCAATAATCGAAGTTTAAATGATCTAAAATAAAGCATAAAAATAATTTAAAGAATAAATTAAGATGAAAACTGATGAATATAAAGCTGTTATTGACTGTTTTATTTTTGATTTTAGTTCATTAATCTTAATGAAATTCTTTATTTCCTTATTTTCAGACTAATCACCACTTTTAGGAGAACATCGAGGTTCTCCTAAAACTTTAAAATCTTTACATTTTTCCAAGTCACAAACAGAAGGTTCAGAGACACTGGACAATTTCCGTCCAAGACTCATTTACATAAAAATGTCTTAAACTCCTTCTGAACACTTGTGATAAGAAAAAATAAGCTTCATAATCTTACATATTTAGTAAATATTCCTTAGAACAAGATAAATAGATTTTTTGTCTAGATTTAACAGAATAATTCTTGGTTAGTTTGTAGTGTATAATGTACTGTAAGGTTAATTAAAATGAACTAAATGACGATAAAAGCGTCACAGCAGAACGAGTGGACAGTGACCTCCAGTGTCTCTAAATCACAGCACACGATTACACAAATAACCCGCAGAACTCGGAGGACACAGGAACATAAAACACTTTGAACACGGAGTAAGTCACGCTCACACTGAAGACGAGCAGACGCTCAACACGGTTATTGGGCGAAGTCACTGGACCTGAACCTGGATTATGGAGCGTCTGAGGACTGAGAACGAGAACAAACTGAGCAGACGAATTAGATTTGGTTATAGTTATAGGATAGTGTGTTTTTTAGTTTAGTTTTTAGGTTTTTGGATACAGAAAATATATTGGATTTCCCTCCAGTTATTCTGTGCAGTTTACTGTATGTGACAAACGAATGATTAAGACTGATGGCGTTTAGCTGATAAATGTTCACGTTAAGACCACAAACCTCCTGGTGCACAGACACAGATGAGTGCAGCTCTGTCCTCGGCCTCTCCACAGTCGGTGCTTCTGGATCAGGCCTCCCTCCATCAGCTCGTCTGATTCCTGCCTCACAGAGCCGGGTTAATCGCCTGCCCCGCTGTGAACTCACCTACACGTTAATAACGTCATTCTGTTGGGGGCGTCACAGAGAAGCTTATTAAACCCAAATTATGATTTAATACTGTGCACTTAAAGGATCCCACAGAGCAGAAGCGCCTCAAGTGTTGGAATATGCAGAGAAAAGGGAAGCTTTTCTGAAACAGATTTTTGGAGCTTTAGTCGAGTTATTTTAGCCATTCAAAAACCTGTTGACTGAATTAGAACTGCTTCAATGAACTGAACAGAACCCAGAACATGATATATGCTCAGGAACTGTAAGGTTAAAATGACTTAGTTCCCCGAAAACTCACTGTGTTTAGATGCAGATCAGGAAAACCACATAAGTCCAATTTAAAATGATATTTCAAAATGGAAACCTGGGAACTATGATTGTGGTGTTGTGAACCGAGTCTCCCAGATCTGAATATCTGGGGAAGCCGTTATGTACTCGGATACCTGCTGCCTGTACGAACACACTCGGACCAGGAGAGGCGCTCAACTGCACGGGCTAAGAAACAGACTCTAAAGTGAAAGTAAAACCACCCGAGCTTCAGTGTGTTTGTTTGTGCTGCAGAAAGTCAGTTATATCCCAACTCTCTTCATTATACATGTTTCAGTATCTAAAGAGCTGTAAAGTAAAGTATGAGTAAAGTATGAGTAAAGTATGAGTAAAGTATGAGTAAAGTATGAGTAAAGTATGAGTAAAGTATGAGTAAAGTATGAGTAACACAGTTCGTAGCACGTCTGAAAATGAAATGCCGAACACAAATGAGGCGTCGCTTATTTGTTTGTGTCAAAAGTGCGGTTATGATCGCTGTTTTTATTCACAGTTGTAGCTGCAGTTTTAGTGCCGTGTCGACTGGAACAAGAGCTCTGAGAGGTTTGGGCCAAAGGTGATTTCAAATGTTGTTTGTTCCTCATGTAAGTTTAGTGTTATTGAAGCAAACAGCAGAACGAGTCTCACGTTTGAGTTGCCACTTTCACTGTTTAAATCCAGGTAGTTTAACCCTTACAGACCCACGGTACCGTACAGGATATCATATATATATATATATATATATTTATTTATTTTATTTTTTTGCATTTTTTGCACGTCTCTGAATAAAGAGTCAGTAGTTCTGGGGCCTTGAATAATGAGTGAGCGTGATGGCGTTTGGAGCTCATAATGGGTCATTTCTCTGGTAAAGCGTAAATGTTTCATATCTGGGCCGTCAGAAGTCTGAAGCAGAGTGGAGATTAGTCTGAAGCAGAGTGGAGATTAGTCTGAAGCAGAGTGGAGTTTGCACCGTCAGGAGAAGAGCTGCACAGGCCTGATACATTCACACTCTCAGCGGGGCCACAAGGTGCTCGATTCAGCAGAAAGGAACAAAGAACTACTGTGAAGAGAAAGACGAGCCTTCTCCACCAAAGGCACAGGTCAAGTGTGAAGGATTAAAGTGCACCTGACGGGCTTTTCGGGTTGGAGCATAAGGGGATCCTAGTTTTACATCGTGAGTTGATTTGATTGGTTTTTATTTTGAGTTTGTGCCCAGAGAGAAACAGGAATCCTCCACATGCGACACAGACGCTGAGAACAGAAAAGTTCATTTCTCAAAAAGGAGCTGGAAAAAGAAGAAAAAAAAAACTGATATTAACCCGTCGCTGTTCATTATAGTTTCAAAAATTCAAACATAATGTGATTTCTTCTGTACACTGATGAAACTTTACAAATATTTACATATAGCACATATAGCCCCCTATGGACTAACATCAAGGACCATGTTGTCCACCCTCCTGTGGGCTCACCACCTGCAGAGGGGTTCATAGGGGGTCAGGGGCTATGAGGATTGGGCAGCAAACTGCCCCCGTGACCCAGCTGGATTAAGCGGGAGAAGATGGATGGATACATATAGCAAAATAAATTCCATACTGTGCATAGTAAATATCATTTTAACCTGATTTCTTTATTATTTCTTTGTATTTTTGTGTATTATGGTCTAATTCTGGACTAATAATAATGATAAAAAGGCACAGAAGTTTATCGTTTATGATCATATCAAGACAAGCAAAGTGAGAATGAAGAATGTGAGAATGAAGAATTTGTTTTATTTTTTTCCATTTAGGATCGTACAAACTAATAATAATCATCAATCAAACTTTATTTATAGAGCACTTTTAATACAAAAAATGCAGCACAAAGTGTCTTATAATGCACATAATAACATTAACGAACAATAAAAGGTTATCGCTTGTTGTCGTGTAAATGGACCCTCCATCTCCAAAGCTCCAAATGCTCTGTTCCACCTTGTGATGTCATAGTTTTCAAATGAACAGCTCCTTTTACCTTTTGTTCGGAGAAATCGGGGACTCCAAATGATCCTAGTGAAAACATGAGTGAAACAAAACACGGCTCCAGGTCTGTTTGTGGTGAGGAAACAGCAGAGGAAACAGCAGAGGAAGCAGCAGAGGAAACAGCAGAGGAAACAGCAGAGGAAGCAGCAGAGGAAGCAGCAGAGGAAGCAGCAGAGGAAGCAGCAGAGGAAGCAGCAGAGGAAACAGCAGAGGAAACAGCAGAGGAAGCAGCAGAGGAAGCAGCAGAGGAAGCAGCAGAGGAGACAGCAGAGGAAGCAGCAGTGGAAGCAGCAGAGGAAACAGCAGAGGAAGCAGCAGAGGAAGCAGCAGAGGAAACAGCAGAGGAAACAGCAGAGGAAGCAGCAGAGGAAGCAGCAGAGGAAACAGCAGAGGAAACAGCAGAGGAAACAGCAGAGGAAGCAGCAGAGGAAGCAGCAGAGGAAGCAGCAGAGGAAACAGCAGAGGAAGCAGCAGAGGAAGCAGCAGAGGAAGCAGCAGAGGAAACAGCAGAGGAAGCAGCAGTGGAAGCAGCAGAGGAAACAGCAGAGGAAGCAGCAGAGGAAGCAGCAGAGGAAGCAGCAGAGGAAACAGCAGAGGAAACAGCAGAGGAAGCAGCAGAGGAAGCAGCAGAGGAAGCAGCAGAGGAAACAGCAGAGGAAGCAGCAGTGGAAGCAGCAGAGGAAACAGCAGAGGAAGCAGCAGAGGAAGCAGCAGAGGAAACAGCAGAGGAAACAGCAGAGGAAGCAGCAGAGGAAGCAGCAGAGGAAGCAGCAGAGGAAACAGCAGAGGAAGCAGCAGTGGAAGCAGCAGAGGAAACAGCAGAGGAAACAGCAGAGGAAACAGCAGAGGAAACAGCAGAGGAAGCAGCAGAGGAAACAGCAGAGGAAGCAGCAGAGGAAACAGCAGAGGAAGCAGCAGAGGAAACAGCAGAGGAAGCAGCAGAGGAAGCAGCAGAGGAAGCAGCAGAGGAAGCAGCAGAGGAAACAGCAGAGGAAGCAGCAGAGGAAGCAGCAGAGGAAGCAGCAGAGGAAGCAGCAGAGGAAACAGCAGAGGAAGCAGCAGAGGAAGCAGCAGAGGAAGCAGCAGAGGAAGCAGCAGAGAAAGCAGCAGAGGAAACAGCAGAGGAAGCAGCAGAGGAAGCAGCAGAGGAAGCAGCAGAGGAAGCAGCAGAGGAAGCAGCAGAGGAAGCAGCAGAGGAAACAGCAGAGGAAGCAGCAGAGGAAGCAGAAGGGTCAGTTTGTGGACGTGTGATTCCGGTCGTGCCTCGTGTTTTCACACACATATTCCCATGAAGCCAATTAGCTCCGGTTTTGATTTGGAAAGACGCTCAAACTCTTTTACGAAGGGCGAGGGAGTGAAGTCAGTGAACAGGACGACACAGGATCCCCGGGGAAAGTGGCTGTGGTCCAGAGAAGAACCCGTCTGTCAGTGGCTGTGGTCCAGAGAAGAACCCGTCTGTCAGTGGCTGTGGTCCAGAGAAGAACCCGTCTGTCAGTGGCTGTGGTCCAGAGAAGAACCCGTCTGTCAGTGGCTGTGGTCCAGAGAAGAACCCGTCTGTCAGTGGCTGTGGTCCAGAGAAGAACCCGTCTGTCAGTGGCTGCAGGATTCAGCAGTGTTGTGAAGTCATTTTAGTACAAATGAAAAGAAAAATCTCTCCTCATGAGCACGATCTGCGACTCAGTTTTCTAACGCAGAAGTCAGGGCGTTATTTTAGGTGAATATAGTGATTTAAAATGGGTAAACTGTACGATGACCCACTGATCCACAGCTGTAGTAGATTATACCACCTAGCAAATAAAATAATATTAATACCATTTTTCTGCTCCAAAAGAAGGTTATCAGGATTATTAATCATGCAAATGATTTGCACCAACAAATCCTCTTTTTGCTAAGATAAAAGTACTTATATTTTTTTATCTCGTTGACCTGAGTTCAGCCGTAATGATGCACAAGGCCGAGAATCATGGGCCACAGGATTTATAGAGCAGAAAGAGTCCGTAGACTCTTAGAGGAAAAACATTAAGATTAGAACTAAGAAATAAAGTGATTGTGTTTGTGTTCGAGGGGTTCATTTATGGAACAATGTGAGTGATGATTTTGAAAAGAGTTTAGCACGGCAGAGGCCTTGAAAAAAGAGGATAAAGCGTTATGTTTGGAAAGATTTAGAGCTCTGGAATGAATTTGCATTTTATTTTGTTTGTTTTCCTTTATTTCTTGTCTCTTTTAAATACAGTAAATCACAAGTGAAATTGTAAATGCAAACGTGCTGTTTATATGCTGTTTTTTTTTCATTTTTTAATTAATAGGATTTGGCGTTAGACGCACTTTTCCTTCAGCCCTTTTGCTCACGGTCTGTGGGACTGGAGTCTATGTTTTGTTGTTTTGTCGAGCTGTAAAACGACCAAATAAACTACGACTGCTGCAAACTCAAGCACAAGACGTGTTCGTTGAAATACACGTAAAAGCATCAGGTCAAAATTTGTCCACTGAGTTCTGTCTGCACCTAATTCTAAAGCATTTTCCTGAGTGCACAGTTAGCATTCTAGCTGTTGCTCCCTTTTAAGGCCACGCCAAAACTCCGCTGTGGCCTCAGAGTTTAGAAGTGCTTATAAACTCAGGGCTGTGAATAATTAGGATGCTCGGAACGCGTGAGGTAATTGAGGGATAACTTTGGAGCGCTGCAAACCGCTGCAAAGCGATTTCTCTGTTCTTAAAGACGGTAAAACTCAGGTCCAGCGCCTTTAATAAGGTCAAACTCTACATTTACTGCTCTTTAGTCGGCGTTTGTATGACATCTGCTTTATATCACTAGAACTGCTCACAACCTCCACATCTTTTGTTGTGAGTCAGCGTCTTTTGCAGCGGCGTCTTTGGTTAAACTTCCTCAGGACTCACAGGACACAGATCCGTCCCTCTGCGTCCAAACGCCGCCGCTCGAATCCACGCAGACGACATTCGGAACCCGGGAAACCTGCGGCCGTGGACCATTTCACAAGTGGAGTTTTATTGGTTGATTACTCGGCGGCAGAGTTGTTATCTAAATCCTCTGACTACTTGAGCGAAATGAGAAGTGGCGGTGAGAGCGAAGCACCGTGAGCTCCTGATGGACGACCACACAGAATGTTTACGGAGCGGAGCCGGCGGGATTAATACGGCGGGATTAAGACGCCGGGATTAAGACGGCGGGATTAAGACGGCGAGTGACGGCGGCTGTAGGGGGGGGTCTCTGTGTGCGGCCTTAGACAAACTGGACACACAGGAACTTTATATCATATCATTATCATATCAAAAGACCTCACACACCCTGGTACCCCCCTCCCATCTGCACAGAGGTACAGAGCACTGAGGAACGCACCAGCAGACTGTGCAAGAGTTTAGGACACACACCAGCAGACTGGGAAAGAGTTTAGGACACACACCAGCAGACTGTGCAAGAGTTTAGGACACACACCAGCAGACTGTGCAAGAGTTTAGGACACACACCAGCAGACTGTGCAAGAGTTTAGGACACACACCAGCAGACTGTGCAAGAGTTTAGGACACACACCAGCAGACTGTGCAAGAGTTTAGGACACACACCAGCAGACTGTGCAAGAGTTTAGGACACACACCAGCAGACTGTGCAAGAGTTTAGGACACACACCAGCAGACTGTGCATGAGGTTTTACCCACAAGCAGTTAAAAGCATAAGACCCCATTGATACTGTGTGTGTGTATTTATTTTTACTGATGAGATGCTAATAAATGTTGTTTCATTGTGACCTCAATGACAAATAATGTGACCTGTAGGGGGGGCTGTGGAGGTTCTTCAGGGTCCTGACCTGTAGGGGGCTGTGGAGGTTCTTCAGGGTCGTGACCTGTAGGGGGCTGTGGAGGTTCTTCAGGGTCGTGACCTGTAGGGGGGGCTGTGGAGGTTCTTCAGGGTCGTGACCTGTAGGGGGCTGTGGAGGTTCTTCAGGGTCGTGACCTGTAGGGGGCTGTGGAGGTTCTTCAGGGTCGTGACCTGTAGGGGGCTGTGGAGGTTCTTCAGGGTCCTGACCTGTTGGGGGCTGTGGAGGTTCTTCAGGGTCATGACCTGTAGGGGGCTGTGGAGGTTCTTCAGGGTCATGACCTGTAGGGGGCTGTGGAGGTTCTTCAGGGTCGTGACCTGTAGGGGGCTGTGGAGGTTCTTCAGGTCGTGACCTGTAGGGGGCTGTGGAGGTTCTTCAGGGTCGTGACCTGTAGGGGGGCTGTGGAGGTTCTTCAGGGTCGTGACGTTTTGGGGGCTTTGGAGGTTCTTCAGGGTCATGACCTGTAGGGGGCTGTGGAGGTTCTTCAGGGTCATGACCTGTAGGGGGCTGTGGAGGTTCTTCAGGGTCGTGATCTGTAGGGGGGGCTGTGGAGGTTCTTCAGGGTCGTGACCTGTAGGGGGCTGTGGAGGTTCTTCAGGGTCGTGACCTGTAGGGGGGGCTGTGGAGGTTTTTCAGGGTCATGACCTGTAGGGGGCTGTGGAGGTTCTTCAGGGTCGTGACCTGTAGGGGGCTGTGGAGGTTCTTTAGGGTCGTGACCTGTAGGGGGCTGTGGAGGTTCTTCAGGGTCGTGACCTGTAGGGGGGGCTGTGGAGGTTCTTCAGGGTCGTGACCTGTAGGGGGCTGTGGAGGTTCTTCAGGGTCGTGACCTGTAGGGGGCTGTGGAGGTTCTTCAGGGTCGTGACCTGTAGGGGCTGTGGAGGTTCTTCAGGGTCGTGACCTGTAGGGGGCTGTGGAGGTTCTTCAGGGTCGTGACCTGTAGGGGGCTGTGGAGGTTCTTCAGGGTCGTGACCTGTAGGGGGCTGTGGAGGTTCTTCAGGGTCGTGACCTGTAGGGGGCTGTGGAGGTTCTTCAGGGTCCTGACCTGTAGGGGGCTGTGGAGGTTCTTCAGGGTCGTGACCTGTAGGGGCTGTGGAGGTTCTTCAGGGTCGTGACCTGTAGGGGGCTGTGGAGGTTCTTCAGGGTCGTGACCTGTAGGGGGCTGTGGAGGTTCTTCAGGGTCGTGACCTGTAGGGGGCTGTGGAGGTTCTTCAGGGTCGTGACCTGTAGGGGGCTGTGGAGGTTCTTCAGGGTCGTGACCTGTAGGGGGGCTGTGGAGGTTCTTCAGGGTCATGACCTGTAGGGGGCTGTGGAGGTTCTTCAGGGTCCTGACCTGTAGGGGGCTGTGGAGGTTCTTCAGGGTCCTGACCTGTAGGTTTTGTCTCTGTGATAGAAATGTTAAATACCAAACTGTGAAACTTTTCCACAGAGAAAAGTTTCTAACGGTCCCTCCACCGGGAAAGTGACACGATGCATCTTCAGAACGCAGCTTCCTCTGACGGACATTTGGATTCATATCGTGCGTTTAACCGAACGGATCTCGCACCAACACGCCCAGCCCGGCTATTGTTCCTCTCTGCCCAGTTCCACTCGGCAATTGTGCATAATTTCATTGCCGATATTGGAGCTGTGGGGCTAATTAGTGGGTAAATAATTGTGCGGCGTACACGAGCGGCGGCCGAGCGCTGATGAGCAAACTGACCCCTGATTGTTGCCTCCAATTTGCTCCGATTATGAACCAAATCGCCGTTTATCTGGAGCGATGCAGAGCTCTCCGGGACCACTCCACTCTGCACGGGGGGTTTAGTGTGGTTATGCATGCGTGGCTATGGAAATAACTGTGACAAAATGAGGACGTAACGGGAGGACATCAGGGTTGATGCTTTAGGTGTGATTGTCCAGATTGGACCTTGGGAAAAGTTTGAAATACTGTGTGATTTGGATGGAAATTACTGTCCTGGTTTATGTCCGGTTTGAACTTGGTCAGAGGAAGTTTTGGTTTGTGGTTTGTCACCTGCTTGTTTCTGTGGATGTAGCGTCAGAGAGTGTGTTTACCTGCACATCAGTGATCGGGTATGATCGGGGTTTTGAGTATCTCGGTTTGGTCGTGGTGCAGGTATACGCAGTGTCCCGGTTATGACAAACCGGGACACTGTAGCTGGGCAGTATCCTACAACATAAAGTTAAGATAAGATAAACTTTATTGTCCCCAAGGGGAAATTTGTTTTGTCTCCTCCCCCATCTTAAAAAACACCATTACACTTCACACAACAGTCACATGTACATGTACATTTGTGGACTGCAACATATTGCACTAGGCCTATTGCACAGTGATTATTGCAGTAACCCTAACCCATTAAATAAAATGACTAAGTGCGCCTTTGTTGTGCAGATTTGTTCTACAGTGCAACAGAAGTGGCACAAATGAAAGTCAAGTGTGAATTCGTCAAAAAGACAAAAATTTTTCAGTCTTTTCATCACAACAGCAGCCAAAAAATAGAAATGAATAAAGTGAGTGAAAGTTAAACAAACTGCATTAAACCTGCAGACGTACGACCTCTGAAAACATGAACATCTCCAACACGACATACGCACAGAACAGACTCAGCATCAGCAGAACATCCTCTGTCACAGAGAGAACACTCATATTCACTGAGTCACAGAGAGAACACTCATATTCACTGAGTCGAGTCCTTTAGTCCCACAGAAGCTGAAGCAGCAGCACAAGGAAAGAGCTGCTTTTTTCAGCTCTTACAGTTTATGCAAATGAGTCATGTGGTTTTAAGTTTAGTTTGTGTAAAACATAAACAAATGTTTAAATCTGCATTAAACACATTCTGATCTCACACTGATGCGGCTCTGGAGTGGTGATGTTTATATGGTGTAAAGTTGAGTTTATTTATGCAGAAGGTTTTAATTATTAATCTGCTGCAGAGTGTTTGATGTGCAGTGGATTGTGAGATACCTCAGAGCTCCTCACCGCTGGGTTAGAACCTCCCGAGCTCACGGTGGTTTGTATTTTTCGCTGTTTAGTAAATATAGAATCTCTGCATTTGCACATTTGTAAGATTAGAGCTTCTACCTTCAGCAGGTCCAGAAGTTTCTCTTTTTCTGTGATAGTTTCATCTTCCTCGGCCTTTTGCCTTTGTCGTGCAGAACGTTTCCTCCACATTGTGGGTTTTGTCCTGGAGGAAATTTGCAAAGGTAAATTTGTCGGACTGAACAGAGAAGAGGCACAGAAACTGTGGACATTGGTCTAAGTGAAAGACCAAAGTGACTTTTTCACTTCTAGACGACCTCAGCCAATCAGGATTCAGAACACGAGGCACTGGGGAAAAAAAGGAAAAAACAAATTTGCAAAGCCGCGAAAGGTGAACCACGTTATAGCAAGAGTTCACTGTATTACAATGACTGTAGTATAATCCTAGTTTAGCCTCGGTCCTCGTCCTAAGTTACACCTCTTCTGTAAATCCTCTTGTAATTGAAATATACACAGGATAGTTATGAATTCTGATATAAAAAGATCTGCGACAAAAGCATCCGTATCTGTGGAGTCATGTACTTAGAAATGAGCATGAGTTTATGTAACGTGTGGTACAAGTATTATTCTGCGTGTACAGAAAGCAGGTCAGGGAGTATTTCTGGACGTATGGAGCGTTTAATTCATGTATTTAGGTCTGCGCAGAGTAACCGACAGACTGGGAACGAGCAGTGACTGTGTCCCGCTTACATAAGGAGACACTTCGTACAAACAGCTCACATCTGCATACTGAGGTACATTTACAAACCTGCATAAAACATAGATTATATTTGAGCAGGGTTATTGGAAATGACCCGGAAAATTGAGTTGTGTGGAATATGTTGAGCCATTTATGTTGGAAACTTAGCGCAGATCACATTTGAAGGGGACAGTTCCAACACGGCAGTTTATTTAACATAAATTGTACCGTTATTGATAAGATTATAGAGCTGAATCTACGTGTTAGTTTGCGCCTAAACTTTTGAGTCTAGTTAAAAAGAACAGCACTGATTTAAAGTCTTGTTTATGTTCATTAACTCAATATTTAAAAGTGCATTGTGTAACTTTTCTGGTGGAGGATGAGCCAACCAAATGCTTTTCTGATGGAGTTACTGCAAAGGAACAACACAGAAACAAGCAGGTGACAAACCCACACCCAAAATATGACATAGTGCATCTTTAATGCCAATCCAAAAGAAAAAATCTACTCAAAAACCCTGATCGATTAATTAGAGAGTTGCTTTTATTTTGGTTGGTTTGTTTTTGTGCCATATCGCCCCACGCTAATTTATTTTCAACTGTCTGATTTAGTTTTATTTTGTATTTACTATATTTGCAATACACATATAAGATTCATATATTTTTATTCCATTCACAACAGATTTTACACTTGCACCGATCATGAGGTACAATATAAAACACTGCGTAACCTTTAAATAACATGTACTTGGAGTATTTAGTATTGTCACGACAGTTGCCACCTGTTGTCGCTTTTTGTTGTTTTGCGGCGTTTGCATTTGTTATGAGCCCTCCCGCCTTCCATACATTCTCTTTTGACAACCTTTGCAGTATTACAAGTTGTTTTAATATAAGTAGCAAATGAAAAGAAGGACAATAGAGTTAGACATTTGGAAATAGTAAAACTGTGTTCCCAAAAACAGAAAAAACCTTCAAACTGTTCAAATATTCTGATAAACGATGAACGCCGGCGCACACAAAGCCTTTTCTTTGCTCTAAAATAGTTTGAAAAGTGTGTGTAACGTGTTGATATTGGGTTTTTTGAAGGCACTCGAACAAAAATTCAGAAGGCATAATGCGGTCCACAGGAAGATCTTTATTCTTGGTTTGAGTAGCACAGGCCTCGAATCAGCCGGTCCTAAACCCCCGTCTCTGAAAAGCCCTTTCTGCGAGACCCTTTTATAGCCGGACACAACACTTGCTGATGCAGGTGTAATTCTATCCTTGTTGCTTACGTAAAATTGCCGAAATTAAGCGTCTAGCCCAACGTCTAGGCCATGGTTTAAAGCCCTTTAGAGACGGCACATTTATTTAAATAGACAAGGGTCACAAGGTGAACATGCTCCTATGGCATTTGAAGTTGAGCATATGTTTTAAAGTCAGAATAGGAAAGAAGCACATATGTACTCATTTAATCATTCCTTAATATTAACAGAAAGAGAATAATTCACAGACGTCAGTGTTTATCCCCGTGCACAGAGCTGACGTCACGAGGCCCACTCATTCTGACACAGCCCCGAGCGCCGCAATAAACACAATCACAATATGAACTCTCTATTATGAAGGGACCAAAACATCCCCACACTGTCAGTGTCACAAATCTCATAAAGCCTGTGCTCTGCTTCCAAACCGAGGGCCCAGAGAGGCTCCACCACACTTCAGAATGAAAATATCACATCTTAAAGGTCCATATGACGCTATTTTCTGATGTTCTAATGTTGTTTCTTCATCACAAACAGACCTGGAGTTGTGTTTTGTTTCATTCACACTCACGTTCACGGTTCTTCTCTCAATACTGTTCCCCAATGTGTTTTTAAACTCCGCAAGAATTATTTGGATAATTTCAGCCCTGGAAGTGTTGATCTCTACAGAACTAAAAGTAAAAGGTTCACCTGAAAACCACCACTTGAGCTTTTGGAGATGTAGACAGTAATGATACAGGGTAAAGTGTGTGAAAGAAACAAAACACAGCTCCAGGTCTGTTTCTGACGATGTACCATCATTATAACATGACTTAAAGCTCACAAGAGTCACTTTAGTGTAATATACAGAACTGTGCAGGTGTGGGGAAAATGCTGTAAACTCTTTTTGAAGAATGCTTCAAAAATGGAAGTGTTCATCATTTATTTTCATCAATCACCAAAACACAGTGACTGAACAGAAGAGAAATGTAAATCAGATCCATATTCAGTGTGAGCTTTGCCTTCAGAAGAGCCTCAGTTCTTCTAGGTTTTACCTGCAGACAGTTTGTGAAGGACCTGGGCTGGTCCCTGTTCCAAACATGTAGAAGAACTAAGCTCAGATGTTGTGTGGATGGAGCTTCCTCACATCCTTCTGTCTCTTCAGGGAATCAGACTCACTCCATGATGCTGAGGTCAGGGCCTGTGGGGCCAGACCAGCACCAACACAACTTCTACTTCATTTGCAGTTTTCTCAGGGCAGTTCTCACTCCTCACAGTCAGGCCGTTACAGAGCACAAGGAACTCGATATAATATAATATAATATAATAAATATAATATAATATAATATAATATAATATAATATAATATAATATAATATAATATCATATCATATCATAGCATATCATATCATATCATATCATATCATATGATTAATATAATATAATTAATATAATATAATTAATATAATATTACGGTGCAAAACATTCAGAAAACTGTACTCTTAGAATTTAGCAGTTTAATAGTCGAGGGCACAAAAGAATTTCAGAACCAGTTTGTTTTTCATACCAGAGCATAAACCCGACGCCCTGAAGGCATCAGGACAAACTCAGGAGCCACAGGATGGAGGGGTGGAGCCAGGAGACACTTGGCTTTGCTCAGCGCTCGCTCACAGAGGAGTGTGTATCACACCAATATTTAATAGATATTTCTGTCGCTGGACTTATTTTCTACGCTAAAACTCTGCTGTGCCACTTGTAAACAAACAGCACTGTGTGATACGTCAGGGCCTCAGTGCAGCAGCGTTGGGACAAACACAGTCGCAATCAAAAAATCAATAAAACATTTGCACATTTCCACGTTTCTGTGTGGATAAGAGGATTAAAATGACGATTCAAGGGACAAAATGCGCGATTAATTTGCGAGTTATGACATTCATGATATTAACTGCGATTATATTATATTTTAATCGATTGACAGCACTAATTATGGTTGAATTGTAAAGAATATTTTGGCGCTGAGTCTCTGACAGGACAGTGTCACAGGGTGAAGAGATATTACTGAAGTGTTTTGTTTCTGCATTTCAGAGTTTGAGCAGTAAAAGAATCACAGAGCTGTGCATTAAAGCCCTCGTGTATCTGAGTGATCTGCAGCTCAGTAAATGTCTGAACTCCCTGTGGTGAACAACAAGACAAATCTATTTCCTTTCCGCAGCCGTCGTTTCCTCGTCCTGTTCCGTGAGATTGACGCGGCCGATGTTGGCGCTAATGTATGGGGCTATATATGGTTTGGAGCGTGGGTGACCCCGGAGCCTCGTGTGAAATGGCTCTGAGCTTATTTCTGCTGAGTCAGACGCCATTAGCCGCTATCGCTAGGCTCTCAGGAGCTCACCCTGCGCTAATGTGGGGCCAGGGCCACATTACGGAAACACCTCCAGCTCTGGGCTTATCCTCCTGCAGCACAGCCTCTGCGGCACGAGTGCAGCCGGGAGTCCGACTCCTGCAGGAGGGACTTTATCAGGAGGAAACCTGAGCGCACAGATATGCACAAGGCTTTTTTCAACACATCACCTGATTTTAGCTTCTTTTCACTGACGGCCTGTATGATTTAGAGTTTATTTTATGATTTTACTGATCATTTTAATTAAAGCTGCCATCGTGAACACGTTAACGATTTAACGCATCATAACAAACTGACACATCATCCAAGAATTAATCACACGTCTGTTCTGACCAATCACCTGACAGCACGAACACCCAGGAGGAAATTACTGTTTGGCTTTAAAATAATTTAGATTTGTGGAATAATTCAGATATTTATATTTTTTAAAATCAGTGCGCAGTGTGATTAATCGTGATCATACTTCAGAGTTCAAAAGTGTGATTAATCTGATATGTTTCGAATCTTTGACAGTGCTTCTTTAATCCTTTTTACCAAACTACATCTCAGCAAAACTTCAATAACCTCGTACGAGCCTCAGGCCGGTTTCTGTCGCTGTTCTAAAGTCGAGGATCCTGGTGATCGAGCTCAGTCCACCTCGGCTTTGGAACGACTTCTCTGAGGAAATAAGATTAGCATCGTTCATTTATTGACTCTAAAGCTTTGATGAAATAAATGCATCACCATGTGATGGTGAAGCAAGATACATTTACACAATAAAGTTTAAGTTTTATTCAGTACCGTCTTTTAAGTCTTTTAAAACTTTTTAAAACGCATTGGTATCAATTGGCTTTAACTGTTTTTAACCCGATTCGTTTATTTATTATTAATTAAATTCCATCTGCTTCCTGTAACTCGAGAACAAATTAACACAGGAGCGTAACACAGGAGAGAGTAACACAGGAGAGAGTAACACAGGAGAGTGTAACACAGGAGAGTAACACAGGAGAGAGTAACACAGGAGAGTAACACAGGAGAGAGTAACACAGGAGAGTAACACAGGAGAGTAACACAGGAGAGTAACACAGGAGAGTAACACAGGAGAGAGTAACACAGGAGAGTAACACAGGAGAGAGTAACACAGGAGAGAGTAACACAGGAGAGTAACACAGGAGAGAGTAACACAGGAGAGAGTAACACAGGAGAGAGTAACACAGGAGAGAGTAACACAGGAGAGAGTAACACAGGAGAGAGTAACACAGGAGAGAGTAACACAGGAGAGTAACACAGGAGAGTAACACAGGAGAGAGTAACACAGGAGAGTAACACAGGAGAGAGTAACACAGGAGAGAGTAACACAGGAGAGAGTAACACAGGAGAGTAACACAGGAGAGAGTAACACAGGAGAGAGTAACACAGGAGAGAGTAACACAGGAGAGAGTAACACAGGAGAGTAACACAGGAGAGAGTAACACAGGAGAGAGTAACACAGGAGAGAGTAACACAGGAGAGAGTAACACAGGAGAGAGTAACACAGGAGAGTGTACTTACTGTACACAGAGCGCCTTTTGTTATATTCACAGAATATATTTACCCGTGACTTGATTATTATAGATTGCGAAATAAATTATGAGTGTGCGTCTGTCTTGTCAACAATTAAGTTTGAAAGACAAGCACACAATCTGCAGCCAATCAATCAGGACTCTGCGGGAGCGCCGCGTACACCTCATTATTTGTTGTTCACAGAGAAATTGGGGAGATTATTGCAGGAATCAGCTGTCAGCACACGGGAGAGGAGGGACTGTGATATGGGAGCATGAGGAACTCGATGGTCATAACCTCTAAAGTGGGACCTAAACCTAAACTCCACCACATCCACATTACAAACAGAGCAGCTGTCTGTATTTCTTATAAGATTTCATCATGAGTAAATGTCACTTCCTGCTCTGGCAGATCATTTCACTTGTTTCTGGAGCATTTGAGCTTAAAACAAGTGGATTTTTCTAGTTTTAAGGAGGGGGATTTTCGCAGTGTGTTGAAATCACTGGTCTGTGGCACTAGTTTGTTCAGTTCTACCTTTTTAAAACACGAAGAGCAAAGGTTACACACAGTTCCGGACAGAGCCTTGCACGTGGAGACTGTATTGTTCATAACTGCACTCAAATGAAGCTTTATAGATCTGAATCATGGAAACAGTTCTTCTAAATGTCCCTCATATTCTCTTCCACCGTCGCACTTGCAGCTCCACTCCAGCGCACCAAATGGCTTCATAATGCTGCACTTATTCCCCGGTGCTCGAGGTGAGGAGGTCGGATCGCTCTCCGCTCCTGATTGCGGCCCGTTCTACCTCTGACCAATGATTATTCTGATTATCCACGCTCTCTGTAAACTGCCCAATCACACGCTGTGCTCGTGCCTTTCGCTCATTACTATGCAAAACAAGTTGGCCCAAACACAAGGACGCGAGGAAAATCTCCTCTTGGAATGATGCAAATTCGCTCCCATTAGCACCGTGCTCCAGGATGCTAATCAATCACTCGCCAACGAGCAAACTGAACCCAACCACTATTGATTGGGCGCCTATTATATCCCAGACAATGGCGGTGGCGTGGATTGTTGAGGATTAGCGCATGAATAACGGAATGATGACTATTATTTACGCTAATACAAGGAGCGCTACAAGAAGCTCCGCAAAACGCACAAAAGACGAGTGTCAGTACTGATGTAGTTTCACATTAAAGTTGATTTGGTTCTTCCTTTATCTGTTTTTAGCAGTGCAGCGTGTGGAAACCCTGGAGAAATGTCCCGTACTGTCCCGTGTACATGAGGCTGTAGAGTTTTCATCATAATGAAACTACGCGTGTGTTTTCTCTTGGCAAAGCATCACTGAAACTGAGACATGAGGAGATGTTTTTATGTGTGTGTCTTTATTAACAAATACATCTGGAACAAGGAAAAGAAGAAAGAAAATGAAAAGAAAACATAGGTCCACCAAACAGTTAATCCCTGTTATGAAAACGATTTATAATGAACAAACGGTAAAGAAGGGAAAAAAAAGAGAAAAGGAACAAACCTAACCAAGCATATTAACACGCCTATATCATATTAATATCATTAATCTAAACCTGTCCTTACCGTTTTGTATTTATGTCCTTTGCTCTTCATTTTATGGACGTATTATCACTGTTATGATAATGACTTTGTCGACTTATCGTTCAGTATATGAAAGCTGGAGGAGTATTCTGCGGGGTCAGTTAGTATATTACGTGTTCTTAGTGACGATTAAGTCGAACTGAAATGAGCTTTTCATAAATTATCCATGTTAAAGAAATAGCTTTTTGCTGCACCTGATTTTTAATGTCTTAAAAAGCGTTTAAACCTGAACTAGTTTATTTTTGCAGTGGTCCTAAGTTTTCCCTCACTTCCCCTGTGCATTCAGAGCGTCCTAATTATTCACTTTGATGAGTTTATAAGTGTTTTTCACAATGTTCAGAGATCAACTGAAAATGTGATCACTGAAAACTTTTGATTCTTTTACTGCCATAATTTTGATTTACTTTTTATGTATTATTTCATTCTTAAATAATATATAATAATATGTGCATAGAGAAAGTCTTATGCTTTTATTTTGGTAGTGAATAGGTAGGAACTGTTGTTTTGTTCGGTTTTGCTGGACCCGAGTTCGAGACGCACGCCTGGTTGAAAAGCAGAACTGTAGATCAGGGGTGTCCAGACTTTTTTCATCCAGGGCCACATATTAAAACACAGACCAGCGTGAGGCCGATCGAGGGTCAAAACAGTGAGTAAGTCAAATCTGTGCATTTATAACAGGTCTGAACGACCCTCAGACCTTTGCTCAGGCTCAGACCCTCAAAAGGACACACGACATCTGCTTGATCAAGGTTCAGAAACATGCAGTAAAAAGTCCTACTGTTAGTTTGGGCCAATTCACCTGGTCTGAGGGCCACATTCGGTCCCCGGGCCATAGTTTGGACATGCCCGCTGTAGCGTGTCGGCAACCAAGCAAATTAAAGTTAAAACTAAATTAATAAACTTATGTTCAAAAGGTCATTTTACCTCCAAAATACGGGTCAGCCAGCGAGGAATGGTTTTTGTGATTATTAATGTGTTTATTTGTCGTATTTGTCTTTTATATTGTACTGTTTTAATTGTAATTTATGTTCATTATTTTAGTTTGGTGAAGTTGGTGGCATCTATTAGGGCTCAAGATTGTACAAGCCACAATAAAGATCAATAAAGTATCAGTAAAAAGAACTCTATTGACTGTACAAGGCGGTGGTGTGATTGATTCAGTGTCTCTTGGTTTTGATGCTAAGGATGCTCTTTATGTAGACAGTAGAATCTGATTTTCAACAGTAAATAATAGTACTTTTCATTTTTCTATCACCATGTGGCCTTATATCTGTGTAATCCCTCAGTGCTCCATGGGCCGACACTCGTCTGTGTCTCTTGTATTTGTTCTGTGCAGCTCGAGCTCGTTCCAAAGCTTCAGGAAAGGCTCATTTCTGTCCTGTGACCTTTTAAGTGTTCAACAGGAGTTTTGATGTGTGTAAATGTACATGACAAAAGACGGACGATGCTGAATTAAATAGATGAACCGTTCATAAAGCAGGAAGTTCATTGCCCCAGAACTATTAAAATCTTCTGCACAAACTCACAGACTCTTTCCAGTGAGACAAGTCGGAGCATATGGCGCATAAGAACTAAACTTTAAACATCGAGCAGGGGCTGAGGAGCCAAGAGTCACTAAAACACTCTGAAATCTTTACAATTGGCAAAACGGAAATAAAGAGACTAAAGAGTGCGCTGAATGATTATAGGAGACACTTTGAAATCCAATATTAACATATCAGGAGCAGACGGCTTCATGGATTGGACGTCTTATGCTAATGCTACTGGAATTTATTGAGGAAATGTATGGATCCTTGAAGACGCTTCTGTGGCCGTGGAAAAGACGGTGCTGAGTAGAAAGGAAAAATCAGTTTCCTGATTAAAATGAATCACTGTTGTTGTCTGTAAATGGTCCGCGCATCGTTTTCTCTTTTGAATTTCAATTAAGAACCAAAAACGGTAAAAGGGGAAAACAGTTATTTCATTATTCTGTTTTAATGTCAAACACTGACTCTGACCTCTGTTTCCAATATTTAATTTAAAGTTTATTTCAAATAACGCCAATCAAAATGTCTCGGTGCCAATTTTAATTTAATTTTATTCTCTCTGGTTTATTTGCTGTGGAAGTTCAGCTGCTCAGAGCCGCCTGTAAATTCAGTGTCGACCGTGGATAATTCTGTGGAGTCGACTGAACAAAGGAGAATTTTTCACTGCTTCCGGTTAGTAATAATAATAAGAAGAAGAAGAAGAATAAATGTTATTTCTCGTGCATTTTTCATTCCATAGAATCTCAGAGAGCTCCAATAAAACAAGAACTTTAAAAACAATACTAACTGCTAAATACTAAAAGCATCAACAGTGAGTTTTTCTAAAGATCTGAGCAACTTTAAATTAAATATTGGAAACAGAGGTTGAAATCTGTTCTTTTGTTTGACACTAAAATGAAATAATGAAATAACTGAAATTCAAAAGAGCGAATGGTGAATGAAGGGCTTGTGAGTATCAGAACATAACTACCTTCAGAATAACTTAACTTTGTGTGATGCAGATTCACATTCAAAACTGTTTAATAAAGTCCAGTTTGTAGATCCTTATGTCGTGTACTTGGCCAAGACACTTCATCTGTCACTGGGTACGATGCAAAATAAACTTTTTGGAGCTTTCTGTGTTATAACGTCGTCCCTCATCCAAAACTTGCTTTAAGTGGTTCTTTATGTCGTCCCTGCATGTTTGAGTCATCTGGGGATCTCCTGAGCTCTGTGCAAATGTATTTTTCTTAAACACATAGATTAAGAGAGAGCAGTTCCCCTTATTGTGACGTCGTATCTACTCAATCAATACAAGAATGAAAGAAAAATGCATCCATTTTGAAACTTCATGTAGTCATATTTCATTTTCCGCAGTCCAAGAACCTTTAGTTTAGTTTGTACAATGTTGTGTGTCTGTGATGGAAATTTCTTACTTTGTTAAGATGCAGAATGTATTGTTTGGCTTCATATAACTAGTAACTCACAAACTGCTAAAGTATCTCTGTGTTCATGGTCACAGGCAGTGGTGTGACTGACCCAACAGAGAACACAGGCACAAGAAAAGTCGTCTTAAACTTAAGTCTGGATTTATTAAAGCAACTGTGGCACAATAACAAAGTAAGCAAACAAATAACAAAGTAAGACATTTCCATCACATGTCCTTACGTGCTTTTTTAAACTCCCTAATCTGTGAGCACATTGAACGTCCAGGGAGAAATTAGGATTATTTGTCTCTTTGTTTAAATTTAGCACAGCTCACAACACATCGAATGAGGCCCGTGCCGTCTTTGCCCTTCACCCAGAACAGGCTCCGATTTCAGCTTTTCCCTCATCCTCCTGTGTGATCCATATGAGAAAACGCTCGACTCCATGAGAGGAAAACACAATTCATAAATGGATTTCCGAGAGGCTCGTTCTTCATGGAAATTTATGCAGAGTGTGCAGGTAGAGACACAGCGGAGATTGTGAATTGTATAAGAGAAAAACAGGAAAAATAGGAATCCCAGGTTATTTACTAGAAGGAAATAAAAAGATATTGCTCCCCGGTGTAGTGAAGTTTCTTACCGTATACCTTCCCTATATACATACACGAGAAAAGAAAAAGTTCAGATACACTTCACACTTTTTCTTTTGTGTTTCTTCTTCATTTCTATTGTCGTTTCTGCGGTAGATTCAGCATCAGCTCTATGAACGGACACATATAGACGGTAGAAAGTTTTTTTTCTTCTTTACTTCTATCGATCCTGCTTCACATATTCGACGTCTTCTGTATGTTTGTAAAATGTAGTGTAGAAAAAACACATTGAATAAGAGTATGTTGATTTGTAGCAGTGATTTTCTGGACACTGTGCGGTTGTTTCTTGCACTAGCAAAGGTGAATCGGAATCATTTTGTCATCACACACATTTAGTTAGTGTTAGTTGTAAATCTTTTGGGTTTAAGAATACATAGACTAAAATAAAGTTGTTGTTTTTTCCATTTTGGTTGTTTTTCTTGCTCTGAAAAACCGTACAAAATGTGCATCGTTCATCTCGTCTCGCATCTCTACAAATCCACCCAATACTCGGCCTAGAGGAGCTTGTTTCCGTGAAAATATCTGGCTGTAATATTCCACAGACTTTAATCAAATCTTTCGATAGATGAGAATGTCCCGAAGTACAGAGTATATTCTATTTCCATGGCATCATGCAGGGGACGTTCATGACCTTTAATTACGTTATTTATTTGCTTCTATATGTTTGGAAATAGTGAAATATGGATTTTATCTCGGACTGTTATGAAAAATATACACTGCTGTGCCACATTCTCTTCCATCCAAACAAATGCTCTGCGTCCTTGTTGTGACTGAACATTCCTCCTGTGACTAACGTCATGAACTGTATTTCTAACGTCTGTTTGTTCTTCACTTTCCACCATCATGAGCATAACTGGAATTAGATCAAATATAATCTAAAGATCCTGATTGGCTGGTTTCACTTAATATGTTTTAGAAGAATATAAAGAAAATGAATGATGATTTAAAGCAGGGGTGTCAGACTCATTTTGGTCCGGGGGCCGTATGCAACCTGCTTTGATCCCAAAAGGGCCGGATCAGAAAACTCAGTTCTCTCTTCAAGTTATCGTATTTTTCTCCGTGTCTCATAGTGGTGTTTAAGATTATATTCCTCGAGCAACGCCACTTGTTCCAAACACACTGAGCACAGATTTCCCATTCACCTCTGTCAACAAATAAGAATTAGACTATTTTTCTTGGGAAATCCTGAACTCAGCATCTGCTTTTCTCATTTTTTGACATTTTGCTGATGAGGGTCACGGTCGACAGTCAAAACGATCGTCCTTTAAGAGCGTTTGGAAAGAGGAAAGTCTTCATTTGTGCTGCTCTGGTGGGAGTCGCAACGTACAGAAACACAGGAGACGCTGCTATGCTGAACGGTGCAGAAAATTAACAGAAAAATCTGAAAATTTTAAGTATTTTAATAGAAAAATCAGCCGAGGGCCAGATTAAAGGTCTTGGAGGGCCGGATCTGGCCCCCGGGCCGCATGTTTGACACATGTGATTTAAAGGGTCAAACACTGTAGAAATCTGCAAAAATAAGAAAATAAAATATAAAGCGTTATGTTTTGAAAGCTTTCGAGCTCCGGAGTGAATGAAGTATTTAATCTTGTTTTGTATGCAGTAAGTCACAAGTGAAATTCTAAACAGACTTGCTCCATGCGCTGCTCTTCTGTCTTGAAATTTCTGTTATTGTTTAACAGGGTTTGGCCTTATAAGTATTTTTACTTCTGCCTAAACCAGCGATGTTTAAACTTTTGTCATCAAGGAAATGAAAAACACAATGAAAACACAGATGAAGTGGGGGCCCGACTGAGGGCCATAGACCAGTGATCAGTGCAGACAATAATTCATATTTGCTCATTTATAAGTGGTTGGAATGAGCCTGAGACCTTTATTCATGCTTAGAACTCCACACAGTTTGGTATTTTTGCGTTACCATGATAGATTTTCAAACACAAAAAGTACTGCTTAATGTTCATCTGGAAGCCTGAGGGCCCAGAAAAACTAAACCTTAACCTAAATTTGTTTTTTGCATTGTTTTGTGGTGCTGAAAATGACCTAATAAACTACTACATGTGTATATAAAATGATTTAGTGGCAAGTACATTTATTTTATTTATTTAAAACCAGGACATTGCACATTTTCATTCCCAGTTCTTGTGCAGCAAGAAATAAAAGACACTGAACATCTTATCCAACAACAATATTTCATCAATAGCAGTGCTTCCTAAAAATCACAACTATCCAACTCATCATTAAGCATTTAAAATAGTAAATTTTCATTTTCAATTTCATCATTATCTTCTAAAATACATAAATATTCCACAGATATTGTTTGTCTGCAGTGTTTCGAGTGTGCAGATATCACCTCTAACCTAACCTATGTGTGTCTCTTTGTGTGTCTTGCAGAACCGTGACAGAATGGTCGACTGCTTTAGCAAAGTCATGCTGCACACAGTCGTCTCATGCTGGCAACCATTCCTGGGACTGGCCCTGGTGGCTGTGTTCGTGGGCTCGGCGCTGGGATGCCCCTCACGCTGCGAGTGCTCCGCCCAAACCAAGGCCGTCGTCTGCCACCGCAAGAGGATGCCCACCATACCTGACGGCATCCCCACGGAAACCAGGATCCTGGACCTCAGCAAGAACAAGCTGACCATGATCAACCCGGACGACTTCATGAACTTTCCCGGGCTGGAGGAGTTGGACCTCAGTGGGAATATTATCAGTTACGTGGAGCCGGGAGCTTTTAACTCGCTGTATAACATGCACTCCCTCAGTCTGAAGAGCAATCGGATCAAGCTCATTCCGTTGGGCGTCTTTGCGGCGCTCACCAATCTCACCCGGTTGGATATAAGTGATAACAAAATCGTCATACTGTTGGATTACATGTTCCAGGACCTGCACAATCTTAGGTTTTTGGAGGTCGGTGACAACGATCTGGTCTACATTTCACACCGCGCGTTTAGTGGACTCATGAGTTTGGAGATTCTTACGTTGGAGCGGTGCAATTTGACCGTTGTACCGACCGAAGCGCTTTCCCACCTGCACAACCTGGTCAGCCTTCATCTTCGTTACCTCAGCATCAGCACTTTGCATCCCTACTCCTTCAAGAAGCTATTCCGACTGCGGCATTTGGAAATCGACAACTGGCCCTCCCTGGATCACGTTCCGGCCAATACGTTGCACGGCCTCAACCTCACCATGCTGTTTATTACCAACACCAATTTATCATCTTTTCCGTACCAAGCTTTGAAACACCTTCCGTTCCTAACCCACCTTAACTTATCCTACAACCGGATTCGGCACATTGAAGGCGGGATGCTTTCGGAGTTGGTTCGCCTTCGGGAGTTACACCTGGTTGGCGCGCAGCTCACCGCGATAGAACCGTACGCGTTCCAAGGACTGCGGCAACTTAAAGTCCTCAACGTGTCTCACAACCGTCTGGACACGTTGGAGAAGGGAGTTTTCCAATCTCCGGAGACCCTCGAAGTCCTTTTGATCGATAACAACCCTCTGGTGTGCGATTGCCGTCTCATGTGGATACTGCAGAAAAGACATTCTATTTTCTTCGGAGAATCACAACCGGAATGCAGCACGCCCGAGGGAATCCGCGGACGCCCTTTTAAGGAATTTAAGGAAACGTTGCTGTCTTATTACGTAACATGCACCAAGCCAAAAATCCGGGAGAATAAAACGCAAACGGTTACGGTTGACGAGGGCCAGCAGGCGATTCTACGCTGCAGCGCCGAAGGGACGCCGAGACCCGTAATATCTTGGCTTTCCCCGCGGAGGAGAGTCTTGACGAGTCGGAATCACGGGAGGGTTACAGTCCACAATAATGGCACTCTGGAGATCAAATCAGCGGAGATACAGGATAGTGGCGTGTACCTTTGCCTAGCATCCAACACCGCAGGGAACGACACCCTCATGACCTCCTTAGCTGTGAAGAGCCTCGGTTCCTTGTACGCAAACAGGACCCTCTACTACACGGACCCGAGCAACTCCACCACCAACGCGACCAGCAGCATCACCCTGGGGCTGGACCTAAAGACTATTCTGGTGTCCACGGCCATGGGGTGTTTTACGTTCCTGGGAGTGGTTTTGTTTTGTTTCCTCCTCCTCTTCGTGTGGAGCAGAGGGAAAGGAAAGCATAAAAATAACATTGACGTCGAGTACGTCCCGCGTTCGAAGTCCAACGGGACCAGCGTGGATTCGGCGGAGGGGCAAGCGGCCGGGCGTCGATTCAACATGAAAATGATGTGACTTTATTTTATAACTGTGGATTTTAACAAAGCCCAAAGTACAGTACAATGTATTTTTGTGTTCAAATCGGATTGCTGAACTTCTGGACGGCAGAAAGTCTAACTAAGGTGGACTTCGTGGAAAAGACTATCCTACACCGATGGATATTAACAATACTTTTCGCACACGTGGAGATACAAAACAACCAGTGGGACATACTTTTAAACAACGGCCAGGAGGCTATTTTCAACAGAACTTTTCCCGCAAAGGACCTTACGTGAATAGGTGTCAGTTATGAGCTTTGAAAAACTGATATATTAAAATTTATATTCCCAAAAAAAGGAAATTCTTTTGGGTGGGATCTCTGGACTCAACCCTGTACAGGCAAAAATTTGTATCTAACTATTAACCTACTTTGTTTAGCCTTGCGCCATGCGAATTCACCCGACCGACCAACAGAGCAGACCATAAATCCCTATGTTTAGTACTTTGCATATGCGTACCTGATGCTTTGTTATGTACATGTACGTGCAACATCAAAATACCTTCATAGCAATATATGGGATGCATTAGCCAAAACTGGTGACCATTGTTGACTTTTCCAACGATACTGGAAAGGGCTTCTCCGGATGATTCTGTCCCTATCTCCCAATTGACCTATAAATATGAATAAATATATATTATTTATCAATGAAAATATAGAAAAAAAGGTAATTTATATGTAAAGGAGTTGAGAATTCTTTTAAAATCTTGCCAACGCTGTTCGGGATTCGTATAACTTTTGGATCTATATAACAGTGACCCGTTGCCGGTCGAAGTACCCACACGATTAAACCTTCTCGTCCTCTTTTTTTGTCTTTTCGATTGCTTTGACTGTACCGTTACTGGTTGGTAAACTACATGTGTCAATTTTACTTGTGACATTTGCATAATTTTCCCCCAGTAGGAAAAATTAACTTTGTTGTGGTAGTTTCTCATTTTGTTGTTTGAATCATTTAGATTGTGAAAAAAAAAAAATCTAAAAAGTTAAAGTTTAAAAATGTATGTGAAATAAATCGAGATGTATTTGTAAGAGGCGTGAGTCTTATATGTTTATGGGGAACAGGGAGAACTGATTTTATTATTTTCATTTGCTTTGTTCCCTAAAACTGTTGTCTCCTCTCAGTCTTTTCTGCCGTTGACATATTGCACCACAACAGTGTCGTTTTCCGGTATGTCAAAAATGCTTTGGAAAATGCATAACTCGTTTCTCACGTAGCTGCTGCAGCTGCTGTAGCTGCTGTAGCTGCTGCAGCTGCTGGAGCTGCTGTAGCTGCTGTAGCTGCTGCAGCTGCTGGAGCTGCTGTAGCTGCTGTAGCTGCTGCAGCTGCTGGAGCTGCTGGAGCTGCTGTAGCTGCTGTGGCTGCTGTGGCTGCTGTGGCTGCTGTGGCTGCTGTGGCTGCTGTGGCTGCTGGAGCTGCTGTAGCTGCGTTGTGTGGTGTATGGAGAGTTTTTCTTGCTTAGAATAAATAAAAATCAGGTACAGACCCTATTGTTGTACTCCCAGTGGGCACTCAAAGCACATTAGGATTAGTATCAGAATCAGAAAACGTTTTATTCCAAAAATTCACAAACTTGGACCTTTTTTGGGCCCAATGAAGCAGCAGAAAACAATAAATAATAATCGTAAAAAAATATGATACATAAAGTAATGCCATTTATTAAAGGTGCACCGTGTCTTTCTGGTCTTGTCCCCATGAGGATAACGTTGCTTCGCAGTATGGCTTTAAATAGATCTATCGTCATGGAGATGAGCAGATGGAGGCACCAGGTCAGATCCGTGGAGCGGCGACCCCATCCAAGCGATTTTATAATTAAAAACATTTGTAACTGAGTAAACAGAAGACAGAAAATGTAACGTAACGATGAGGAACATGCTCGGCCAGGGGTCAAACGAAGGCCCTTTGAGCGGCATGTCTGCAATTAAAACATGATATTCATATGAAGCATTTGTATTTAAATAATCAGAATCAGAAAGGTTTTATTGCCGTATGAATGAACAGGTTCACAACATTAGGAAATTGCTGCAGTGCTTGAAGCAGAATGTAGACAAACACTATAAAATAGAATAAAATAAAGTAGAAAACAATATTATATACATAATTAGGGTTAGTTATATTCTTAGAAATAATTATGATATACTTACATTTGCCGCCAAATTTTCATCACCAGAAAAGCTCAAGAACAAACAGGGACAGTCAGTGCGAGTGAAAATCTGTGGTACTTCAAATTAAAACAAAGTGTGAAGTACTTATTACTTTTGCAAACCACGAGTAACAATAAACAAATATGTGCAGGAAGTATGTGGTGATATACGTTGGTCTGGGCCACACTCTCCTGTTCTACGGCCCCGGGGCCCATCACAGTCAGGAGCGATAAACTGGCCCCCAGAGGTAAAAGTTTGGTGACCCCTGAGCTCGGCAAAGCAGTAACAATCCCACGGAGACAAACAGGGAGCAAACTCCACCAGAAAAGTTGCACAGAACATGTTTAGTTTAAATTAGAATCGACTTTGATACAGGAAATGTCCAGTGAGAGGCGCTGCGCACACTCCCTCCCTGCTCTGCCATGTGAGCGGGCGCTGGGAGAGGATTTGAACTGGAAACCTTCAAATCAGTGGACAACACTCCACCACCTGAGCTACTGTCATGTATGACCAGTTTTCATTTTCTCCCTGAATGAATCTGCTCCTTCTTTGGTTTCCCTCTTTACCCTCCTCACTCTGCTCATAGCACAGTCTGGTGGTGATTCCTGTGAGGATCAAAATGCAGCTGCTAAACCGCGGCCCATGGGCAACGTTTAATAACAGTAACAGTCCCTGCGTCATTACATAAAGATCAGCCATTTAACACAATGAGTTTGGATATTTTGCATATTATTTGTCCTTTAAAGGGACATTCTGAGTTTTGTTCCTAGTTCCTCATTTCCTGCTGATCCAGAGTGTTGGAGACGTGTGGAGACACTTGTTTAAATCTTCCTCCAGTCCTTGTATTTGCAGAGGTGCTGGTGCTGGGCTAGTGCAGGTCAATGGCCACAGTCGTCCTGCCACTAAAAACAGTCTGAGCCACTCCACAGACCCGAGGAAACTATTAGAGCTCCAGACTGTCCCTGTGAACGTCTGTGTCACAGAATCATGTCTGAAATAAATCTAACCTTGTGACGCCTGAATCGTCGCATGTTCAGGTTCTATTTTCTCATATATCAGTCGCCGCTGCTGAGCTTCTATCAGGAAGAACAACTCACTGCTGCCATTTAAATTAAATAATTCAATTCTTTTACACAAGCAAAACAAAAGGCGAACAAAAGGCAGGAGGAGCGGCATAAATATACAGGAAAAGATGGAATAAAACTGTAACAAAAAAATGATAATGCTCCGGAGTTTCCATCAGTTTAGTCGTTCCTTGTAAGATGCACATTTTTGTTTCATATATTTCAGAGAAGAAGAAAAATACAGAATTCTTTATGAAAAGCTTTGAAGTTTGGTCGACTCTTAAAGAATTTAGGAATAAAAAAGTTCCTTAAAATGATAATGGAGTTAATAGTTAGATTCTTCTGATAATTATTTACAACAAAGACAAACAAAACATTTTCTAATTTAACATTTGGACCTGGCAACACCACTCACTGCTGCTCAGACACAAATCCTTCAAACGCAGCGGTCGGTTTGACTCTAAAATGATCCTGTGACACAGACGTTCACAGGGACAGTCTGGAGCTCTAATAGTTTCCTCGGGTCTGTGGAGTGGGTCAGACTGTTTTTAGTGGCAGGACGACTGTGGCCATTGACCTGCACTAGCCCAGCACCAGCACCTCTGCAAATACAAGGACTGGAGGAAGATTTAAACAAGTGTCTCCACACGTCTCCAACACTCTGGATCAGCAGGAAATGAGGAACTATGAACAAAACTCCAGAATGTCCCTTTAAATCTTCCAAGGACCCACATTACTCTATTTTCAGATCTATGTTATAACGGAGTTTCCTCGTCACAAACAGACCTGGAGTCGTGTTTTGTTTCATTCACACATTCGAGTAACTCTTTATTATCTCTTTATTCCACCTCCACCTTGTGATGTCATGAAGCTGTAGTTTTCAAGTGAACAGCTGCTTTTAGCTTTAGTTCAGTCGAGATCGGTCGATTCCAGGGCTGAAATTGTTCCATTATTTCCATCTGAGAGAAGAACTCGGCCTAAATCTGCAGGTTTTGTGTGTTAAACGTGTGAATGAAACGAAACACAGTTTGTGATGAGGAAACATTAGAACACAGATCAGTAAACAGAACAGTACAAACTCTTTAAAACATGCACTAAACCACCAAACCAATGATTATGAATCCATGAAATCCTGTCATATTTATAACATTACAGAGTTGAAAGCGTCACGTGACCTGGTGCGAGATGTGCAGGTGAACAGTATTGGCCTCTGCTGCGGGGCTTATGTAACATGTGTATAATTAGAAGTGTGCTGGGTTAACATTTCAAAGCCAAACCTCATCAAAGTTTAATACGGTCTCCGGTGAGGGGATTCCATGTGTGTGGGAACGGGGCCTCGCGGGGGAACTCTACATGAATTGCGTTTTAAACAATAAAAGCCGCACATTCCCACAGGACGGAGAAGTATTTGTTCAGCACTACAGAAAAAATCTGTTCAGTGATGCATTCCACAAGTGAGGTCTGTGCTTCAGTATGTTTGTCCTGCAAATCAAAGGCCAGAAGGAAATATTATCACTTAAGTAGAAGTTAAGTCGTGGTCCGAGAAATTAGTCAAACGTAAAACACTATTTAGGAAAATGACTCGCTACTTCTTACTTAAACAGGGTGTCCCCAGGTTTGATTTAAGACTCTTTAAGACACTTAAATGAAAATTAAGACCAACACCGCAGCCAAACACCAGATTCAGTTCTAATAATGACCATTACTCAGTGCTTTAAAGAACAAAAAAATATTTTATTATAAAATCTATTTATAGTCGTCTGCGTTGGTGTAAAATGGCCAAAAATCATTTCTAACATTCTAACAAGACAAACTAAACTTCCACATTGTCTCATGTTGTTCTGCAGCCCGGTGAGTTTACACAAAACAGACTCATGAAATTTAAGACTTTTGCAAAAAAAATAAGACTTAGACAACATAATTTATGACTTTTCAAGGCCTTAATTTAGGAAAATGAAATTTAAGACCTTTTAAGACCCCATGGCGACCCTGATTAAAGGTGCATTATGCAACTTTTCTGGTCTGTCACCTGCTTGTCTCCATGGAGATGTTATTGGGTTTCATGGAACATATCTCTCTATCATGTATTCATTATCGGTGTTTTTTATTGCTCAAAAGTACAATATTTCTCTCTGTGAACAGGGTCGCCTCTCCACAGATCTGACCTGTAATGTGGCCTACACTTGTTTCCCTTGAGACAGATTCAGGTTAATAATCGGTTTAATCTCTACCACGGAACATTCTAGAACAGGCGTCTCCAAACTTTGTCTTTCGCTGAGCTACTTTTGCAAAACGAAAATACCAGAGAGCTGCTGGTTTAAGCGATCACAAGAAACAGAGTAAATATAAGAGCCACGGCCTTGGACAGGGAGCAGTTACATGTCTATAAAATCTAAACTAATTATCCAGTTATGAGTGTAAAACTTTAGGTCTCAAAATTAGACATTTTGTAATAGTCGGAGGTATTTAATCAGTCACATTTGACTTATTCAGCACAATACAGATTCAGAAATCCTTTGAGCCACAGTTGGACCCCTGTTCTAGACAAAGCACTAACATCTCCATGAAGACGAGCAGGTGACAGACCCTGAACCAGAAAAGTTACGCAATGCACCTTTATGTTAGTAACGTACAGAGTACCTGTTGGGGGTCACTGCTCCACAGAAGCTGGACTATAAAAAACAGCCTTAAGGCCGTCACACACTACAGGATTATTCGGTCTTAGACGATTTTTAAACATGTGACAAAACGCACAGACACAGACACGAGGAGAAACTTGTGAACGGTAAAACCACTCGCTCTGAGGCTCAGAAGGATCAGAGCTCACTTCTTCTTTAGCTGCAAATCAAAACTGTGTTATTATTATTTGTGAAATGTGCTGCGATACTTCAGATACAAGATTTTAATACATAAAATGTTGGTGATAATGATAATAATGATAATTATTTATGTCCTTTCTGGACACTCAGAGTCGCCTTACAACAACATAAATAAATGAAGTATGATTAAAACCTACAGCTGAAGCCACAGTTAAAGGGACAGTATTTAATTGACTGATTGTATTTAGTAAAGATCCCATGATTCTACACAGGGAGTAGAGTGTAGAGGATGAATAATGTGGATGAGACGCTGCATTTTAAATTTACCACATTACGAGAGGTGAATAAGTCTCATTATTTTCGCTGTGTCCTGAGTTTGTTGTGTCTCTGTGTCCGTCGCTCCTCTGTCCCTGATGCTCTGTTTGATTCTGTTTCAGCCACAACCACGGCAACGACAGCAGACAAAATTTTACCTGCTAAATTGATCTAAATCACCGGGCAAATTTAAAAGGTGCATTGTGTAGCTTTTCTGGTGGAGGCAGCATCACCTGCTTGTTTGTATGGAGATGTCTTTGCTCTGCCTCAACTCAACTTTATTTCTAGAGCACTTTAAAAACAACACAGTCGACCAAAGTGCTGCACACAAACACACAAACAGTGACAGGTGCAGGTAAAATATAATACAGCACAAACAGGGAAAAAGTCGACCCAAAAAGCCAAGGAGAAAAAGTGAGTATGTGCAGAGGGAGCCGATTCCACAGCCTCGGAGCAGCCACTGCAAACGCCCCATCCCCTCTCTGTTTTCTCCTGGTGTTTGGGACACAGAGGAGAGCCTGATCTGTGGACCGGAGAGCACCAGAGGGGGTGTGAGGTAAAAGCAGGTCAGACAGATGGGCCAGACCATGGAGGCATTTATAAAGCAAATAAGAGAATTTTAAAATCAGTGCCAAAGTGCACAGGGGCCAGTGAAGTGACTGAAGGACGGGGATAAAATGGTGCGGTGAAAAATGTGTCTGAAATGTTCCACAGTACATGGAGACAGAAAGATTTAATTCCAAACCGTATCTGACAGACCGTCCACCAGAAGAGTCACATGACGCACCTCTGAGTAGTTCTGCCTCTATAATCCCAATAACATCACACTGCATTAAGATACGAATGCCTAAAGATACGGCGGCTGTGAATAGCTCAGTGTATTGACTGCAAACGCTGTACCCGGCGCGCTACCTCCTGTGTGTGCTCTCATTTAACGTCCCCGGTAACTTTAGTTCCTAGCTCTGGTCCCTTGGGTTTCTGCTGTTTCAGGAACAAGAACACGGAACCCAAATCCAGCCCTATTTTCTCCCCTGAACAAGGTTAAACTCTGCAGGTCACATATAGCCTCTTGTAGCTCATTCATTTAGGCGGCGTACGTCTAAAATATTTCCCGGCTGCACCCTGGACAATGGGAGCAGCACAAACTGGGCCCAGGGAGTATCTCTGTGCGGGTAATGGGCACTTTGTTTGCAGCGCTGAAAGAGCCACAGTGTAGAAGGTTCATAAAGGACGTGACCTGAAAGGCAATCGAGACTCAACACGAGCTGTGCATCTTAAAACACCAGACTCCTGGACACTTTGTATGACTTATTTTTATTTATAACAATCGTATTGTGGCTCCCCCTGCCCCCTGCAGGTGAAACAGATTAAAACATGTATTTAAAAATGTGATATAAGTTTTAATGTAATTTCGTTGTTACTTGTGACAATGACAATAAATCTCTTTGAAATTAAGCTTTAACTTACACCAAAAAACATAATTCTCCATAAATATACAGAAGCATGAAGCAAAACTGTACACAAAAACCTGATAAACCTGGAGTTCTGTGCAGTAGTTTCATTAGCGGTGATTGTGCTGTCATAGTGCTCTGAGGGGGGAGGGACTTAACAGTGGGAGCAAAGAGAAGGGAGACAGATCAGAGCGTCAAAAAATGAAAGTGAAACTCATGTTAATACATATGTAATTATATGTTTGAAGGACACAGTGTGGTTAGATAAGCCGGTGAGGAGGCAGGATCTGTACGTGCAGAGTCTGTGGCTGAGAAGAGAATCCTAAACTAGCTCCTGTCCATCCTGGAGAAGCCCCACACCCCCTGCACAGCACCATCACCCACAGGAGAGCACCTCTGGGGACAGGCTGATGTCCTGCTCCTCTGACACACACACACCCCGTATGCCTGTACAACACATCTACAGCTGATGAATGTAGAGGACTGCTGTTCTTATGTTTGTTTCCTTGTTACTGCTGCAGAAAATCTAATTTCTTTCGGGAACCTTGGCTTCTCCTCCTCTCAGTGGGCCTCAATCATGAAACGTTCTTACGGACATTTTAGACTTTCACAAAACTTTTAACTTAAAAGGTTCTTTTGGAAAAGCAAATCCTCTGACCAGTCCGGAGCACTCGTAAGAACAAAAAATTTTAGAATATTATTACTCTGATAATGCAACTAAAAATTCCTCCATGATTGTAAGTTACATATTTTCTTAAATGATTTCTTATAAACATATGACTGTGTGATCCGGTCACATTTATGAGGTGTTTTCTACAGCTGTGTGGGTCTAACAGACCTCAGGCTGCAGTGAGTCTCAGTCTGTCCCAGCCCCAGTGCTCTGCATACAGGCCTCTGTCCCAGCCCCAGTGCTCTGCATACAGGCCTCTGTCCCAGCCCCAGTGCTCTGCATACAGGCCTCTGTCCCAGCCCCAGAGCTCTGCATACAGGCCTCTGTCCCAGCCCCAGTGCTCTGCATACAGGCCTCTGTCCCAGCCCCAGTGCTCTGTATACAGGCCTCTGTCCCAGCCCCAGTGCTCTGCATACAGGCCTCTGTCCCAGCCCCAGTGCTCTGCATACAGGCCTCTGTCCCAGCCCCAGTGCTCTGCATACAGGCCTCTGTCCCAGCCCCAGTGCTCTGCATACAGGCCTCTGTCCCAGCCCCAGTGCTCTGCATACAGGCCTCTGTCCCAGCCCCAGTGCTCTGCATACAGGCCTGAGCCTGGACACAGCACTGGACTCAACACCCCCACACCAGTGAGTTTGGACATTTGAAATCACCACTGAAGCTGTAAAACAGCTGTAGTCTGTAGACACTCCACCTGACTTCCTCATTCCTGTCTCATGCTTTCAGTTGTCAGAATACCAAACCCATACTGGCCATATATGGAAGTTCAGAGGGTGGTTCTCACCAAACATATATGAAATTTCCAGGTAAATGAAGTGTTTGTAGCTGGGTGTTCGTGATTTCGGTGCGACTGTCACTTAATAAATTCCTCTGCGTAAAACGCTCTGTGAATCTGTCTCTCAGAGTCTTCTTAAAGTGGAAGTTACAAGTATTTTTTAAGTAAAGATTCATGAATGAGGCCCATCGTCCCCTTCACTCTCCTCCTCCTCAGCTGTGGGAATGAAACAAAACACAACTTCAGGTCTGTTTGTGATGAGGAAACGACTTTATCACACAGACCAGAACATAACGTTTATGTCCTCTAAAATGTACATTTTTATACACCGCAGAAAAGCTCCTGTGGCTCGTCCTGAGCTGACCCCCCTCAGCCCCATTGTTGACCGAAGCAGCTGTGGTCCCCTGTAGGGTCAGTGTAAGCGGCTCCATCCATCTCCTCCTGTCAGGGGCCGAACTGTGCTCCTGAGGGCCCCGCCATCTGACCACAAAGACAACGTTTACATGCAGGCCCGACTCCGGCTGTGGCCATTTAGAGCCTCAAGCTGGTCAGTCCATCTCTCAGTCTGCATGCAAGTCCAAGAGCAAAGGGGCAGGGGATGATTTAGTTATTGGTGCTGGATTTGATTTTTAAAACTAAATCCTGAAACTGTTACTCAAATCTTTAAAACAAACTTCTGTTTTTCACTTGTAATTGTTTGCAGAAGTTCAGTGTTTCTGTATGTGCAGCCTAATTATTCACTGCTTGAGTTTATAATCTCTTTTCACAACTTTCAGAGGCCAGTGCAGTGTTTAGCCATGACGGTAAAGCTAACAACTAGCATGCTAATGTGCACTTCTTGATTATCAGACACTAAATCAAATGCATCATCAAATGAATCAGATGCAGACAGATCAGACTTTACCTGAAGAGCCTCTTGTGCCGTATTAGTGTTTGTAGAGCCTCAGATCAGCCGGGGGAGGTAGAGTCTGGGTGAGTTTGGGTGAGTCTGGGTGAGTCTGGGTGAGTCTGGGTGAGTTTGGGTGAGTCTGGGTGAGTCTGGGTGAGTTTGGGTGAGTTTGGGTGAGTCTGGGTCAGTCTGGGTGAGTTTGGGTGAGTTTGGGTGAGTCTGGGTGAGTTTGGGTGAGTCTGGGTGAGTCTGGGTGAGTTTGGGTGAGTTTGGGTGAGACTGGGTGAGTCTGGGTGAGTCTGGGTCAGTTTGGGTGAGTTTGGGTAAGTCTGGGTGAGTTTGGGTGAGTTTGGGTGAATCTGGGTGAGTCTGGGTCAGTCTGGGTGAGTTTGGGTGAGTCTGGGTCAGTCTGGGTGAGTTTGGGTGAGTCTGGGTGAGTCTGGGTGAGTTTGGGTGAGTCTGGTTGAGTCTGGGTGAGTCTGGGTGAGTCTGGGTGAGTTTGGGTGAGTCTGGGTGAGTTTGGGTGAGTCTGGGTGAGTTTGGGTGAGTCTGGGTGAGTTTGGGTGAGTCTGTAGTTCTCCCCGAGGTTTCTTCTTTTTCCCAGGACCCTGGGTTTTTTGGAGTTGTTCCTTGCTGAGAAGGAGGGTCTAAGGACAGGGGATGACTGGACCATGTTTCATTTGCTGCTTTACATGAATGTTGTTTATTCCTGTTTTGATATGTCTGTGTGTATGTTTGGCTCATCCATATCTTGGAACGCCCTTAGAGGCAACTGTTGTTGCGATTTTGGGCGCTACAAAATAAATTGAATTGAATTGAATTGAATTGAATTGAATTGGGTGAGTCTGGGTGAGTCTGGGTGAGTTTGGGTGAGTCTGGGTGAGTCTGGGTGAGTTTGGGTGAGTCTGGGTGAGTCTGGGTGAGTTTGGGTGAGTCTGGGTGAGTTTGGGTGAGTTTGGGTGAGTCTGGGTGAGTCTGGGTGAGTTTGGGTGAGTCTGGGTGAGTCTGGGTGAGTCTGGGTGAGTTTGGGTGAGTCTGGGTGAGTTTGGGTGAGTTTGGGTGAGTCTGGGTGAGTCTGGGTGAGTTTGGGTGAGTCTGGGTGAGTTTGGGTGAGTTTGGGTGAGTTTGGGTGAGTCTGGGTGAGTCTGGGTGAGTTTGGGTGAGTCTGGGTGAGTCTGGGTCAGTCTGGGTGAGTTTGGGTGAGTTTGGGTGAGTCTGGGTCAGTCTGGGTGAGTCTGGGTGAGTCTGGGTGAGTTTGGGTGAGTTTGGGTGAGTCTGGGTGAGTTTGGGTGAGTCTGGGTGAGTCTGGGCCATTCGACAAGAGTTTCCAGTATGAAGAAAAAAAGACCGTCCAATCTTCTCAGTCTTTAATAAGAACAGTTCAGAACATGAACATTTCTTTAGTTTGAACTGTTCCTACTTCCACTGCTGCTTTTTCCTCTTTTCTGAGCTCTGCTTCCACAGACACATTTGAAGGAAGAAACAAATGAGCTCCTCAGTGTAGCCTGAAGATGTTCATCAGTGAGTTTGGACCTGTGCTTTGACTTATTCATGTTCATGGCGGACAAAAGCTTTTCACACAGATTTGTGCCTCGTGGAAACTTCTGGAAGCTCCGCTGAGCTGAGAATCAAAGCCTGACTCAGTGTCCCTGTCCCCATGTCTCCTGCTCCCTGTAAAGATCCAGATCAAACTGTGTTGATCTGATACAGGCAGCGGCCGGGGGGAGGGGGTGAGGGCTGTGCTCTGCAGCAGCGAGCGTGTGGGAGGGCATCCTGTGCATGAACACACATGTATGTGCCTCTGTGCTGCGCTCTGTTCTTTTTGCTCATGAGGCAGTTGGATTTTTGCCGGAGGGACCAGGGTCTTCATGTTGTGAGCTACAGCAGGTAAACAGGCTTCAACAGGTGTCTGACTTATCACCTCCAAATGTCCCAGACTTACAGCCTGAATGAGGGATTCTTGTCAGCACCTCCCGTGTGCTGTAGGCAAAGGCCTGTCATATGTCCTGATGCTGTGGCTGTGGCAGAAGCAGAAGCTCATGGACACGTGTGAGCTGCTCTGGTCTTATGCACATGTGGACACATCCACACATCCACCTGGACTCAGCCTCACAACTGCTGAAAGGTGAAAAGAAACACGTTTGACTTTAAACTTTAAACAGAATCTCAACAAACTAAGGTGTTTCTTATATTTTATTTGTCTAATAATGTCTAAAGGAGTCTGGGCCTAGAGTTCTGTGGAGCTGCTCGGTGACAGTCATGAACATAATGTGATGATTTATAACCAGAAAGTAAAAATGTAAAAGTAAACATTCTTAATCATGAATATAATGATCTTAACTGTGTTTCAGTGAAATGACTCGTTCAACCTGTAATAGAAACTTTCACCTTAACATGTGAGCAGCTAAAATAAAACACAGACCTGTCAGTGATGTTCATATTCACAGGAGTTTGTACGTCGTCCCCCCGGAGCCACACCGGCCCCCGGAGCCACACCGGCCCCCGGAGCCACACCGGCCCCCGGAGCCACACCGGCCCCCGGAGCCACACCGGCCCCCGGAGCCACACCGGCCCCCGGAGCCACACCGGCCCTCGTGTCCCGCAGCAGCAGATGGACCTGCTCACGGGCCAATGTCGATAAAGGAAAAGTTTCCATATTTTTATAATCATTTCTTGGTTTGTTGGAGAAATCCCTGTGGTAAATATTGATCTTCTTAGTTTTACCTCAGTTAAAGGGATCTGTGGTTCACAAACCCGGAGCTGTGTTTTGTTTCATTCATGTTTCACACAAAATCCTCTGTTCCACCTTGTGATGTCATTTGGAAATGCAAGAAGTGCTCCACTGTGTTTTTAAACTCACTACCTCACCCTCAATGCTACTATTATCTATGCAATTACCTGCTCCACAACCCAGGTGCAAAACCATTATGTGCAATACAGAACTCATCTGTGCAATACTCTACTGCACCTTATTTAATCCCACCTGCACCTTTGGTTATTATATTTCATTACATTTTATTATATCTGTATTTTGTATTTTTTTTACTATATTGTTCACTTATTTCCCTTGTATTTGCAAAAGTTTTTTTACCAGTTTTATTTATTGCAGCTGTTAATTCTTCTTGAATATATTAACGAGTCAAACAGTTTCTCATCCTGAGCATTTCATCGCATATGACAAATAAACAATATTGAATCTTGAATCTCTACTAAAATCTTCACTCAAATCATTTGTAAATTTCATCTCTGGAATTTCCCATTTCTAGTGAACCAAAGGTAAAAAGGAGCTGAAAAGCCTAAAACTGTCACTGCTTTTTGTACCTTTTTATACACAACTTTACCTTGTGTCTCAGAATGGAAGGAGGAGAGGCCAGATTTAGACAGATTCTAGATACGAAGGAGCTCGAGGGAGTAACAACAATTAACAACTCCCTGAAAAAGTGAAGAATGATTTGTTTTCCATGTGTTTTATGAGTGGATTCAAATATTGCTTCACAATAACAGAACTAGAGCATTTGTCTAAGACGTGTGTCGGGGCATCTGAACCCCAACCACAGACGTCCTGTGTGTTTTGTCTGAACGTTCAGGAGAAGCGCTCGGACAGTAAGAGTCCAGATGCAGTCACACAGTTCAGAACTCTCCTGTGATCCGAGCGGGGGAATATTTCAGTTTTCTGTCCCTGTTTGTGAACCGTGGCCTGTGAGAGCGAGTGGGCATGAGGCGGATCACAGACGGAGCCCACACAAGTGTGAAGCACTGATCATTTCTGAGAGAGCACACGAGGCCGTTCAGAAGATGACGAAGTCCGCCCCCTCACACCCACCACCATTACTCACACCATTTATGGATTAAGTGCTTTTTAAGGAGAGTTACAAATGAATGGACTTGAAGAACTGTGTGAGGCCCATTCACAAAGATGATCTGAGGAGTGCCTCTTGTGTTGAGTGCTCGGATTCTTCAAAGGTCCTGGTTCTTCTCGGATCAGGGATTTCTCCAACAGGACTGAACAGCAGCATTGTGCCTGAATGCACTTTTGCCTCACAGTAAGAAGGTCCCTACTCCAATGCTTAAGCAGGACAGGGCATTTCTGTGTGTGGGTGGTTTTCCTTCACACTTCGCTCAGACTGAACCTGGTTCAGCTGCGTCTGAAAAGTTTGTTCGGTTCTGTTCTTCACACCAGGACCGGAGTCTCCACACAAGACACACGTTCACTCCACACTCAACACTTTGTTAAGGAAAAAGTCAAGACAGAATCCAGAGCCCAGTGTCTCCTCTGCTCCTCCACACTGCCCGGTGTGAGTCTGACCTCCTCGTACTTAAGGACTTTTGATCATTTGGAATTCCTGCAGCTGCAGCACCAGAGCTGCTCCGTGTGCAGCCCGGGCCTCAGATCACACGCTCAGAGTTTGCCATCGCATCAGAAACATGCAGGCCTACATGAATCTTCCATCTGACCACATCTTCCTAGTTTTAAGTTAACCAGAGCTCCCTGAAATGAAGGGACTTTCAAGTTTCACAGACCTGAGGTGTTGAAGGTGCAGGTGCTGCTCTGGCTGGAGAACGGCAGCAGCAGGACACATCACAGAAACATCACGGGAGTTTTGTGACGTCCAAGAGACGTCAACATATCAGGTATGAAATACGTGTTTCATGGATCTTGGCCAGTTTTGTTCCACCTCTTGAAGCCAAGATCTTCCTCTTGATGTCAGGTTCTCTTGGGTTATTCAGCCTGAAGCAGACACATCCAGAAGAACAAGAAAAAGCTTTTCTTGATGCTACTAACAAATGTAGGTCAACCCCTCACCAGCTCTACAAAGTACTGGAACACGACTCTAATCTCATTTAAATCAGGCAAAAGCTGCATTTCAGGACTGCATTTAACCACTAAAAGTCAAAGGAAACCTGAGTCTTGTTCCTTTTCAGAAGATTTACTGCAGTTGCCCCAAGTATTTGCATGTCTAAGTATCTTAGTCCCTTTTACATTATTGTGTATTAAGCTCTGTATGATTTCAAACTCCTGTGGAAGTTTTTAGCTGAAAAAATAGACAAAAATAAAAGTTTAATTATGAATGTTTTTATTGAATAACAAAAATCTTGAAAAACTGAGTCACAAACCTGACTCATGTGGCCTGGAAGCCTTGGATATGACGTGGGCCAGGGCAGATGTGAGGAGCGGGGCAGATGTGAGGAGCGGGGCCGGGGCAGATGTGAGGAGCGGGTCAGATGTGAGGAGCGGGGCAGATGTGAGGAGCGGGGCCGGGGCAGATGTGAGGAGCGGGGCCGGGGCAGATGTGAGGAGCGGGGCCGGGGCAGATGTGAGGAGCGGGGCCGGGGCAGATGTGAGGAGCGGGGCCGGGGCAGATGTGAGGAGCGGGGCCGGGGCAGATGTGAGGAGCGGGGCAGATGTGAGGAGCGGGGCCGGGGCAGATGTGAGGAGCGGGGCCGGGGCAGATGTGAGGAGCGGGGCAGATGTGAGGAGCGGGGCAGATGTGAGGAGCGGGGCCGGGCCTTTTCCGCGCTCTCCCCAGCGACAGGAAGCTCTGCCAGATGAACTCCCTGTGCTCGGCTGTGAGGTCGAACGCCGCACGCTCCAAACAGGCCAACAGGGGGCGAACACACATGTGCCGGAATGTGGAAAACACATGGCCAACATGTCCGGGCACCGACCGCTCCGACGGGAACACTTCAGTAAACAAATGCCTCCCCCGGAGAGCGGCGCCTAATATCTCCATCCAAAGAAGAAGCAGCTCCACAGTGCAGAGGGTCTGGATCAGGACAGAGCAGAAGGAAAACACAGAATGAAGCGAGTGAAGGCAAATAAAGAAATATGTTTTAGTGGTTTAATTTTGGATTTAGTGTTCACTCATTAGGACGGGGTCTTGCTAAATGAACCACATAATACAAGTTCAGCTCTGTCACTAACAACTAAAGGCCAGTTTATGTTTGTGCGTCAAAATGTCTGCGTCACAACACAGAGAATCTGCGACAACCGACCTGCACCTCCCGAACCTTCTGACGACGCCTCAAAACCAATAAGGGCTGTGACTGGTCCTCTGCACCGCTCTGCATCTCCTCCTCATTCTAGACTCTGAGGAAGAATGTGTTTAATGCAGCTTTACATATCTGTTTTACACAAACCAAACTTCAAAGCACATGGCTCATTTGCATATAGGTCATTTGCATACAGCTCATTTGCATACAGTATAAGCGCTGATAAAAACAGCTCGTGTGCTGCTGCTTCAGCTTCTGTGGGACTAAAGGACTCGACTCAGTGAATGCGAGTGTTCTCTCTGTGACAGAGGGTGTTCTGCTGGTGCTGAGTCTGTTCTGTGCGTATGTCGCGTTGGAAATGTTCATGTTAAACTTTTCAGAGATTTTACGTCTGCAGGACTCACAGGTTTAAATCCTCCCCCAGTGTTGTGGCGGTGAGTTACACTTATACACAGAGCCATAAAGCAAAAACCTGTTTCACAAACTATTTAACTAATTACTAATTACTTATAAAAACTCCTCAATTACAGTGTCAAATATTTTTCTAATATTGTCAAAACCTGTAGATTTGAATCCTCTTTCAGCAGCACTCAGGAGAACAGACTCACAATGTAAAAATACAAATCAGAGTGTGAGGGATTCCAGCTGAAGTTTGACTTTAGTGAAATGGAAGCAGCGCCGCCCTGGGGTGTGAACCGGGTCAGAGGTTATGATGGGGTGTGAACCAGGTCAGAGGTTATGATGGGGTGTGAACCGGGTCAGAGGTTATAATGGTGTGTGAACCGGGTCAGAGGTTATGATGGGGTGTGCACTGGGTCAGAGGTTATAATGGTGTGTGAACCGGGTCAGAGGTTATGATGGGGTGTGAACCGGGTCAGAGGTTATGATGGGGTGTGAACCGGGTCAGAGGTTATGATGGGGTGTGCACCGGGTCAGAGGTTATGATGGGGTGTGAACCGGGTCAGAGGTTATGATGGGGTGTGCACCGGGTCAGAGGTTATGATGGTGTGTGAACCGGGTCAGAGGTTATGATGGGGTGTGCACCGGGTCAGAGGTTATGATGGGGTGTGCACCGGGTCAGAGGTTATGATGGTGTGTGAACCGGGTCAGAGGTTATGATGGTGTCTGAACCGGGTCAGAGGTTATGATGCGTTTGGATCTGGAGAAAATGAGACGCTCTTTGCAGAGTCGGGAGGGTAAATTTAACAGGACACGGGCATCAAAAGTGTATTTAAGCTTCTGTTTCCTGTAAATCTGAGTTATATGACGGTCGTTGTGATTTCTGCCATTCCAACTTATACATGTTGATGATTTTATTTTTCTTTTTTGGTCTGTGTGGAGGTTTAGTTGCTTTTACTTTGATGTAGTTTTTATTATTAGTATTACAGTCATGTAAATACACAACATCTATAATCTGTAAGTTCATAGAGAAGCTCCTCTAAGGCATTAACTTGCAAATATAACTACACGTTTGTGCTTGAAATGCTGTTTGGCCAAGTCTTAAGTCCTATTATTTTCCAGCCTTGAGTAAGACACAAATAACGGGGATAATATTCGTCTCTTCAGCAGCAGAACTCCAATAATCAGCACGAGTGTAAATCCAGCCCACAACTGTCCGATGAAACAAGCCAGAAACGTGTTCGCTTCTCTTTAAAACCCCTAAAGTTGTGACAGTTAAAGTGTCAGAATCACAGTGTTTGTGGTGAACCTCCAGAACCGACGCCTCACGGTTCCTCTGCTTATGCGGCTCGTGTTAAAGATTCACTCAAACAGGACTTTTATGGCTTTGTCTTTCAGAAATACATCGAGAGAAGCTCAAGAGAGTTCTGAAGGACTTTGGTTCTGAAGGACTTTGGTTCTGAAGGACTTTGGTTCTGAAGGACTTTGGTTCTGAAGGACTTTGGTTCTTTCTTTTATTCGCTCACTTTGTATTTTGTAAACTGATAAAAACAAACATTTATATTTCTGATGTTTCATTCTTTGTTCACAGCATTTTTCACACCCGCTTAAAACTTTTGCACAGGACTGAATATTACACAAAATTGCTTTTTGTAGCTTTGAAGAGAGGGGATTATGCAAAATAGTTTAGTTTTTTAGCTTTCTGCTGTAACGTAAATCCTGCATCAGAATCATCCCTGAAGTGGTTTTAGACGTCATCCACGTTTCACTCATTTAACGACCTGCGAAAACAAAAGGGAAACTAATTAAACATGTTCATACGTTTTGGTTTTGGCAAATGCAGCATTTTCAAAATGATCTGAATGTTCTGCACCTATAGAAGTGTAACACTCCCTCTGTTATAATGTTATAATGTTCATCTGAAACACGACTGCATCCAAACATCAACTTTATTTAGACACAGCAAAAAGGCCCAAAAATAAGAAAAAAATACTAATTTTGAGGTAAAAATTTCCTATTTTAAATGAAATTTTCTGCCAGTGCAGTAAGAAATTTTCACTTACCAAGTTTTCTTAAAACAAGACGAAATATGAATCTTGTTCTAAGCAGAAAACACGAGTTTCAAGTGTTTATGGACAGATTTTTCCCCTTATTGGTTTGAGAAGGAAGTTAAAGAGGCTTAACCTGGACTGAGTTCATATAAAAAGTGCTTAGAATAAGTTGTAATATCGAGATAAGATAAAGTAAAAAAATCTCATCTTATCAAGTAAAAAAAATCTTAAAATTGGTCTTTTAAGATGAATCTGCTTAATTCAAGTCAGTTTAACGATGGTAGAAAATCAGTTTTTTGCAGTGTAGAGAAAATCCAACACAAAACGTTTACGGTGATTAAAACAGAAGAATCGTGCACCTGAACCCCTCACGACACACCAGAGCCGTGCTGCGTGTGTCCTGCCCGCCTACAAAGCTCCACATGCTCCGCTCCACCTCGTGATGTCATGTGGTGGTAGTTTTCCACATCTGAAATCATCCAGATGATTCTAGTGAGTTTAAAAACCCAGTGGAGCACTTCCTGTATCACCACATGACATCAGAAGGTGGAGCAGAGTGTTTTGTGTGAGAGAAGCTCTGTGTTTGTGCTTTTGTAACGTTACAGACTCTGGTTTGAGTTTCAGAGGCGCTTCTTTAACGAAGGAGGAAACGTGATGAAGGGAGAAACGAGTGGGCCCGTCTTCCCCGGCTCCGTCCACCAGCTTTTCCTTCGTTAAAATGTGGCGGCTGAGTTCTGTAATTATGGTTTTGCTCTTCTGAAGGCAAAATGGTCACGGGAGGGAGAGGGAAGCCGGGAATCTGATTTGCCGCCTGTGTAATTGTTAAATAATGAAAGGAGGAACAGAGCGAAAGACAGGAACAGGATGACATGGTGAACTTAAAGGGCCGGGAGCCTGTTTCTCACAGGAGCAGCTGTTTGGGCCCATTCAGCACCAGGACCATTCAACACCAGGACCATTCAGCACCAGCACCATTCAGCACCAGGACCATTCAGCACCAGCACCATTCAGCACCAGGACCAGGACCATTCAGCACCAGGACCATTCAGCACCAGCACCATTCAGCACCAGCACCAGGACCAGCACCATTCAGCACCAGCACCATTCAGCACCAGGACCATTCAGCACCAGGACCAGCACCATTCAGCACCAGCACCATTCAGCACCAGCACCAGCACCAGGACCAGCACCAGCACCATTCAGCACCAAGACCAGCACCATTCAGCACCAGGACCATTCAGCACCAGCACCAGCACCATTCAGCACCAGGACCATTCAGCACCAGGACCAGCACCATTCAGCACCAGGACCATTCAGCACCAGCACCATTCAGCACCAGCACCATTCAGCACCAGCACCAGCACCATTCAGCACCAGGACCATTCAGCACCAGCACCATTCAGCACCAGCACCATTCAGCACCAGCACCATTCAGCACCAGCACCAGGACCAGCACCATTCAGCACCAGCACCATTCAGCACCAGCACCATTCAGCACCAGCACCATTCAGCACCAAGACCAGCACCAGCACCATTCAGCACCAGCACCATTCAGCACCAAGACCAGCACCAGCACCATTCAGCACCAGCACCATTCAGCACCAGGACCATTCAGCACCAGGACCATTCAGCACCAGGACCAGCACCATTCAGCACCAGGACCATTCAGCACCAGCACCATTCAGCACCAGCACCAGCACCATTCAGCACCAGGACCATTCAGCACCAGCACCATTCAGCACCAGCACCATTCAGCACCAGGACCATTCAGCACCAGCACCATTCAGCACCAGCACCATTCAGCACCAGGACCATTCAGCACCAGCACCAGCACCATTCAGCACCAGGACCATTCAGCACCAGCACCATTCAGCACCAGGACCATTCAGCACCAGGACCATTCAGCACCAGCACCATTCAGCACCAGGACCAGGACCAGCACCAGGACCATTCAGCACCAGGACCATTCAGCACCAGCACCATTCAGCACCAGGACCAGCACCATTCAGCACCAGGACCATTCAGCACCAGCACCATTCAGCACCAGCACCATTCAGCACCAGCACCAGCACCATTCAGCACCAGGACCATTCAGCACCAGCACCATTCAGCACCAGCACCATTCAGCACCAGCACCATTCAGCACCAGCACCAGGACCAGCACCATTCAGCACCAGCACCATTCAGCACCAGCACCATTCAGCACCAGCACCATTCAGCACCAGCACCAGCACCAGCACCATTCAGCACCAGCACCATTCAGCACCAGCACCATTCAGCACCAGCACCAGCACCATTCAGCACCAGCACCATTCAGCACCAGCACCAGCACCATTCAGCACCAGGACCATTCAGCACCAGGACCATTCAGCACCAGGACCAGCACCATTCAGCACCAGCACCATTCAGCACCAAGACCAGCACCATTCAGCACCAGGACCAGCACCATTCAGCACCAGCACCATTCAGCACCAGCACCATTCAGCACCAGCACCATTCAGCACCAGCACCAGCACCATTCAGCACCAGGACCATTCAGCACCAGCACCATTCAGCACCAGCACCATTCAGCACCAGGACCATTCAGCACCAGCACCATTCAGCACCAGCACCATTCAGCACCAGGACCATTCAGCACCAGGACCAGCACCATTCAGCACCAGGACCATTCAGCACCAGGACCATTCAGCACCAGCACCATTCAGCACCAGGACCAGGACCAAACCAGATACAACGATAAACAACAGGAAACAGCGTGAGGCTGGGGTCAGTTTGTCAAAGCACAGCTGAGCCCGACGCGGGAAAACTGGGAATAAACTGCAGAAATAAAGAAGTAAATTACAAAAACATACAAAAGAAAACAACAGATAATAAAAGTCAATCAACAAATAAAAACAGAAATAAACGGATTAAAAATAAAATTAAACAAAATCCATCCATCCATCTTCTCCCGCTTAATCCGGCTGGGTCGCGGGGGCAGTTTGCTGCCCAATACTCACAGCACCTGACCCCCCCTATGAACCCCTCTGCAGGTGGAGCCCACAGGAGGGTGGACAACATGGTCCTTGATGTTACTTCAGGTGCTGCATGTTTTGGGTTGATGGGGGAAACCGGAACACCCGGAGGAAACCCATCCAGACATGGGGAGGAACATGCAAACTCCACACAGAAAGGCCCGGGGAACCTGGGAATCGAACCCGCAACCTTCTTGCTGTGAGGCCTGAGTGTTGCCACTCAGCCACCGTGCCGCCATTTTTAAACAAAATCAAATTTGGCAAAACAAGGATCAGGACAAGGATCCGACTTCTCATGCGCCCAAACCGCTCCTTTTTTTGTTTTTAACGCACCAAACTGTCTTTAAACGCACCAAACTGTCTTTAAACGCACCGAACTGTCTTTAAATGCACCAAACTGTCTTTAAACGCACCAAACTGTCTTTAAATGCACCAAACTGTCTTTAAACGCACCAAACTGTCTTTAAACGCACCAAACTGTCTTTAAACGCACCAAACTGTCTTTAAACGCACCAAACTGTCTTTAAACGCACCAAACTGTCTTTAAATGCACCAAACTGTCTTTAAATGCACCAAACTGTCTTTAAACGCACCAAACTGTCTTTAAACGCACCAAACTGTCTTTAAACGCACCAAACTGTCTTTAAACGCACCAAACTGTCTTTAAATGCACCAAACTGTCTTTAAACGCACCAAACTGTCTTTAAACGCACCAAACTGTCTTTAAATGCACCAAACTGTCTTTGAACGCACCAAACTGTCTTTAAATGCACCAAACTGTCTTTAAACGCACCAAACTGTCTTTAAACGCACCAAACTGTCTTTAAATGCACCAAACTGTCTTTAAACGCACCAAACTGTCTTTAAACGCACCAAACTGTCTTTAAACGCACCAAACTGTCTTTAAACGCACCAAACTGTCTTTAAATGCACCAAACTGTCTTTAAACGCACCAAACTGTCTTTAAACGCACCAAACTGTCTTTAAATGCACCGAACTGTCTTTAAACGCACCAAACTGTCTTTAAACGCACCAAACTGTCTTTAAATGCACCGAACTGTCTTTAAACGCACCAAACTGTCTTTAAACGCACCGAACTGTCTTTAAATGCACCGAACTGTCTTTAAATGCACCGAACTGTCTTTAAATGCACTTCACAAAGCTCAACATAGACACAAAAATGCATTATTTTTTTTTACATTTGTCATTTAAGGTCAGGCTTTTTGGGCTCATGAATAAATGGGAGGTTTAAACACCAAATCAGAAAACTCATTAACAAACTGAACCAGGTTCCTGTTCCACCTGTATCTGCACAGACTGGTGCAGAGTATGTGCTGGTGTTAGTTCCATATGTGTCATTGATCCTCTAACACACTGTTTAAGAGTCTGTACAGAACTATACACAGTCATTAATATTTTCACTTTTCACACACTTTACACCTCGTCTGTGGTGTGTGCATCTGTTTTGTATTGTTCCCTATTGTACTTATGGTCCTGTCTAATGTCTGTCCGCAGGTTGTGTGTTGCAAATGAAATTAAACCCTCCCAAAAATGTATCAGTGAAAAGACAAACTGAACCCACTGAACGTCTTTGCTGAACCAGTGACAAACACACGGCCCTGAGCTTTAAGACCAGCGTCTGGTTAGAGGTGAAAAAAGAGGTGTGGGATTTAACGTGGAAGAAACAAAACATCATTTTTGTTTATTTCATGTATTTATTAGTTTATGTGACAGGGACAGTTTAAGCACGACTGCAAAAGCACCAGAATGAGCCAAAAGGTGATTTTTCATCCTCGGACAGACGGTAAAAACAGTAAAAATATTAAACAGAACAGCAGTGATATGATTTCATTCTGTAGTTAAGTATTTCTGATTGGCCGTAAACAGGAGTGAGGATTTATCAAACTTTCCTCTCTCTTTATCTGGAGCCGGTTCTATCAGCTCACTGTGCTCTGTTGGTTTTATCGGATTCATTGGTTTGTTTCCAGCGTAAAACTCTGGCCTAACACCAACCTGGAAACAACGAGAATTAAACGACAACTGGGTCAACGGAATGATTTATTTTTTATTGCTGCGTTAACGTTAGCTTCACTTTTCTGTCGGGGACTGTGGGGGTAAAGTGAATGACTCTGTGTATTGGTTAGGCTCAGGTTATTTTATTAAAGTAACATTATTAACACCTAATTATTGCTTTATAAAAGAAAAATACATGTTTAATGGTTGGTTAGTGCACTTATCCATGGGAACATTTATAGAACGCTGATTTATGCTGTGTTATTAGTGATTTTTCCCTTTGTGAAGCATCTTAATCATGTCTCTAATGTTTATACATGTTCCATATAAAGGTGTAAATGCAAATTGGTCAGAATATGTTCTGTGTTATTCATCAGACCTGGACAATAATGTGAAAGCATTTAAAGCAGTTAGTTTATAACTGAGTCTATCAAAATGAGGTTAAATGTTTTGTTTGTTAAACTGTTTTATTTTTCAGCTCTTGCAGAGTCATAATGACAGATTCTAATTCCCGCCTCATCCTCTTCATTTGGTAAATAAACATACTCCAGGAGCCTCCAGCAGCTCCAAACCCGTCCAAGGATAGAATAACTACAATTTGATGTAATGAAATGCCTATTGCCGCTGTAAATGTCTGATTCTGATGATCTTTGTGCTCAGACAAATGGATAATAGTCGTGTAAATGTTTTAGCATCAAACTGTCCAACATCTCAGCCCCTTGTATTTACTCCATTACTTGTGCCTGGTCTTTTTGTAAAGGAGTTCAGAGGAAAAAGGTGCAGACCTCTGTTTTATTCTCCATTTGCTGTTGTGATTATAGCTCTTGTCATCTGAACCAACCCAAGGTACTTTCTAAAGACTCTTCTGCACTAGAGCTCAGCCTCACTCGCTCCAGGAAAGAAAGAAAAACAGTTTGAATACAAAATGTGTCTTATGATTTCCAGAGTCTCTTAGAGCTTAATTACACACAGCAGTGGAGTTTATCTTCCTGCAGGTGACTTAAAACACACTTGAGTTCATCCTGCACTTTTGTTATTCATAAAAGTTATTCTTTGTTTCGTGTTTTTCATGTAGAACTCACTGACTCCTACAGCCAAGGAAACTGCCAACATCTGATGGAGAAGAAGGAAAGGAGACAAAGGAGACACAGGAGACACAGGAGACACAGGAAACACAGGAGACACAGGAGACACAGGAGACACAGGAGACACAGGACACACAGGAGACACAGGAGACACAGGAGACACAGGAAACACAGGAGACACAGGAGACACAGGAGACACAGGAGACACAGGAGACACAGGAGACACAGGAGACACAGGAGACACAGGAGACACAGGACACACAGGAGACACAGGAGACACAGGAGACACAGGAGACACAGGACACACAGGAGACACAGGAGACACAGGAGACACAGGACACACAGGAGACACAGGACACACAGGAGACACAGGAGACACAGGAGACACAGGAGACACAGGAGACACAGGACACACAGGAGACACAGGAGACACAGGAGACACAGGAGACACAGGAGACACAGGAGACACAGGAGACACAGGACACACAGGAGACACAGGAGACACAGGAGACACAGGAGACACAGGAGACACAGGAGACACAGGAAACACAGGAGACACAGGAGACACAGGAGACACAGGAGACACAGGAGACACAGGAGACACAGGACACACAGGAGACACAGGACACACAGGAGACACAGGACACACAGGAGACACAGGAGACACAGGACACACAGGAGACACAGGACACACAGGAGACACAGGACACACAGGAGACACAGGACACACAGGAGACACAGGAGACACAGGACACACAGGAGACACAGGAGACACAGGACACACAGGAGACACAGGACACACAGGAGACACAGGAGACACAGGACACACAGGAGACACAGGACACACAGGAGACACAGGACACACAGGAGACACAGGAGACACAGGAGACACAGGACACACAGGAGACACAGGAGACACAGGAGACACAGGAGACACAGGAGACACAGGACACACAGGAGACACAGGACACACAGGACACACAGGAGACACAGGAGACACAGGAGACACAGGAGACACAGGAGACACAGGAGACACAGGACACACAGGACACACAGGAGACACAGGAGACACAGGAGACACAGGAGACACAGGAGACACAGGAGACACAGGACACACAGGAGACACAGGACACACAGGAGACACAGGACACACAGGAGACACAGGAGACACAGGACACACAGGAGACACAGGAGACACAGGACACACAGGAGACACAGGACACACAGGAGACACAGGAGACACAGGACACACAGGAGACACAGGACACACAGGAGACACAGGAGACACAGGAGACACAGGAGACACAGGAGACACAGGACACACAGGAGACACAGGAGACACAGGACACACAGGACACACAGGAGACACAGGACACACAGGACACACAGGAGACACAGGAGACACAGGACACACAGGAGACACAGGACACACAGGAGACACAGGACACACAGGAGACACAGGACACACAGGAGACACAGGAGACACAGGACACACAGGAGACACAGGAGACACAGGACACACAGGAGACACAGGACACACAGGAGACACAGGAGACACAGGACACACAGGAGACACAGGACACACAGGAGACACAGGAGACACAGGACACACAGGAGACACAGGACACACAGGAGACACAGGAGACACAGGAGACACAGGAGACACAGGAGACACAGGACACACAGGAGACACAGGAGACACAGGACACACAGGACACACAGGAGACACAGGAGACACAGGACACACAGGACACACAGGAGACACAGGAGACACAGGAGACACAGGAGACACAGGAGACACAGGAGACACAGGAGACACAGGAGACACAGGCAGGTCATTAAGACACTAAATATATGTGTTAATCCTTCTTCTGTTTCAGATCTTCCTGTTTGTGTCCTGTCTGTGAAATGTGTTGTTGGGATGATTAACTTTACCACCACTGTTATAACCTTGAAATATAATTGCCTATTGGGCATATTGGGCTCTAAAAGACATGAAAATATAGTTCAACGCTGTAATAACTAGAGAATAAACTAAGAATTAATTTACTCTTAGGCCGGGAGCCAGGTCCTCTCCTCAGGATGTTTTTTGCTTCCTTTTTTCACTATTATTTCCTGTTTTCTTCTCAGTTTGCAAAGACGAGTGTGTTATGACAGGTGGTTAAAGTATTAAACAGGCGAATGCTCCAATAAAATGGCGGCTTAGGAAGAAAAAAGGGAAAAACCAACAATATCGACGACTGAGAAATGGTTTGAGTTGTGCAGAATCAACACTCAAAGTCCTAAACTGTTTTTTATCTCAGGTGGAGTTATTTTGTTCTCAATGACATGAGAATGTTGGAGGCGTCTTCCACTTTGAGAAACACAAATTCGGACCGTCCGGCGTTAGGATGGAGTTTGTGGCTCACAGTTCCAAACCCTTCAGGATCTGCACAGAAGCAGGAGGACGGCAGGAGGACGGCGGGTCAGCCACACACTGGAGCAGCAGCGTCAGAACTGCTGCTGTGCCCTTAGGCAAAGCCTCAGGGTGTTTGTGGGGTTTGTGAGGGGCTCATCCACACAAACCTGCAGGTTTAGGCTCAAACTGAAAACTTTCTGAAGAGCTCCACTGTGTTTTTAAACTCCTCACACCTTCACTGAATCTCTACAGAAACAAAGAGAGAAAGTGTCTGAAAACTGCAGCTTCATGACATCACAAGGTGGAACAGAAAAGAACAGTGAGCTCACAACAATCCACTCTGTATAACACCAAACCCTTTTTAATAATAATAATAATAATAATAATAATAATAATGATAATAATGATAATAATGATAATGATAATAATAATAATAATAATAATAATAATAATAATAACCTCCTGTGGGCTCACCACCTGCAGAGGGGTTCATAGGGGGTCAGGTGCTATGAGTATTGGGCAGCAAACTGCCCCTGCGACCCAGATGGATTAAGCAGGTGAAGATGGATGGATGGATGGATAATAATAATAAGAAGAAGAAGAAGAAGAAGAAGAAGAAGAAGAAGAAGAAGAAGAAGAAAAATTAATTTTATTTTAAGTTTAATTTTATTTGTGTGTGTGTGTTTCTGTGTGTGTGTGTGTGAGAGAGAGAGAGAGAGAGAGAGAGAGAGCTGTGAAAGCAGCACTGTTACTTTAAGTTTTATCTTCTTCCTGTTTTTGTTCCTGCAGCAAAGACAAACAGGGAAATAACAGTTGGAACATGTTTCTGGATCAGTGACGTGACGCCTACATTTTCTGTCCAGTTTCAGTTTCCTCAGTTAAAAGGTTCAAATTTCATAATAATTCAGCACATTTCTGTCGTTCTCTGTGGAACCAAATCATTTTTTCAGAAATCCTGAATGTTTTTGTCCTTAAAGTGTTAAAATGTCATGTGGTGCGACCGTGCATCATGTGGTGCCACTAATAACAGCAGGAATTCTGTGGCTGGAGTTTAATAACAGACAAAGTCGACTTGGGTGAACGGTTCTTTAGGCATTTTTCTTCATTTTCAGCATTTTCCAGGGCAGTAGTTTGTTCATTAAACACAAACAGGTGACGTCATATTGGAGCAAAAGAAAATATCAATATGCATTAAAAATCTAAAGAAACACAACAGTTTGTTTCTGTACACTTCATATTACTCACAACTTAGATTAATATAACAACCAGGTTTTAGAAAATAAAACTATTTTAAGGTTATTCTCGGTCGCACCACATGACATTTTACACTAAAAATGCTTCATATAAATGTTAAACACAGATTTATGCTCCTGACACTGGAAATATGTGAAAAAACTTCAACAGAAACTTTAGAATTTGCCTCTATGTCATTGACCCATATGTTAATTGTCAGATGTTTGGTTCTCTTTAAGCTGATTCCAACAAAATAAAAACATGAAAAACAAATAAATAAATGCATAAATAATAAAACCTCTTTAAATTATAACACGCAGACGTACTGTTCCCTAAAATACGTGTGGATTTCTTCCTGCTGCACGTCCTGACAGTTTCCAAACGTCTCTCCGACAGTCCGTCCGTCTCGCAGAAGAATATAACGACTTCTCTTCTGCCCAGGGTCTAATTGGCAAAAAGTGAGTCTCCTCTTCACTCGGTTGTTCTTATCAAACAGCCCAGAGTCTGGCTTCATGTTCTTCTAAAATTGGACTCATAAATGCATTAAAATCAGACGGTTCGCGGAGGGGAGGGCAGAACTATTGATAATTGTTCGTCCTTTAGTTCTTTTGCCGCTGCCCGTTCAGCTGGGAGCCATATCACGCTTTGAATACCTGCACAATGATTTAATTAGAGCGAGGATCCAGTCAGACGCACTCGGAGGAACAGAGCTAATTAAAAAGTGGCCTTAAAAAGTTCAAGCTGCCGGTTCAACATATTAAAAAAGCTAATATGCTAAAGTCTCAAGATCACCTGGCTGAGCAAATTGAAAAAAAAAAAAAGAACAGCTTTTATGATGGGAGTGAAAGAAATCAGGAAAATTGCGGCAACCTTAAAGAACGCAAAGAACGCCTCAATCAGTCGGTATTAATTAGCTGTAATTATGCGGCGTTCCTCAGAGAGACCGAACGCAGACGTGAAAACGAGCGAGCACAAAGAGGAAAGAGGGAAAAACACTGGAGCTGTGGAGGACTGGAGGGAGAGCGGGGCGGGTCAGGACCTGGGTGGAGGCCTGGAGCTGTGGAGGACTGGAGGGAGAGCAGGGCGGGTCAGGGCCTGGGTGGAGGCCTGGAGCTGTGGAGGACTGAAGGGAGAGCAGGGCGGGTCAGGGCCTGGGTGGAGGCCTGGAGCTGTGGAGGACTGAAGGGAGAGCAGGGCGGGTCAGGGCCTGGGTGGAGGCCTGGAGCTGTGGAGGACTGAAGGGAGAGCAGGGCGGGTCAGGACCTGGGTGGAGGCCTGGGGCGACAGGGGCAAAAACTGTTGTGTCCTTAGGCAACACACTTCCCCCACACTGCCCAGAGTGAAAGTGGAGTGAGCGATGGTCTGATGGTGCAGACTGGAGCATCACTTCCATAAAACTGATGCCTTTTATTAGTAGTAGTATTAGTGTTTTTCTAGTGGTTGTTTTATTTGGTTGATGTGCAGATCAATCCTAATAATCGGATATATTGATACTGGTGTTGTCAATTGATAAAAATATTTATTCGTGATTAATCTCATAGTTAACTCACCATTAATCACAAATGAATCACACATTTTTGTTCCTTGAATCATCATTTTAATCCTCTGATCCACATAGAAAAGTGGATAGGCTTATTTTGGACAAATGTTGTGGGACTTTTGGTGCTCGGTTTCCTGTGGTTCTGTGGACGCACCTGTCGGGCGGTGTGTTTGCGGGTCGTGCGGTGGAGCTGGCGGTGGAGAGGGGGTCCAGGAGGTGTCTGTTTGGTGTCGGGGCGGGTGTGGGTCCTGCCCTGTCCGTGGTCCTGGATTCACCGTATGTTTTGAAGTGGATTTTGTTTCATGTTTTCTTGGTGCAGGGGCATCGGTGCTCGCAGGTGTCGTGCTTTGGCCCACCTCCTCCAAACAAGAAACAAAATGATAAATGTCATGAAGTTCGTCAAACAAGAGAAAACAAGAGAAAACTCTTGGGAAGAACTCTCTGTTCTTCCAAAAAACGGTCTATTGAGAACTTTAGGCCATGTTCTAAAGCTGCTACATCATGAAAAAACAGAGCTGGAGTCGTGTTTGAGTAACTCTTTAATATCAGTCCATCCACATCTCCAAACCTCAAAATGCTCTGTTCCACCTCATGATGTCATGAAGATTCTCAATTCCAGGGCTGAAATGATCCAAATCTTCGTGACAGTGTATGAAGTTTAAAAACACAGTCGAGCACTTCCTGTATTACCTGTGTTTTAAAGCTTAAATCTCCTAAATCTGCAGCGTCTGTGTGTTAAACATGTGTCAAACAGAACTCCAGGTCTGTTTGTGACGAGTTAAACATTAGAACATGGATCAGAAAAGTGGAATTTGGTTCTTTTAAAACATTAGAATTATATTAACTACGCAGTATTGAAATGTGAAATGAAATGTCAGGTCAGTTTGTCTCTTTTCCCTGTAGAAACATGAAGTAGAACCAAAGCCTCAGCCTCGTGTCAGATCTGCCCTCACACTTTCTCTGCGTCTCACAAATCCATAACACGGAGAAATCAGAACCTTCATCTCCAAGACGACTCCATCTCTCGCTGACGCCCGAGCCTCCGCCCGAGCCTCCGCCCGAGCCTCCGCCCGAGCCTCCGCCAGCCGCATCTTCATCTGCACTGTGTTTCTCTCACAGAACGACTCTTCCCGCTCTTCCCGCTCGTACAGAATCACCGCGGACGACACTGTGGCATAATTGGTTTGATTCCGTTTGGCTTCAGGCCGAATCCCGATGGTTTAAGAAGGCGGGGCATAAAGGGTCGTGAAGGAGTCACTTGGTCTGATCTACTCGAGCGTCAGAGGAGCAGACGGCTCTGGAATAACATCACACCGGCAGGAAAAGGATTAGGGAAGATTGTGGATAATGGAGACGGGTGATTGGAAACAGAAGGAACAGAGACGGGGTTTGAACGGCCCGAACTGTCTGAGGAGGGAAAATGAGGACAGACTTTTTATTTAAAGGCCAAATGACATTAATCTACGACTTTAGGGTCAAGTGTAAAGGTGAAGGGTTCGGTCAGGGTCAGTGACCTGTTTTTCTCCATGAAGATGTTATTACTTGGCCTGGAATTTTGTTAAGAAATAAAACAATAAATTAAATAAATAAAACAATAAATTAAATAAATAAAATATAAATAAATAAAATAAATATATAAATCTTAACAAAATTAATTCATACATCGAAACAAAATAAATATAAATATCTATACAAAATAAACATATCCATTTTAATAAAAGAATATAATAATATAAATAATAGCAATATATCTAAGCCAAATAGATAAATCTAAACCAAATAAATAGGTAAATCTAAACAAAAAAAATCTAAAAAAAATAAAAATAATAAATACATGTCTCAACAAATTAAATAGATAAATTTAAACAAAATAAATACATACATCTAAAAAAAATAAATACATAAATAATAAAAAAGATAAATCTAAACCAAATAAATACATGAATCTAATCTAAATAAATATGTAAATGTAAACCAAATAAACACATATTGTCAGAATGAAGTTAAAAGTGGAGTTTCAGTGGTTTGAAGTTTGCTGACCTACTTGTGCCGGTCGTGTATTAAAGCGGACACACTGAGCGTTTACGGTGGAAAAAGCACATTTTCCTCCTGCCGTCCAACCACCATAAACAGGCAGAGCCCCGACCTGGGCCCTGTGAATTGGGAATGATGCAACAGGCGGGCAGCAGGTTGCAAGAGGAGACTGTATATAAAATGGATGAAAGTCTGTGTGCTTTTCCCTCCACAGACCCAGAAGACCAGTGCCCCAAATGTGACACTGTAAAATATCTTCTGTTCACATGTGCAGAAAGAACAAAGGACGTCTGAGGCAAATGCAGCCTCACGTTTAGCACAAGACGTCACTGACTTTACGTTCTTAGACGAGTGTTTGGTGCTGTGTTTTTTTTTTTCTTTCTTTCATGTTTAAAGGTGCATTCTGTAACTTTTCTGATAGATCTGGAACCTTCTCGTCACCACAGAGATGTTCAGGACGTCTGGCAGCCTCAGTCCGGCCTTAAACGCATCTCAGGCCCCCTCCACACTCGTACGTATTCGAGTCGTGTTCGTTGCAGATCCATTGTTCGTCCAAACTGATCTGATGGAAAACGGCTCCAGAGACGAAATGATCTGGAGCCGCCAATTCCCACAGACTCACCTGAGCACAGATCTGATCCGGCACCGTGAGGACGCCTGAAAACACTGATACTCTGATGTAGGAGCTCGAGTTGTCGTCTTATTGGACCACGTCACTGTGACCTGCTCCTTCCTGATTCGCCGGTTCGTGACATCGGTCATGTGACGCTGTTGCAGAAAACAGTTTAAACAGTTTAAACACCTGAGACAAACGGGAAACAGCGTCGGTCCAAAGAAAAGACTGTTTTCACTTGCCATTTTCCTCGGCTCGAAAAGTCAGACACGGTGCTCCACTTCCTTATTTTTACCGTTCACGTGGTGTCGTGACGATGTGACGTCAGCTGAGTCATGTGACTGGCGTTTCAGACGGTTTCAGATGCAAATCGTTTCCAATACGGTGATTTGTTTCAGTGTAAACCTGAGTTACAAAAAGAGAAATACATTTGACGCCAGAGCAACATTTCCATGAGACAAGCAGGTGTCAGACCCTTCACCTCCAGAGTTACACCTGAGCCTGTTACTTACATCTGCCTCTGGGGCTAATCCCGACAAGCTCCTCTTATGTAAAATCAGGTTTTATGAGCCTAGCATCCACACTTTAAATCATTTCCAGGACATTGTTGGTTGTGTAATCCCAGCATCAGATTCCACCTTTTACACTGTTTATAATAAAGACGCAGTCCAAGCCTCAGGCTGTAGCAGAAGTCTGCAATTATCACAAGTTAATTATACACCAAGGGAAACATGCTTTACTTTATGTAGATGACCAGAAAATATTTCCTAGTCGAACAAAGCTCCTGCCTCTCCACATCTGAGTGGTGCTTCTGCTGTCCACAGTCGAGTGTTTTAATTATAACGTAGGAAAGTCTGGAACGCCTATAGGCGACACACGGTCCTGTCACACATGATGGAGCTAAAGCAAAATAAAAAAAGACATTTGTTCAAAATAAGTCTAATTTCCTGCATTTTGGTGGATTTTTTTAGGAGGATTTTCAAAAACCCACAGCTCTAGTGGCCAGGCAAAGTCCAACAATACAGCAAAGCAAAGTGTGGAGCTAAAATGTGTTCATGTGGGAACCCTGTTAAACACAGCGCTTTCTCTTCATGAACTTGTATTAGACTGATTCATACAGAGGAATTCGACATTGTTCTAAATCTGAAATCAATATTTCTGTTCACACTGACTAATGCCTTGTGATGTTTAACCATCAGTATCTGCAAAAACACCTTCATGTCTTACTCGCCTCAGTCACCACGTTCTAACAGTGCCCAGCTGATCCTCTTCTTGCGCCCTCTGCTGGCCTCTGTGCGTAAACATCAGAAGTCGCCGTGAGTCATTTCGGTGCGTTCAATATTGTGCATTTGGCAGCGGCCGAGTTTCATGCTCCCTGTGGTTTAGTGCGAGGTTTGGGCCTGAAAACCCGGGGCTGTTTATAGCTGCACATAAACGCACAGATCACCTGGAGACGGAGCGTTCGCCCTGATGCACAACAAACTGAGAGCCAACGTACACGAGAGGCACGAGGATTACAGGACCGATATTATGTGTGTTCTGAGGTTTTGTGTGCAGACTGTGGCTTTGTTTTTCACACAGCAGAACAGAGAAGACAGCACTAATATATTAAAGTATTAAACTATAACATACCTGCAGTTTGCACCGACTGCTGTGGAGGCAGAGTTTACATGTTCTGAATGGTAAAAAAAAACGACATGTACGAGTATGAAAGTATTACGCAGGGATGTGCCTGGAGACTTGGAGGCTGCAGCGGCTTCAGGGCAGGAGCCTCCAACCTTTTTCCTCAAGTGAGTTTCTGCTACAAAACAAAACTGCCAGAGCTGCTTATTTTAGTGTTTGCAAGAAACTGAGGACATCCAGTATAAGAGCCGAAGCGAGTGTGAGACGGGGCTCAGTTAAAAGTCTATAAAACCATGATCCAAGTATTAATGAACAAAGTCAGGGATCAAACTGACATATTTACAAAGGAAATGAGTCACATTTTAGTTATTCAGCGCAATACGTACAGTTCATAAATCCCCTGTGGAAGGGGGCGGAGCTACTGGAGACTGTTGATCTCGTGCAAACAAACTGTGTCCTTAAAGCAGTTCTTCTCACATACTGTCTTGGGGTGATGCTTTTTTTGCCGTACTAGAACAGTAGAATAGAAAAGTGTAATTGCACCTCCACTCCAGTAGTTGTGTAGGGAGTATTAGTGCTGTAGTGTCGGGTTTTTGTGCCACGCAAACCCACTCACAGCACAGAGCAGGAGGTCTGAAGTGCAGAGGACAAACTATATGTAAAGTGTCTGTAGTCACTCGGTTTCACTGTGACTACAGCGGAAACAAGGAAAGACGCTGTGTTTACTGTGGCTAAAAATGATGGCGTCGCATAAAGACAATTTAACCAAATCACACGGATATGACGCTTGAGTTTTTTCAGTGAAACTGTCGTCAACAATCCGTCAGTAAACAGAGATCATCATCTAAGGAGGAGCAAACACAGAGGAGCTGATCCTGCTGCAGCTTTAGACGTGGATTCTGTCAGGCTGGAGGACGCCAGTGTCCGAACTATAACACGAACATCATCTTTAAAGACGAGGAGGACACAGGAGCCCCGAACTATAACATGAACATCATCTTTAAAGACGAGGAGGACACAGGAGCCCCGAACTATAACATGAACATCATCTTTAAAGACGAGGAGGACACAGGAGCCCTGAACTATAACACGAACATCATCTTTAAAAACGAGGAGGACACAGGGGCCTCATGACGCAGGATTCGCTCGGACACAGGCTGCAGGAGTCGATTCGGAGACGCGACTAAACTGTTTGCTCTTAGATGTCGGCTGAAGGCGATGGTGCGATTTGTCCACATTCGCTAGTCCAACTTTGCAGCTTATTGAAGTGTTATAAAGGTTTTCATTCCACCAAACCCATTCTGTTCTCATTATTTTCTCATTGTTGAGCAAATAACAAACAATGAGCCCTTTTCAGTCTTCACAGTAATTACAAATATAAAGAAATACTACACCCATTTTTGGTCTGGTTATTAAAAATGCCTCAGGCTGCAAATCAGGTAACGTGTCACATTTTGTTCCCCTTCAAGTAAAAATGACTTCAGCTCCAGAATTTGCTCCATTCGCCCGTTTGTTGACGGCAGATCTAATGGCGTAGGTGCAGCGTCTAACTGCATTGTGCCGAATCTCGTTTTGTTTATCAAACTCATCCATTCTGGTGTCAGAGGAAGACGGAGCGACGCCGGAGCCTGGACGTTCTCGCCGTAGACCCGCGGTGATCCGGAGCCCGTCGTCCATCAGCCCCGGTGACGCTCCGGTACCGAGCTGGGGCGTCTGTTCTCCGCCTCACGTACATCCACCTCTGACACATAAACCGGAGTGAGCGCTTCGAGTGGAGGAGATAAAGGAGGATTTCCGCTGACAGAGGGAATGGATGGAGACGAGACCTCCTGTGCGGCGCACTGATAAGGCCTTTACAACACCTGCCAACAGGAGGCAGCGTCACACTGGAGGAAACAACGCAACAGAGGCCACGGCTTCATGTCTGAGCTCCACTCTCTTCTCTTTCGTGACCTTGAGGGAGACTGGAGAAGGTCAACGTGGTCATTTGGAGGTTTTTTTTCCAGAACTTTATTTAATAACATTTCCAAATATATCAGCATTGTCAGGATAAAATACTAAACAGGGATAAAAAGCTGAATGAAACACACAAAAAGGGAAAAAAAGGAAAAAAGAGAAGATCAGAAGAACTACCAGGTCATCTAGTCATAATAAACATACCAGATGAAAAAAAAGAGTGACATAGAGATGAGTCAATGACTGGAACAGAGGGAAAATGAACAGATTCAACAAACTGAAAGAATGGATTTCATGTTTTCTTCAAATGTATCAATAAGCCTGACTTTTTTCTGACTTTCTCCACAAATAGAGAATGTTTCTAATCCCGGCGTGGACAGTGGGTGAAGCAGGAGACGAAGAATAAGGCGTCGAGCAATAAGCGTAACAAATGCAATGATTTTTTTGATACGCTGGGATAGAGGGTTTAACGCCGACAATTTGTGACATAATATTAAAAACATCAGTCCAGAAGTTTAACAGAGATGGAACCAGAACATATGGAAGCTGAAGGCATCTGTCACAGTTTGGATCAATATCAGCATAAAACTTTGCCAACCTAACTGTGGTCAAGTGATAAAGGTTAAAGGTTCATATTTAGTTATGTCAGAATTAGTGCTGTCAAAAATATCGCACTATTATCGCATTAGTCTTTAGGTTTTGAAGAGGAACAAACACAGAACGTGTCTTAAATCTCACAGTTATTCATTTTGTGCAATACAGGACCTTAAGTTTAGTTTAGTTTCCATCTAAAGAGTTTATTTGCAAAAACAAACAAGTGCCATTAATTTTGCTATTTACTTTATTTTCAGTCATTAAAGCTGATTTGTTTCGTTTGATCATCTGATTCAAACATGTCTGTGGCACAGGAGTTTTCCTCAGGACGACAATTATCATGTGGTAAATTGTGTTGGACATAATAGCAAAAAACGACCAGCACCAAAAATCTATTTGCAAAAGATTCTATACGTGTATCAAACAGAAAGTGAGTGTGTGAATACAGATATACACACTGAGATGTGTAAATGCCCTGTTTGATTTTGACCTCACATATGACAGTACAAAAGTAGTGTTGTTGTATTTGCTGCTCCCATTTCTTTTAATTGTCTTCAGCCTCAATATTTTTAAGCAAATCCTGCAAATCTACTTGGATTTTGTGTGAGCTTTTTTGCAAATGTCAATTTTCAATAGATAAATATGCCACAAAGAAAGTTCTGTTCAGCAGTGTTTTTTTGTGCAATAAAATATTCTCCCTCAAATCCACTTCCTCATTAAAACCTGATTTTTCCCATCGAGGTCTGTTTCAATAAGATTTTCCCCAGTGTGGATATTTTTATAAGGTCAAAAGTGGTTTAAAGCCATTTTTCTGCATGCTCGTCATTGTTGCTTTACCGTCATAACAAAACTCCGAAATTCAATTCAATTCAATTCAATTTATTTTTGTAGCGCCCAAAATCACAACAACAGTTTCCTCTCAGGCCGTTCCAAGATTCTGATGAGTAAAACACACAGACATATCAGAACAGGAATAAACAACATTCATGTAAAGCAGCAAATGAAACAAAACAGTGAAGAAGTGAATAAGCGATGATGTAAGTGAGGAATCACTTTGGACGACTGCAAACTGTTTAAAATGAACTAGTTCTGTTTTTTTTTCTTTTTTTAAGACAGTGAAAATCAGGAAAAGAGTTGGTGACGTGTTTTACCGAAGACGTGTTGGTAAAAAGCACTTTCCTTTCCAAACAGGCACAGAGCGAGTTTCTATGTCTCATGTGCGGGATGGACTCATTGTCTGTGCGTATGAAAACAAACAGTTTAGTGTAAAGTATAAAGCTAAAAATGACAGAAACACAGAAACAGTGCACAGAAATGGGTTCATGTGATGTTAGAGAAATGTGAATGTGTAAATGACAGATGAACAATGAAGATGTTTGTTCCTCTAAAATAAACCCACCTGATTGAGGAGGTGACGGGAAACGGTCACATTTTTATAAAGCTTCAAAGCTCAAAGTGCTTCACATGAAGGAAGCACCCGTCCACACCCCAGTGCAGCCCGTCCACACCCCAGTGCAGCCCGTCCACACCCCAGTGCAGCCCGTCCACACCCCAGTGCAGCCCGTCCACACCCCAGTGCAGCCCGTCCACACCCCAGTGCAGCCCGTCCACACCCCAGTGCAGCCCGTCCACACCCCAGTGCAGCCCGTCCACACCCCAGTGCAGCTGCTGCAACCACACGCTTTTCCCACCATTCAGTATGGATCTCCATACACGGGTCCTGATATCGATTCAATTTCGATACGTTTTAAGATGCAAAAAAAAAATCTCTGGTAATTGTTTTCTGCTAATGAGCCTAATATACTAACACTATGATGTTAATGAAACACCTACTTCAGACACAGTGTATTATATAAACCTACTGTACACTTAGAGTTCATATGTGAAGGGTTTTAGTTCATTTGGTTTGTAGAGTTTTTGTTTAGTGAAAATAAGTCCAGAACTTTCTCAGGCTGTTTTATATTTTATAATATCTCAGTCTCCTCTTCATACAGAGTGTTGGGGAACGACACGATCAGACTTTTCCTCCTTTGATGCTGATTTGCTGATTTCTTTTCCTCCTGAGTCTCTGGATTCACATGTTTCCCTCCAGCAGCGACAGACAGAAGCTCCTCCTCCTCCTGGACACTAAAACTCTGTTATATCACAGAAATGTCTCAGTTTCTGACTGAAACTTATGAGACAGAGAGTGAGAAACAGATCGTTTATATCGTGAGGCTCGTCACGTGTGCGTGAGTGCATTTGATTAAAGCCGATGTGAAGCCAAAAGTGATTCTAGAGGATTTAAAAGTTCATATCTTTGTCATTCTTGGGTCTATCAACGTAAAATAAAGAGAGTGAAAGATCAAACTCTCTGTGAGAATATTTCTGCTGTGAATCTCTGTGGAGCTGTTTTCTGCATCTGAGGAGGACGCCCAGAGAACTGTTTCCCTTTGGACCAAAATAAATGACCACACAGAGCACAGGGAGGAACACTTGAGGACACAATGACAGTATTCGTCTGTGGGTCAGTGGATCTGTCGACCAATTCTGTTTATGTGGAGAGTGGGATTTGAACCTCCAACCTCCAGATCAGATGATAAAATCCTCTGTGTAGGAGTTCAGCCTGAGTTTACCTCGGCTACACTACGAGAGAAGAGCACAGACCTGAGATTTGTGACTCCATTTTAGAGCGTTTAATTTGACCAGGACTCTTCCTAACCCCAGTGCGCAGCCATATTTTCTCACCTTGGACTTAAAGTGGTTATTTAGTCCGTCCGCTGAAGTTACGGCCGAGCTCCATTGTAAATCTGCTTGAGTAGAAATACAGCGAAAGCAGACACTCCCCCCGCCCGCCGTGTGCAGATCAAAGCTCCACCTGCGGCTTCGTTAGGTATTGTATTAACTCATGATCCCATTTTCCCCTTCTGATCCATCGCACTTCCCTCTCAAAGCCCCTCAGCGAACAACTCCAAAAATTAAAGCCAACTGGAGATCGTCACACGGCATCCATCTTGATTTGCGTCAGGGCCTTGTGGAGTTTTTTTCTTTTTTTATCCTTCCTTTTTTTAGCCGAGTGCAACCAAGCAACCAAACAGCCCGGACTATCACTTCATTTTCACGGTCGTGGAGGTGACACGTCCCCTCCTCCCTCGGCGGTGGAGTCGTCACGTTTGTGGACTGGAGCCCTGTTCTCTGATGCTTCTGTGGAGACGTGACGTGTGTCTGTTCATCAGCGCCAAGGCCACGGCGCTTTGTGTGACGTCTGACGCTGCACAAACATCTTGGACAGATTCTTCGGATTGTTCAGGTTTATGGGAAATATTTTGCATAGATTTTGCATCAAAGCTGTAATGTGTGGAGATCTGAACTGTGTATGACTGAACTGTAGGCGCATCGTGTATAAATCACTGCAGCTGTAGTTATGTGAACACACTCTGCATTCATGGGGCTTAAATTCTCTCTCAAGTCTCCTGAGCATGATTATTTCACCTTTTAAACTTTAAGTATTGTCTACCTGTGAAGTCCTTTCCTCAGTGAACGCGTCGCTAATACAGCCATGAGTTCCTTGAGAACATAAAAACTGCTTGAGTTTTATCTGTGATGCCACTAAATGAGATACTTTGTTTTAATCAGTTTGCAGCCGTCTATGCAGCACCCTTTAAGTGTGAATTGTCTTTATCTTCATAAAGGTCTTGTTGCTTTGCCTGATACATTCCACAGTCTGGAATCCCACATATAAACTACTGCATCTGTGTCACTCTTTAATAGTAATTGTCATTATTATCATGTGAAATATGTGGTTTGCACATATAATCTTGTACTTTTTAAACACCATTTGACCGCAGAGTCTGATGGATTATGGGTTTAAAAACTGCTGCTTTATCTATTATGCAACTGAAAGGTCAAATCTAATTAAACTTAATTAAATCTAATTAAACTTAATTAATTAGCAGCCATGTATACAGCCACTCGTCAGAACAACAGCAGATCTGTGCAGAATCAGTGAGCGAAGCATCAAACCCTGAGGTCTGAAGTGTGACAAATGTTATTTGAGGTGTTGGTGACCAACGAGCTGCTTCATGCGTCACTGAAATAAACAAATGTGCACAAGTGTGAAGGACCAGACTGATACCAGACCGATACCAGACTGATACCACACTGATACCACACTGATACCACACTGATACCACACTGATACCAGACTGATACCAGACTGATACCACACTGATACCAGACTGATACCACACTGATACCACACTGATACCACACTGATACCAGACTGATACCAGAGTGATACCACACTGATACCAGACTGATACCAGACTGATACCAGAGTGATACCAGACTGATACCAGACTGATACCACACTGATACCACACTGATACCAGACTGATACCAGAGTGATACCACACTGATACCAGACTGATACCAGACTGATACCAGAGTGATACCAGACTGATACCAGACTGATACCAGACTGATACCAGACTGATACCAGACTGATACCAGACTGATACCACACTGATACCAGACTGATACCACACTGATACCAGACTGATACCAGACTGATACCAGACTGATACCACACTGATACCAGACTGATACCAGACTGATACCACACTGATACCACACTGATACCAGACTGATACCAGAGTGATACCAGACTGATACCAGACTGATACCAGACTGATACCAGACTGATACCACACTGATACCACACTGATACCAGACTGAAACCAGACTGATACCAGACTGATACCAGACTGATACCAGACTGATACCAGACTGATACCACACTGATACCAGACTGATACCACACTGATACCAGACTGATACCACACTGATACCACACTGATACCAGACTGATACCACACTGATACCAGACTGATACCAGACTGATACCAGACTGATACCAGACTGATACCACACTGATACCAGACTGATACCAGACTGATACCAGACTGATACCAGACTGATACCACACTGATACCAGACTGATACCAGACTGATACCACACTGATACCAGACTGATACCAGACTGATACCACACTGATACCAGACTGATACCACACTGATACCAGACTGATACCAGACTGATACCAGACTGATACCAGACTGATACCACACTGATACCACACTGATACCAGACTGATACCAGACTGATACCAGACTGATACCAGACTGATACCAGACTGATACCAGACTGACACCACACTGATACCAGACTGATACCACACTGATACCAGACTGATACCAGACTGATACCAGACTGATACCACACTGATACCAGACTGATACCAGACTGACACCACACTGATACCAGACTGATACCACACTGATACCAGACTGATACCAGACTGATACCACACTGATACCAGACTGATACCAGACTGATACCACACTGATACCAGACTGATACCACACTGATACCAGACTGATACCACACTGATACCACACTGATACCAGACTGATACCACACTGATACCACACTGATACCAGACTGATACCACACTGATACCAGACTGATACCACACTGATACCAGACTGATACCACACTGATACCAGACTGATACCACACTGATACCAGACTGATACCACACTGATACCAGACTGATACCAGACTGATACCAGACTGATACCAGACTGATACCAGACTGATACCACACTGATACCAGACTGATACCAGACTGACACCACACTGATACCAGACTGATACCACACTGATACCAGACTGATACCAGACTGATACCACACTGATACCAGACTGATACCAGACTGATACCAGACTGACACCAGACTGATACCAGACTGATACCACACTGATACCAGACTGATACCAGACTGATACCACACTGATACCAGACTGATACCACACTGATACCAGACTGATACCACACTGATACCACACTGATACCAGACTGATACCACACTGATACCAGACTGATACCACACTGATACCACACTGATACCACACTGATACCACACTGATACCACACTGATACCACACTGATACCAGACTGATACCAGACTGATACCACACTGATACCAGACTGATACCAGACTGATACCAGACTGATGTCTGTAGGAAAAACACATTCATACATCAGCTGAATGTCCCAGGCGAGTCCTAGATCCTCATGTAGGATTAAAATATATGAGTTTAAAGACGTAGAACAACCAGATGACGGCTCAGAATGACTCTGATGAACATGAGTGACCACAGAGACTCTTCTTCTGCACCATGTGACCACAGAGACTCTTCTTCTGCACCATGTGACCACAGAGAGACTCTTCTTCTGCACCATGTGACCACAGAGAGACTCTTCTTCTGCACCATGTGACCACAGAGACTCTTCTTCTGCACCATGTGACCACAGAGACTCTTCTTCTGCACCATGTGACCACAGAGACTCTTCTTCTGCACCATGTGACCACAGAGAGACTCTTCTGCACCATGTGACCACAGAGAGACTCTTCTGCACCATGTGACCACAGAGACTCTTCTTCTGCACCATGTGACCACAGAGACTCTTCTGCACCATGTGACCACAGAGACTCTTCTTCTGCACCATGTGACCACAGAGACTCTTCTGCACCATGTGACCACAGAGACTCTTCTGCACCATGTGACCACAGAGAGACTCTTCTGCACCATGTGACCACAGAGACTCTTCTGCACCATGTGACCACAGAGACTCTTCTGCACCATGTGACCACAGAGACTCTTCTGCACCATGTGACCACAGAGACTCTTCTTCTGCACCATGTGACCACAGAGACTCTTCTTCTGCACCATGTGACCACAGAGACTCTTCTTCTGCACCATGTGACCACAGAGAGAGACTCTTCTGCACCATGTGACCACAGAGACTCTTCTTCTGCACCATGTGACCACAGAGAGACTCTTCTGCACCACATGTGACCACAGAGACTGCACCATGTGACGACAGAGACTCTTCTGCACCATGTGACCACAGAGACTCTTCTTCTGCACCATGTGACCACAGAGACTCTTCTTCTGCACCATGTGACCACAGAGACTCTTCTTCTGCACCATGTGACCACAGAGACTCTTCTTCTGCACCATGTGACCACAGAGAGACTCTTCTGCACCATGTGACCACAGAGACTCTTCTTCTGCACCATGTGACCACAGAGACTCTTCTTCTGCACCATGTGACCACAGAGACTCTTCTTCTGCACCATGTGACCACAGAGAGACTCTTCTTCTGCACCATGTGACCACAGAGACTCTTCTTCTGCACCATGTGACCACAGAGACTCTTCTTCTGCACCATGTGACCACAGAGACTCTTCTTCTGCACCATGTGACCACAGAGAGACTCTTCTTCTGCACCATGTGACCACAGAGACTCTTCTTCTGCACCATGTGACCACAGAGACTCTTCTTCTGCACCATGTGACCACAGAGACTCTTCTTCTGCACCATGTGACCACAGAGACTCTTCTTCTGCACCATGTGACCACAGAGACTCTTCTTCTGCACCATGTGACCACAGAGACTCTTCTTCTGCACCATGTGACCACAGAGACTCTTCTTCTGCACCATGTGACCACAGAGACTCTTCTTCTGCACCATGTGACCACAGAGACTCTTCTTCTGCACCATGTGACCACAGAGAGACTCTTCTTCTGCACCATGTGACCACAGAGACTCTTCTTCTGCACCATGTGACCACAGAGACTCTTCTTCTGCACCATGTGACCACAGAGACTCTTCTTCTGCACCATGTGACCACAGAGACTCTTCTTCTGCACCATGTGACCACAGAGACTCTTCTTCTGCACCATGTGACCACAGAGACTCTTCTTCTGCACCATGTGACCACAGAGAGACTCTTCTTCTGCACCATGTGACCACAGAGACTCTTCTTCTGCACCATGTGACCACAGAGAGACTCTTCTTCTGCACCATGTGACCACAGAGAGACTCTTCTTCTGCACCATGTGACCACAGAGTCAGGACTTTCTTTCACTCGGCTGAGCTGTTCAGGTGGAGACAGATTTTTCTGCAGAATTACTGCAAATTTGCGAGTAAAAAATAATGTCAATGAACTCTAATCATGAGTAAAAATAATAAATCATCGTGTTAGGAGGGACAAAAATTTGGAAAACTAATCGCGAGTTTAAAAAAAAATCATGACGTTAGAAAGAACAAAATGTCAGTGAACTCTAATCGCGAGTAAAAAACATCCCGCCGTTCTGGATCACATTAATCTATTAATGAAGAACACGTTGACACTGACAGTCTTATATTTTACATTAAATCCTCGAGGATAAAACTGTCCCAAAGACTTTTCTGAAGTCTAATTCCCTGTGCCTCCGCCCCCTGTGCTCTGCCTCGGCTCATTTCCCGCCGCTGCAGAGGCCGTTCCACTGCTCCCTTCAGGATTAATACAATTCTGTCATCTTATCTCACTTTCAACAACAACAAAAAAAAAGATAATTTATTGTCAAAACCCGTTCGGAGAAGACGGCGTCGTGTAGACGAAGGTAATTTACTATTAATGAGTTCCACATCAGATCCTGGTTCCGCCTTGTCTGACATCTTTGAGGTTTTGTTCGTGGGAAAAGTGAATTCTTAATCCCGCAGGAGAAACGGCTTTTGTTGTTTTGACGTCAGGGGCCACGGAAACAAAGTGATTTACAATTTCTCCTCCTTCTCTCATTACGATGCAGACGGGCGGAAGAAACAAAATACACAGAGTCATGGAAATAATCTGCTGTCGTTTGTCAAAAGGACAGAGAAATGTTGAGTTTAGAAAAGGAGCAAAGTGAAGGAGCTTTAGGAGTCTGTACTCGAGTAAGAGTAATGCTACTTAAAGATAATATTACTCCAGTATCAAGGGTAGAATAAATTATGTAAATGGTCCAAGTAAAAGTAAATTATAAAAGTCTCATTCTGCTCTGATAATCACCTCGAGAACCTTTACTTCTTTCACTAAAACAGGGGTGTCAAACTCATTTTGGTCCGGGGGCCGTATACAACCAACTTTGATTCCAAAGGGGCCGGATCAGAAAACTCATGGCATATATACCTCAAAAATAGCAATAAGTCCAAATATTTGTGCAGAGAAACGCAAATCTATTACAGAATTTTTTTTTATTTTATTTTATTTTATAAAATATTATAATATTATGCTAGGTCAGGTTGTTTTCACAGTAGCATCAGTCGCCTCTTGGCCCCTGGGTGAAAACAGACGTCTGTTTCTTCAGTTTCAGCAATAATTCGTTTATTTTCTGTCTTCTCAATTCTCCGTTCAAGTTATTGTATTTTTCGCAGTGTCTCGTAGTGGTGTTTAAGATCATTTTCCTTGAGCGCCGCCACTTGTTGCAAACACACCAAGCGTACAGGTTTCCCATTCACCTCCGCGAACAAATAAGAATTAGTCCATTTGTCTTGGAAAATCCTGCACTCAGCTCCACTTTTCTTATTTTGGACATTTTGCTGATGAGGGTCACGTCAACAGTCAAAACGATCGTCCTTTAAGAGCGTTTGGAAAGAGGCAGGTCTTCATTTGTCTGGTGGAGGCGCCACACACAGAAGCACTGGAGACGCTGCTATGCTAAGCTGCTCAGAAAATTACCAGAAAAATCTGAATTTTTTTTATATTTTAATAGAAAATCAGCCGAGGGCCAGATTAAAGGTCTTGGAGGGCCGGATCTGGCCCCCGGGCCGCATGTTTGACACCTGTGCTCTAACACAAAGCACCGCTGTTACCACCTACAGTATTTTAGTGGCTTTAAAATGCATTTACTGCTTTATGTTATTCATTAAATGTTATAAAATAAATACTAAGCTTCTCCTGCCTTTTAAAACGTGAATCCATGCAGAGATTTACCAGGTCACACAAACATTTGTATTTATTTATTTGGTGTATTTTTATTATGTGTGTCAATTATTAAAAATTCTTTGTATTATTATTTTTTATTGTTTTAATTTTAAATGATTTATGTAATGATTGTATTTTTTTGTATTTATTCATTTTCATTATTTATTTATTGTATTTTTATTATATATGTGTTAATAAATTTTTTTGTATTATGTATTTGTATTACTTATGTATATTTTTATTATGTATGTTTATTATTTTAATTTTTGTATTATTTATCTTTATTGTTGTATCTAGTTTTAGTGTAAAATGTGGAGCGACCGAGAATAACCTTAAAACCTTAAGTTGTGAGTAATATGAAGTGTACAGAAACAAACTGTTGTGTTTCTGTAGATTTTTAATGCACATTGATATTTTCTTTCGCTCCAATATGACAGTCGCCTGCTTGTGTTTAATTGTTCATGTGTTTTATTTGCTCAGTGTTTCACTCATTCCAGTTTACACACATTATATTCAGTCACATGTCCATAAAATAAAACACATTCAGTTTGTAAAATAATCAAATCAAACCCTGAGCAGCTGCAGGTAGAAGCTAAAGTTTATTGTGCCCATTATTATCTCCAACTGCAGCAGGTTAATGGACGTTCATCTACTAAATTAATCCCACATTAATACATTTTACTGCGTCAGAATCAAACAAAAACATTTACTCTGATCATAATAAAATCCTTGTTACTGTCATTATTCTTTTAAATACTTTTCCATTACTTTTCTCTTCAAAGTTGCTTGTTTTAACTTATTGCACCGACTGTTCCATAATTTAACTCGTTTGCCTGATAAACGAGTTCCCTCAGAGCCGTTCGGACATGTGCCCCTCAGATTAGATTTATTTTCTCGGAGTGAAACGCTGCAAAGAAAGAGGAGTTTCATTATGTTTGACCTTGTACATGAACTTAGTCTGTACAAGTCGCCCGAGTCCTAAAACTTCAGAACATTTGATGAGATGAACAGTGAGTTACAGGTGAAGCAGAAGCCGCACGTTTAATCAAATGGCTTTTCCTGCAGTCGAAGGACTGGATTAGTTCTAGTTGTATATGTTTTTCCCCAGATTTCAGGGCCATGTGTTTGGTGTGATGAGAGAACAGTATCGTACATGCGATGTGTGTCTGTTCAGAATATACTGGAATTTATATAAAAGTCCAATTGTTTTAGACACTAACAAATTAATGAACAAACTACTGCCCTGGAAAATGCTGAAAATGAAGAAAAATGCCTAAAGAACCGTTCACCCAAGTCGACTTTGTCTGTTATTAAACTCCAGCCATAGAATTCCTGCTGTTATTAGTCGCACCACATGATGCACGGTCGCACCACATGACATTTGAACACTTTAAGGACAAAAACATGCAGAAGAACTCAGGATTTATGAAAAAATGATTTGGTTCCACAGAGTACGACAGAAATGTGCTGAATTATTATGAAATTTGAACTTTTTTAACTGAAGAAACTAAAACTGGACAAAAAGGCGTCTTGTCATTGACCCGTATAAGTCTGTCTGTATTATTATTATTATTATTATTATTATTATTATTATATTATTATTATTATTATTATTATTATTATTATTATTATTATTATTATTATTATTATTATTATTATTATTATTATATTATTATTATTATTATTATTATTATTATTATTATTATTATTATTAGTGTTCTTAGCTTCAAACTATATCTAAAATATTTAGCACCCGAGAGGGGAGCAGTACTCACACTCCATTACTTAGAGTAACTATAAAGAATTCTTCCTTCTCTGACTGTACATTTCTACCCTTGTTTGAGTAAAGTCATTGTCACTGTACTTACTCCTCTAATAACATGAAATGAGTTGAACGTTTGTGATTCTTGCACTTCTCCTTCAGACTTTTGTTCATATTCGTGTTATAAATGAGATGTTACACCCAGAAAACGACTCTTACGACTCTTACAGTCGTCCCACTGTGTCTCAGCGCTGATGATTACGATCAGAACATAAAATATCAAACTAAATCAAAATTAAAGACCTGAATGCTTTTATGGACATTGGATAAATGTCTTTATTTTCTCAGAGATGTTCAGTATTTCGCCCAAAATGCACTGGTCCTTCCTCCGCTGTTTCCATGCACAAACCCAGTGCTGCGTCCATCGTGTGGAAGTGCTGCGTCACAGGGTGCAGTCACAGGGTGCAGACACAGGGTGCAGACACAGGGCGCAGACACAGGGCGCAGTCACAGGGCGCAGACACAGGGCGCAGTCACAGGGCGCAGACACAGGGCGCAGTCACAGGGCGCAGACACAGGGCGCAGTCACAGGGCGCAGACACAGGGCGCAGACACAGGGCGCAGACACAGGGCGCAGTCACAGGGCGCAGTCACAGGGCGCAGACACAGGGCGCAGTCACAGGGCGCAGTCACAGGGCGCAGGCACAGGGCGCAGACACAGGGCGCAGACACAGGGCGCAGACACAGGGCGCAGTCACAGGGCGCAGACACAGGGCGCAGTCACAGGGCGCAGACACAGGGCGCAGACACAGGGCGCAGACACAGGGCGCAGTCACAGGGCGCAGTCACAGGGCGCAGACACAGGGCGCAGTCACAGGGCGCAGTCACAGGGCGCAGACACAGGGCGCAGTCACAGGGCGCAGACACAGGGCGCAGACACAGGGCGCAGTCACAGGGCGCAGACACAGGGCGCAGACACAGGGCGCAGTCACAGGGCGCAGTCACAGGGCGCAGACACAGGGCGCAGTCACAGGGCGCAGTCACAGGGCGCAGACACAGGGCGCAGTCACAGGGCGCAGACACAGGGCGCAGTCACAGGGCGCAGTCACAGGGCGCAGACACAGGGCGCAGACACAGGCGCGAACACAGGCGCAGTCACAGGGCGAGACACAGTGCGCTGTCACAGGGCGCAGACACAGGGCGCAGACACAGGGCGCAGACACAGGGCGCAGTCACAGGGCGCAGTCACAGGGCGCAGACACAGGGCGCAGTCACAGGGCGCAGTCACAGGGCGCAGACACAGGGCGCAGACACAGGGCGCAGTCACAGGGCGCAGTCACAGGGCGCAGTCACAGGGCGCAGACACAGGGCGCAGTCACAGGGCGCAGACACAGGGCGCAGACACAGGGCGCAGACACAGGGCGCAGACACAGGGCACAGGGCGCAGTCACAGGGCGCAGACACAGGGCGCAGTCACAGGGCGCAGACACAGGCGCAGGGCGCAGACACAGGGCGCAGACACAGGGCGCAGTCACAGGGCGCAGTCACAGGGCGCAGACACAGGGCGCAGTCACAGGCGCAGCACAGGGCGCAGTCACAGGGCGCAGACACAGGGCGCAGACACAGGGCGCAGTCACAGGGCGCAGACACAGGGCGCAGACACAGGGCGCAGTCACAGGGCGCAGTCACAGGGCGCAGACACAGGGCGCAGTCACAGGGCGCAGTCACAGGGCGCAGTCACAGGGCGCAGACACAGGGCGCAGTCACAGGGCGCAGACACAGGGCGCAGTCACAGGGCGCAGTCACAGGGCGCAGACACAGGGCGCAGACACAGGGCGCAGACACAGGGCGCAGTCACAGGGCGCAGACACAGGGCGCAGTCACAGGGCGCAGACACAGGGCGCAGACACAGGGCGCAGACACAGGGCGCAGTCACAGGGCGCAGTCACAGGGCGCAGACACAGGGCGCAGTCACAGGGCGCAGTCACAGGGCGCAGACACAGGGCGCAGACACAGGGCGCAGTCACAGGGCGCAGACACAGGGCGCAGTCACAGGGCGCAGTCACAGGGCGCAGTCACAGGGCGCAGTCACAGGGCGCAGTCACAGGGCGCAGTCACAGGGCGCAGTCACAGGGCGCAGACACAGGGCGCAGTCACAGGGCGCAGACACAGGGCGCAGTCAGGCGCGACACAGGGCGCAGTCACAGGGCGCAGACACAGGCGCAGACACAGGGCGCAGTCACAGGGCGACACAGGGCGCAGACACAGGCGCAGTCACACACAGGGCGCAGTCACAGGGCGGGCGCAGTGGGCGCAGACACAGGGCGCACAGGGCAGTCACAGGGCGCAGGCGCAGTCACAGGCGCAGTCACAGGCGCAGACACAGGCGCAGTCACAGGGCGCAGTCACACAGCGCAGACACAGGCGCAGACACAGGCGCAGACACGGGGTGCAGTCACGGGGTGCAGACACGGGGTGCAGACACGGGGTGCAGACACGGGGTGCAGACACGGGGTGCAGACACGGGGTGCAGACACGGGGTGCAGACACGGGGTGCAGACACGGGGTGCAGACACGGGGTGCAGACACGGGGTGCAGTCACGGGGTGCAGACACAGGGTGCAGACACAGGGTGCAGTCACAGGGTGCAGACACAGGGTGCAGACACAGGGTGCAGTCACAGGGTGCAGACACAGGGTGCAGACACAGGGTGCAGTCACAGGGTGCAGACACAGGGTGCAGTCACAGGGTGCAGACACAGGGTGCAGACACAGGGCGCAGACACAGGGCGCAGACACAGGGCGCAGACACAGGGCGCAGACACAGGGCGCAGTCACAGGGCGCAGACACAGGGCGCAGACACAGGGTGCAGACACATTTAGTCGTGTGGGAAGTGGGCGGCACAGGCGTTCGGTGCCTCGTTGGAGTGTTGTCACCGCAGATGTGTCCGTGAGGCCCCTGTGTGGGCCCCTGACAGGTTAAACCAATGTCCCAGCCGTCCCGTTGTGTTAGTGCAGCGATGGACTCCTGCCCCTCTGAGCCCCACCGCCCCGGCTCATCTGCACCTGCCCCGGCTCATCTGCACCTGCCCCGAGATCCGCCCGGCGCCTCCCAACATACGCCGAAAAGCAATATATTTGTGCGGTTCTGGAGTTTAGCGTTGACCTGAGGAGGTGTTGGAGGAGAGTTCCAGTTTAGGATTTCTATGAGGTAATTTTGAGTCTTGTTAGGATCTGCTCCACCTCTGGTCTGTGTGGGCTGTTCAAAAGAGACTGTCACACATATCCACATATATCCACTGTGTTCTGAGGGTTTTCCTTCATCGTTTACTCAGAGTTGTGTTTCATTAAAGTCTCTCAAACACTCATCCCTCCCTAAGTCTGTGTTAGGATTTAACAGCTTGATAATAGAAGAATCACACTAGAATCACACGAGGGCACAGGTCTAACAATGAGCTGGTGCAGGCTTAGTTGTATTTCTAGTAGGGCTGTCAGCGTTAACGCGTTAATCGTGACTAGATTAATGCAACCCATTAACGCGATACTTTTTAAAAATTGCGATTAGAGTTCGCCAGCCTTTTGTCCCTCTAAAATGTGTAGAAGGGACGATCCGCCGGCAGCTCCTCTGCCTGTTTCGCTGAACTTCAGAGCGCCGTGCTTCAGTAAACTCACCGCCGTGATGGAGAAACAGAGGAGCTTCTGGACTCTTGAACAGTTTATTTGACTTTAAAAAACTTCCAGACGCTACAGTTTACAAGTGAAGAGTTAAATGCTGCCTGTGTCCAGCAGAGTTTCAGCACCAGTGAAGTTCGTCTGGTCTAAGTTACATCTGGAGCCAAACCCCCGGGTGCAGCGACCAGAGCGTCCGAGCCCAGAGCCTCAGATCAGACAAACCACCACAGACCTGAGGATCATCACACGTCAGAGAAAATAACTACAGCGACTGCTAAATGGTAAGAATTGCTTTACATTATGGCTTTAAAACTGTCTTGAAATGCAAAATAACCCAATTTTAAACATGCAGCTCAATATGTGATTAATCACGATTAACTATGGAATTTCTGAGATTAATCGAGATGTTAAAAATAATCGTTTGACAGCCCTAGTTTCTGTTAGTGGAGCTGTTTTATCACAGCAGGCAGCTTCATTTTACTTATAGGCCTATAAACACAGAGAATACACTAGACTATTATCACTAAGCCCAACCTGTCACTCTGTGTATCATATTCTTATGTATTTGAGTCACTGCTTTTAACTCAGCTCAACTTTATTTCTAGAGCACTTTAAAAACAACAGAAACAGTGACAGGTGCAGGTCAAATATAAGACAGCACAAACATGGGCAGAAAGTGTCAAACTGTGTTAAAGCCAAAGAGAAAAAGTGAGTTTATGAAAGGGACTTAAAAACAGGCAGTGAATCGTTCGGCCGTATGTGCGACAGGAGCTGATTCCACAGCCTTGAAAAACCAAAATCGAGTCAAATTAAGATGACTTGAATTAAGTTTTATCAGGATTTGAGTAAATTTCACTTGACGAGTAAAATGATCTGCAGTGGAACAAGACTTTTTATGTTTAAAATATGGAAATAGATCTGGCTGCACTTATTCCACTGGCAGATTATTTGACTTGTCAAGTTAGATTGACTCAAAGAAAGTAAAATGTTGTTAATTTAAGTCATTTTTACTTACCTGGAGATTGTTTTTTTCCCCGTGTGGAGCAGCCCCTGCAAACGGCCGATCCCCGCTCTGTTTTCTCCTGATCTGCAGACCTGAGATTTAAGGATATTTTCAAATATTACCCACCTTAACCTTTGTGTTTGTCTCAGTATCTGCACAGGTCATGACACACGTGAAGCTCAGAACCTCCAGGATTCACTCCCAGAGCTGCAGAAGCTGCACTAGCACTGACTCAGGACCCAGTGACTCTAGAGAGGCATTTTAGGTAACTGTGCAATTTAAACTTAATATTATAAAATAAATACATATTTTGGAACATTTTATAACCAGAGTCGACTTTGCTCATGTATTCTTAAAAATAATAATAATTATTTTTTTTTCCTTTCAAATAATACTGTATATGGAGGCATTCTGGACAAGGAACGCCCGTTTTAATTAGGAGAAAAAATGTTCTAAATCAAACTTTGGTTTTCCTAAATGTTGAATATAAAATACAAACTATTGACCCCGTCATCAAAACAGGCTAAACAAGAGAAAATACTAAAAGAAAAGATGCACAAATGGACTGAATTATGATTTTCTCCTCTCAAAAAGAAACACTTTGAACATTCCTGGTCCTGTTCACAACATTAATGCAAAATTCACCAAACACATGATTGTTCCTCTCCTCTTTCGTTCTGAGTCTCTCACACTTATTAATGTCACATTAAAATACACGACCCTGTCTCTTCCCAGAATAATTAAAGTGCAAATCCTTTTGTGCTTTGTTATAGCACAACTCACACACATTATCACACTGTGTAATGAGAAAATGGGTTTGTAGCAGCAAAAATCACTGTTTTCCTACGTCCACAGGGAGAATTTGGACTTTGTACAACTTAAAGCTACAGTCTGTAACATTCTGGAGGTCTGCATGATTCTATGGGACATTCCCTATGGAGACATGTTTTATGCCACACTGTGAAATATTATCACCAAGGAATAAGATGTCCATGGAAACAGGCAGGATGAGGCTCTCGTCAGGCCAAATAAAGAGTCAGGTTTGTGGAGAGGCGAGCCTGCTCACAGGAAGGACACTGTGAAAACCTCCACAGTCTGTTGACATGTGTTTGGGACCGTCCATCCTAATGCCGAATGGCAGGAGGATTGACCATGTGTTACGAGTGTCAGAGATAAACGTCTGTGCTTCATCTCCTCTGTTTTCTGGGCACTGAGTTCAGCGTCCGAGCTGAACCTGAGGAGAGTCGTGTCGTCAGCTTCATGGAGCAGTGCCTGGACTGCAGCAGATCTGTGCACAGAAGAGCAGAGGAGAGAGTACAGCTGAAACTGCAGCAGATCTGTGCACAGAAGAGCAGAGGAGAGAGTGCAGCTGAAACTGCAGCAGATCTGTGCACAGAAGAGCAGAGGAGAGAGTGCAGCTGAAACTGCAGCAGATCTGTGCACAGAAGAGCAGAGGAGAGAGTACAGCTGAAACCTGTAGATGTGACGCTGTTTAACTCCAGACTCAAAACAGTTTAGCTGCAGATGACTGAAAGGTTTTCTTTTCTCTCTCTCTTTCTGTTTAATTCTAATGATTATTTATGTTTTGATTTGTTTGTCTTGTGATTTTAATGTATTTCTTATTCTGTAAAGCACTTTGAATTACTTTGTGTACAAATACTGTAACCCTGTCCTGCCAGAGCCCTGTAGAAACTCTGTGCAGATAGTCCCAGTGTTTGAGACATTCTTCTCCAGCTGCACTCGCTGACTCTGGTCCATGAGTGAGTCTGTGCTCCCCCTACAGGTGGAGTCTGGCAGAACAGATCGATGTCCTGGAGCAGAGCAGTGTGGGGCTGCAGGTCCCCGCAGCAGGTCCCCGCTGCAGGTCCCCGCCGCAGGTCCCCGCCGCAGGTTCCCGCCGCAGGTTCCCGCCGCAGGTTCCCGCCGCAGGTTCCCGCCGCAGGTTCCCGCCGCAGGTTCCCGCCACAGGTCCCCGCAGCAGGTCCCGGCTGCAGGTCCCCGCAGCAGGTCCCCGCAGCAGGTCCCCGCAGCAGGTCCCCGCAGCAGGTCCCCGCCGCAGGTCCCCGCAGCAGGTCCCCGCAGCAGGTCCCCGCAGCAGGTCCCCGCCGCAGGTCCCCGCCGCAGGTCCCCGCAGCAGGTCCCCGCAGCAGGTCCCCGCCGCAGGTCCCCGCAGCAGGTCCCCGCAGCAGGTCCCCGCAGCAGGTCCTCGCTGTAGATTTTGGTTCTGGCTCGAGGCTCAAAGGAGCGAGTGGTGACCAGACGGATTCTGCGAGGAGAGAGACACTGATACAGAGAGTGGTGCTGGTCCTGATGCTACTGGTGTTGTATTTATATGCAGTAGCACCACAGACTGAGTATATAAATGTACAGAGCTCACGGGCTCCTACTGACCAGCGGAATATTGTGGCTCCTCTCTCTGTGGCCTTGTCATTTTGGTAAAATATTTGTGTTATACAAACAAATCTACATGATACTGGTGTTTTTATTTCATTTTATTTTATTTCATTATTTTATTCATAACAGAGCTGAGCTTAGTAAACCTCTTTATACGATTTGACTCCCCTAAATTTAAGACTTTTTAAAGACCTTTTTAAGAGCACGGAAATGAAAATTCAGACCAACATTGCACCCAAACACCAGATGCCATTCTAATAATGACCATTACTCACTGCTTTAAAGAACAAATACTTAGATATACGTAAAATCTCATTCAGAACTCATTTATAGTCATCTGCATTGGTGTAAAATGGACAAAATTAATTTCTAACATTCTAACAAAACAAACTAAACTTTCCCGGTGAGTTTACAAAAAATAGGCTCATGAAATTTAAGACCTTTGTGAAAAAATAAGACTTGGAACAGCTCAATCATGGTTCTAATAACACTGACCCCAATCCAGATTGGATCAAATCAGACTGAATCTTGAGAATCGCAATCTAATAGATTCTTGGAATCTGAATCGATATCCAGCCCTATTTAAAAACAAACAATAAAATATTAAAATCAACTCTAAAACAAACTGGAAGCCGGTGCAACAGCGCTAAGATCAAGGTAATGTGCTCACGTTTTTTGACCTACTGTGAGCAGTAAAGTGCAAAGTGTATTACAGTTGTCGAAACGAGAGGAGGTAAAACTTGTTCAAAAAGATAAAAACGGTTTTGGGTAAAAGCTGCGGCCGATAAAAGCCAGATTTGACGACTGTGTTCACTTGTTTTTCCAAAGTAAAATCCCTGTCAGTAGTGACGCTGAGGTCGGTGACAGAGGGTTCGACATATTTCTGCAGTGGCCCAGATCCATAAGACGGTCTTCAAACGCATCATTCTGACGAGCGAACGTCCACAGCGCTCAATCCACGCTCATAATCCTGATTATTGTATAATACACACTTACTTAATTACCTAAAGGTCAGTCTGCAGATGCTGCATGGGAAGTATCGATCCCACAAAATGACTTGGCTCTTTAGCCCTTTGTGGCTTTATCTATACGCACACGTCGATACGAGGCGCAAAGCAAACAAAAGAAAAACAGGCTGTAACCTTCTGCTCCACTTCCCTCTCAACAAATTGACTTTTTGATTAACAACACTTCAGGTTAGGGCCCGGTTCCTATTACAACAAAGATTCATTTAACAGACCCGAACCAGCTTGAAATGTATTTGCTTTTTATTATGATAATTCTGACACTTGTTCTTGCACACATGATTTTCAGTGTATTACCCGAACACGCTGCACAAAATTAATGAAAGTCTGGAAATGAAAAGAGCAGGATGTGTTCAAATCAGAGCGCTATTGTGCCAGGTCTAATTCCCCCGACTGAACTTACCCAGAGGTGAACTGGAGGTTCATTTGAAAAACAAACTGGAGGATTGTAATTAACTGTGTAAGAAAAAGTCATACGCGGAAGAACGTTGTAAATACTGAGCACGGTTTTGGCAGAAGTTGGCGTTGATGTGATCATTTTAGGTGCAAAACAACTGAAGCCGCGATTGCTGATGTAACTCTCAGGTAATCCCTGACGTTGGGTGGGGCAGGGTCCAAGTTTTAATACGGTTAAACCTTCTCCGCATTTTACCGAAGTGTCCGGTATTACCCTGACTGCGCCTAAACCATTCAGAAACTGAAGAGCAGCATTATATTTGAAGATACCTTTTGTTCAGTAGAGACTGGCCATTTTAGAGCTGAAATGATCCAAATGATTCTAGTGAAGGTGTGTGGAGTGGAGCACTTCCTGTATTACCGCGTGACATCACAAGGAGAAAAACTAGGTCTAAATATGCAGAGTTTGTGTGTAAAACATGTGAATAAATCAAAATAGAACTCCATGTATGTTCTGCTGAGGAAACAGGATTATAACAGATGAGAAAATAGCGTAATATAGGCTCTTTAAACATGTCTAACAATTATTTTATGAAACTCGTTATAAAAATACCCCCAAAAATATGATTACTGGAAGACAGAATGACAATTTTACCAAAAGAAGATGCATTCTTACAGTAAACAGTTTGTTTTTATCAATGTACAAAATGCAAAGTGAGCGAACAAAAGAATGCACCAAAGTGGTTCAGAACTCTCTCTCGCATAAAGAAGAAGAAGAAGTTGTGTTGGTGCTGGTCTGGCCCCACAGGCCCTGACCTCAGCATCAGGGAGTGAGTCTGATTCCCTGAAGAGACAGAAGGATGTGAGGAAGCTCCATCCACACAACATCTGAGCTTAGTTCTTCTACATGTTTGGAACAGGGACCAGCCCAGGTCCTTCACAAACTGTCTGCAGGTAAAACTAGAAGAACTGAGGCTCTTCTGAAGGCAAAGCTCACACTGAATATGGATCTGATTTACATTTCTCTTCTGTTCAGTCACTGCGTTTTGGTGATTGATGAAAATAAATGATGAACACTTCCATTTTTGAAGCATTCCCAGTTTACAGCCGTTTTACACACCTGCATAAAACTTTTGCACAGAACTGTATGTTTTTTTTTTAACCTGAGATAAATTTAGCTAAAAGTTTTGTGCTTCAGTTCTTCATTCTGCAGAAATCTTGTCACGCTCTCTGGAATCGGGGAGGCGGGACGTGGTTCTAGACACACTCATCTTTGTAAAGTTTTGTCAAAGCGTGCGGTTCTGGATGAGCAGGTGAGTAAACCAACTCTCCTATCCACAGATCTGACCTGTGACTTATGTCCATCCATCCATCCATCTTCTCCCACTTAATCTGGCTGGGTCGCGGGGCCCAGCAGTTTGCTGCCCAATACTCATAGCACCTGACCCCCCCTATGAACCCCTCTGCAGGTGGTGAGCCCACAGGAGGGTGGACAACATGGTCCTTGATGTTAGTTCATAGGGGTGCGGGCATGTTTTAGGTTGATGGGGGAAACCGGAGTACCCGGAGGAAACCCATCCAGACATGGGGAGAACATGCAAACTCCACACAGAAAGGCCCGGGCGACCCGGGGATCGAACCCGCAACCTTCTTGCTGTGAGGCCTGAGTGTTGCCACTCAGCCACCGTGCCGCCTCGACTTATGTCCAATGGAAACAAATTCACTACCAGGCACAGAAAATAAATAAAATCTTCATGCAAAAGAGAAAGAGCAAATTCCACAAACTGCACCAGAAAACCAACAGAAAGCAGCTTTTTTAAGTAACGTTGCGTTATTGTTCGGGCGGACAGTTTCTGATGATTTAATCGTTCTTTTTCTTGTCAAATAATTCAGTCACTAATGCTTTTCCCATGTCAGAGCTGAAATAGCGTTTACCAACAGCTGAAACAGGCTCGTCGCCCATTGTCCATCGTCGTCTGTTTGGTGGAACGACACAAAAGCTCTAAAGCGCTCGTCTGAACTTTTTCACTTCGCTCGCCTGTGCTCTATTGTGGAATATTTGTCAATCGGCCGCTCTGCGCTAAACGTGAAGTCCTTGATGTTTAATGGGATGATTGAGCGCGGGCCGTGGGAGTGTGGAGCAGACGGAGCGCTGCCTCGTAACGGGCCACAGTTCGGCTGCAGTCCAATGTTAATGCATACACAGGAACGACGGGTATTTGTATTTAGTTATTTATTTAAGGGACAATGAATATTAAAAGACAAGATAATGTAAGAAACAAACTTGGGCAAAGCTTATTTCCATCGTTATTCCCCTGCTGGACCAAAGCCGCCCACACAGTTCATGAAAAACGACAAAAACCTACAAAATCCCCACTCACATATGACACTCACTATGAAACACACTCATACAACGTTAGTATTAAAATGTACAGGTCAGAGCAGACATAAAGCTCTCAGTTCAGCTCTCAAGTTTCTGTTTCTGCCAAAGTTGCGCATTCTTATGTAGAACACTAAATGTGCTGAGAAAGTGCCGCCCTTTCGTCCTATCGGCTCGGTTTTTGGTACAGATGTTCAGTGTCAATCGGAACACGGCAAAATGGAATCTGGCAACATTTAGAAAACTTTTACTTACACCATCATATTGTGAACTAACCCGCAGTCAGTTTGGTCTGTGCCCCGGCCTGTGTCCCGCCTCTGGCCAATTCTCCGAACATGTTTAGTCCAGTTATTATGATAAGAAAACATTTATACCTTAATTTTGCAGTGCATAGATGTGAGAGAATGAGAACATGCAAACAAATCACCTTTGTACAATATGCTCATGTTCAGAGCGACATGGACAGAATAAATCAATCAATAAATAAATAAATAAAGAGCAGGTGAAGGGACTTGACTGAAATGCACCAGTCATCACTCACATTATGTTGCAGGGCGGCACGGCAAGCAGGTTGCGGGTTCGATCCCCGGGTCGCCCGGTCCTTTCTGTGTGGAGTTTGCATGTTCTCCCCGTGTCTGGATGGGTTTCCTCTGGGCTCCGGTTTCCCCCATCAATCATCAAAGCACTGTAGGTGTGAACATTGTGTGAGATGGTGGTGTCGGAGGGACCGTTGGCACCGGTTTTGCCTCCGTCAGTCTGTCCCAGGGCAGCTGTGGCTACAACAGTAGTTTACCACCACCAGGTCTGAGTGAATGAAGAATTCTCTGTAAATAAGCCTCTGTAAAGCGTCTTTGTGACATATGTGTGTGAAAAGTGCTGTATAAATAAACACTAAATGAATAATCCTGTCACTTCTCTTGGACAGAAGGCTTCAGTCTGTGATTCAGAACAGGACAAACACGACAGACTTTAGCCTTTATCAGGATGTCTGAACACACGCTGTATTTAGACATTACACTGCTGCAGAAGGTCAGACTCTTCTCATGTGGTGTGTTTGTGTTGTGGTTATGTCTCTGTCTCTGCTAATATGAGGGCAGTTTTCATCAAATAAAAAGTGGTGTAAAGTTTCAGGCGTGAAGAGCTGAGAATCATCCATCTCCACAGGAGCTAATCTGCCTTTGTCATAATACGCTTAATAAATGGGCACATTTTCTTTTCAAAGGAGCGGTCTGGGCACTCACTGGAGCAGCACGATGATTGTGTCCATGGAAGTACAAGAAGATCTTACTGTAGATCCATGATTGTGTCTGATCAGATGAACGATTGTCGCCAAAACTAAAATGTCAACTCAATCCATAGATCGTATAACGAAGTGGACTAAGTGAGTGTGACGTCACCACAGCATTCAGCTCCGCTAAAATGAGACTGTGATGCTCAGTTACAGGAGGGAATCTGGAGCCAGGCTCTATGTTATGAAGAGGATTTTTTTTTGACAAAATAGTGACAAAAAAATTCAAGTTTCTGTGTTATGTTGACATACAAACATTTTAAGACCAAAATGACGAGGAAACAGGAGCAGGTCCAGAGAGACGAGCCACAAGATCCTAATGCGAGAAAGCCAGAATCAGAAGGAGCCGGAAGAGCCTCCTGGAGCACTTCCTGTTTGGCAGGAAGCGGTTAGCTCTGTCAACTCATATACGATCTATGGCCCAATATTATTTTTTGGCCCCCCAAGCCAGCGCCGGTCTCGACGAAGGCCGGGTTGGGCTCATTCCTGAGAGTACAGCAGGGAGAGCCTGGCCCCTCCTGAACCCCTCACAGCTTCACACCCTCTGGCCTGGTGGTCGGGTCTGTTGAACCAGCGCCCCCAGTAGCTGCAGGATTCGGATGGCTGCTCCTCCTATGCCGGGTCGGCTCCACACCCCTCCGCTCCCCTCCTGCTGGTCCTGTGAAAATGTTCATACTGTGTTTTAACTGTGCTGATGTCACAGAGGTGGTGTTCCTCGCCCCCATCCTCATGTTCTCCTGCACTGTTTCTTCCTCTACAGTCTGTCTTCAGGTCCATGTCTGTTACCCCCATGTCAAGTATTGTGTGTTTAAATGTACAGACGGGATAACAGGTCCCATTTCGATTTCTTGTATGTAAGGTATATGTGAATTGACAAATAAACTTAATCTCAATCTCAAGTGTCCCACTCAAAGCTGTCAAAATCCTGGATATTTTGGTATAATTTAGAAATTCTTCCTGGATGTTTTTGTTGGATCCCAAAAAGAGGACATGTCTGGAAAAAAGAGGGCATCTGGTCACCTTAGTTTTTGAAGACCGAAGTGTTCTTACCTGTGGCTGTGTGTTTGTACAGTACAGGTCACCCATATTTCCACAGAAACCGAAAAGCTTTTTACTCGTATCACTTTTTGCAGAGTTGTCATCCTCCATTGTAAATAAGTCCAAACCGCGCTCTGCTTTCTCTCTGCTGTGCTTTTCTTGTTGTTTACATCTGTGTTGCTGCTGTGGAGTCAAATGGCAGGCGCTGTCTCAGACTCTCTGCCCCACACAGAGCTGCAGTCACAGGAGGTAAAGTCGGAGGTATAGGCGGATAGAAGGGGCCAGGGAGGTGAAAACAAGGGGAGAAAAAACTAGCTAGAGTCTCAAATCCACATACAGTATTAATGTTTAAAGTACATACATATTTTCTTCTTTATGACTCCAGTTTCCAAAGCTGAAATATTTATTTTACTGCTTTAGTATCAATACAAAACCAGCACCAGAAATGGCTCTGCTCAGCTCTAATGGCAAAATCTGTCAGATTAAAATAACACTTCAGGTGAGAAGCTGTAAGCCAGTGGTTTACTCTGATGGATCGAGGATATTTCAGACTGTGGATAAAATCTGATAGTGGACAGCTAGCATTAAAGGCCCTGTACCTGATTTTTTTCCGTAGATTTGAGCAAATTTTGTCTTGCCCCAGTACAGATATATTGTATAAGCAGCTCTTAAAGTTGAACTCCGGCACGTTTGAAGCTAAAGTCCACTGCTAGAGGTGGTGGAATTCTGTCAGAAGCCAAAAAATGGCAATGTCAAGGCAACAAACTAGTGTAGTGATGGGGGCAAGTTCTGAACTAGTGTAGTGATGGGGGCAAGTTCTGAACTTCCACGTAAAACACCAATTTGCTTCAGACTGAAGAAGCTTAACTCCACTTTAACCCATCTTACAACAGCCACGAGTCTAACAAACCAAACGCTCTGCCTGGTTCACTCATTAGTGTCTGGAAACGTTAGAAAACAACTTTATAAGCACCTCAGACTTCCCTCTGCTGATTTCCCACTGCACAGGCCAAAGCCCAAAAGACTCGATCGCTGATGTCATGTTTCTAATCCCGTTTATTTACCAGTGAAATATATTTTTTGAAAAATGTTAAAAAAATACATTCCTGAACCATTTTCTTTCAACAAATTTCAGTTTCTCTTCTTCTTCTTCACCGTCAGTAGTTGATTCTCACTTGTTGCTTCTGGAGTCGACAATCAAGTCTTTTAGGCTTTGGCCTGTGCAGTGGGAAATCAAAAGAGGTAGTAGAGGAAGTTCAGAACTTGCCCCCATCACTACACTAGTTTGTTGCCTTGACAGACTCACTGCCACAGTGAGATCTCCACCGAGGAAACACTGATCTGTGCCATTTTTTTTGGCTTCTGACAGAATTCCACCTCCTCTAGAAACGGACTTTAGCTTCAGACGTGTCCGAGTTCAACTTTAAGGTCAATGTTTTGGCAGCGTTCCGTCTATATATAATTTTAAATGTTTTTTTCTGTCTGATAACCATTAAGAGCTCTTTAGCGTGCTTATACTCAGATAGGTAGATAGACAGACAGACAGATAGATAGATAGATAGATTATTAATCTCCCATAGGAGAAATTCGGGTGTCCGGCAGCACACACAATCATTCAAATAATCACATACATAAACAGATAATGCTAAAAAATAGATAAAAAGTTAAATAAACAAATAGATAAAAGTTAGTAGCAATAGTAATAATAAAGTGCACAGATTTAGTTCAGTTCATTGATCCATTGAACAGCCTAATTGCTGAGGGAACAAATGACCTCTTAAACCGTTCAGTTCTGCAGCGCAGTGAGAGGAGCCTGTGGCTACGATTAGGATGCTCCAAATGCAAAAGGTAAATGAGGAATAACTTTAGATCACTGCAAACTGTTTAAAAGGAACTAGTTTTTCACACTTTTAAGGGAATAAAAATCAAGTACAGTGCATTTAATCAGCAAAGCCCTTGTGAAACATGAGATCTTTAGTATTCTAGAAGCTGTATTTGCTGTTTTCCATTGTACCTTTCGCGTTCTGTCTACTGCAGCTTTATCCACAACGATGTGGTCTTCACTCTTCATTGCTTCGCCGACGTGTCAGTGCAGATAAAATAAGAACGGCGTTTATGCCGAAGTTCAAACAGGGCCAGAAAAATGTCTGGACAGATAAAAGATGTGTGCGGCCGTATGGTATTTGTCCTTTAAAGGTGCTCGGGGTAACCTCTCTGCCACCTGCTTGTGTTCCAGACTATGTCAAACGCGCAGACTGCAGGAATTTGTTTTGAACGTCTTTTCAAAAACACGTGTCATTGAATAATTCCAGAAAGCCTTGACTGGTATAATGGCAAAATGTGGAACATTCTAGGCAATGCAATCTTCATAGACTGTGTATACCTAACCTAAACTTACCTGTACCTGAACTAAAATTTGATCAGCAATTTAGTGCTGTTGTGAAGTCTGGTTTATTACAGCGAAGGCAACTGGCCATTCATGCATTTGTGACACCAGACTGGATTATTGTAATGCACTTTAGGCTGGTGTCAGTAAAAATGCAGCGTCTCGACTTTTAACTGGAACCCGGAAAGACGAGAGCATCTCCCGTATTCCAGCCTCTCTTCACTGGCTCCCAGTGTGATTTAGAGTTGATTTTAAAATTATTTTATTCATGTTTAAGTGTTTGCACGACCATAGAACTTGAAAAGTTTCTGTCCACACTTGGGGGCGGCCCAATCACTGCTGCTAATTTCATCATCATCATCTCCTTTGAAAATTCTTGTATAGTTTAGAACCACATATTTAACTTTACCTGAGATAAATAAGAGTTTGTTGCTCTGATACCTGCTCTGTTCCTCCGTCCTCTGGTGTATCTGATTCATTTTTTACTCCTAAACCTCCATGTTTGTTTAGACACAAACAGAGCATGATTGGTTACTCTGCGTCTCAATCATTCCCTGGAATCGCGGACACAGGATCCGCCTCCAGACCCACTCATCTTTGTACAGCTTTGTATGAGTGTTTGCTTCTCGCTGGCCGGGTAAGAGAAATATGAGTCTGGACTTGGCAGGAAAATAACTCTGCACTGTAGCTAAATACATCTTCCAAAATGTTAATCACTATTGTGGAGAATTGTAGTATCCCTCATATCACCTCCCTCTTATTCATCAAAGCACAAAGACAACAAAACTAAACACGAATCTACTCCGTCTCCCACATTGTACATTCATTTGCACTCCTACATTTGACATGCACAGAGCGGCGTCTCGTGCCAGAGTATTTCTTCTTCCGATAGAATGGTTTCCGCGCAAACAATAGGCGTCTTTGTCTGGTGTGGTGTGAGAGGAAACCTGAAGAGCGGCGCGCAGAGAGAAGGCGCTCTTGTGTACCCAGATCAGAGCTGCGTTTTCGGCTGCGTGCCAGGACAGCTGCACCCCGCTCTGGAAGCCGGAGCTGGAGCCGTGGGGCCCCTGATGCATGGATGTGCGGGGCCAGAGGAGAGGTGAGGCTGGGAGGTACGCAGATGGTCACAGAGAGGACACGGTGGGAGATTCGATGGCCTGCGTCATCCCGGAAAGGACAGACAACTATTTCAGGTGAGGCTATTTCAACTGCTGCAAAGGTGCACCGTGTAACTTTTCTGATGGACGGTCACCAGCTTCTCTCCAGGGAAGTAGCCTGGAATGTTCCGGTATATAGTTTCCCCACGATTCAAAACATACCTTGATATACAGGTCACAATATCAATTTGATTTTGATATGTTTTTCTGCTAATGAGAATAATAGAATAACAGTCGCGACCAAAGGTTTTCCCTCCTGTGGGCTCACCACCTGCAGAGGGGTTCATAGGGGGGGTCAGGTGCTATGAGTATTGGGCAGCACGCTGCCCCCGCGACCCAGCCGGATTAAGCGGGAGAAGATGGATGGATGGATGGACCAAAGGTTTTGAGAATGACACAAATATTAATTTTGGTACCAGAACATCCTCCGAGAGCAAGAGAAGTTTGGTGATGAACAAAGCCTTTTCCAGCAGGATGGACCTTCCCATGAACCAAACGGAATAACTAAATGACTCAGGGAACAAAACAAAGATTTTAGGTCCAGGAAAGGCTCTTAATCCCACTGAGAATTTGTGGTCAATATTCAAGAGGTGGTGGACAAATAAAACACACACAAATTCTGACAAACTCAAAGCGTTGATTATGTAAGAATGGACGACCTCAGTCAGGATTTGGTCCAGAAGTTGATGTCAGGGAGAAGTGCAGAGGTCTTGAAAAAGAAGAGTCGACACTGCAAATATCGACTTGCTGCATGAACTCAGAGTAATTGTCAGTAAAAGCTTTTGATGCTTATGAAATACTTGTAATTATATTTCAGTAAACCATAAAAAACATCTGAGAAAACACCTAAAAACAATGAAGCAGCAGAGCCTGTGAAAATGTAATATTTGTGCCATTCTCAAAACTTTTGACCACGACTGTAGAATACAGAAGAACTCCTGCACAGCTGGAGTTCATATGTGACATGTTTTAGTTTATTTGGTTCAGTGATTCAGAGCTCAGAGTTTTAATTCAGTGAAAATAAGAACGGGGTTTTCTCAGGCTGAGTGGCTAATGCTCATGCCTCACAGCAACAAGGTTCCAGGATGGATCCCCGAGTTTCCAGGGCCTTTCTGTGTGGAGTTTGCATGTTCTCCCCGTGTCTGGATGTGTTTCCTCCGGGCTCCGGTTTCCCCCATCAACTCAAAACATGCAGCACCTCAAGCCATGTTATAATGTTGGAATCTCCCCCAAAAACAGACCTGGAGTTGTGTGTTCATCACTGACACATGTTTGTGTAACACGTTATTGTTAGTCTGTCTCCATCTTCCACCTTGTGATGTCATGAAGTGGTAGTTTTCAAATTAACAGGCCTTTAGCTTTAGCTCAGTAGAAATTGGAAATTCCGGTCCGAAATGATCCAAATGATTCTAGTGAAGCTGAAACCAAAATGAAAAAATGGATAACGCTTTGTTTTTTTTTTTCATTTTTGCTTCATATTTATGATTCATATATTTGGTCTATGGATGCAGGAACCACCCAAACTCTGAAAAAAGTGTGACTTATAGTCTGAAAAATACGGTATGTAGGATCAGTGCGTTAAACGTGTGACAAAACACGACTCCAGGTCAGTTTGTGATGAGGAAACATTCGACCATAGCTCAGTAATAGTGTGATATGGGCCTTTAAAGAACATGTGTTTGTCGACGTGTCTGTGACGGGGGAGAAGAGTCTGAATAAAACCACTTTTATCTAACAGCCGCGCTTACTCATTTGCCTAAAATGCCAAATTAGTGTACAACAAAATAAATGACTGCCCACTGAGAAATGACTCTGATATTAAAGTGTATATCTGCAAATAACTTATTTGCAAAGCACTTCATGACTCTGCACGATGTCTCTGGGGAATGACTCACCGCCCAACAATACTGCGCGATAATTCAATAAAGCAGAAGCATAAATCTGCCTGATTCAGAACGGCTTCCTCCAAACTCCCATGTTGACCTGAGCAGTTTGGGTTCAGTGTAAAATAATGAACTTTATATTGTGGAGTAAGGAAGCGTCTGCTCATTCAAATCCATTCTATCTGTTCCACTGTGTACTTCTTAAATGTCTAAGATTAGACAAAAGCCCCGCGGGTGAAGCATGACTTATTCATGAGGACAAGAACTGCACTTGGCACCTCGTATTCAAATGAAGCGAGCGGAGGATGAATATAAATGTACAAGGGAGCGCAGGCCTCTGTTGAGCACTCAACGTGACGCATCAGCTAAAGCCTTATTTACTCCAACAAATGGATCAGCACTAATAAACAAAAACAAACAGATCGGCTCAGGATAATGCAAAGAGTAACTGTGTTTATCATTAAAGGTCCTATAGTACGCAAAAGTGACTCGTGTGACCTTTTAGTCCTGCTGTAATGTTGTTGCCACATCAAAAACATACTCAGAACACTTTATTATTAATCTCTTTACATCTCCAAAGCTCAAAACGCTCTGTTCCACCTTGTGATGTCATGTAATGTTAGTTTTCAAGTGAACAACTGCATTTTACCAGCCTGATTCATGAGCCAGTTTCACTTGGTGGATCCGTCTGTCCTCATAGCTTTAGGATTGGTTCACTCGACGGTCGGCGGGGACTTTTCTGATTGAACCAGTCGCTGCTGTTTGGTGGTGACGTCTGTAAAGCTCCGGACGCTCAGTGGAGTCAGAGTAAATCCCGACACAACAGCAAATCCCGTAGGAAGAAGGACAATAACGTCTTTCCCCTCGATAAAACTCACCAAACATTCTCTTTGTTCCGGCTTTAAATCCTCGATGTCGGGAATCGTCGCCGACACAAATGTCTGTCTTCGTCTCCATCCGTCTGGACGCTTTGTTTCCTGTTGGACACAAAAGGACCCAGAGGAGCTGGAGTTTGACCTCAGGGCTTCACCGCTCACAGCTGATTGGCCCGAGCGACGACTACAACTTCCGGGGTTCAAACCGCCGACTGTTTCTGATTCCTGACGAGTCACTGCAGAGGAATGAAACTGAGCGGAGGCACTAGGGGGCGCCAGCCTGGATGACATTTTACCTTTAGTTCAGTCAAAATGCACTCTTGTTCACATAAATATATGAATAACTAAATAAATAATGTAGCTTTGCACAATTCGCCTTATTCCAGCGCCTCCATGATCGTTGGGGTTGTGTGATTTTGCATAAGCTGCGATCTCAACAGTAAAAAAGTTGTACAGACTACAAAGCTGCAGTAAAGCCTCCCAGAGATTTGGTGTTCACATGAGCGTTAAACATTTTACACAAATCCTGTACAAGAGGACGTGAAGACTTCTTGTTCTTTTCTCATTTAAATGTGATGCTCCCACAGACCACAAACAGAACAGAAGAGCAGGAACAGAGGCCGGCTCCTTATTGGGAGCCATGTTGTTTTTCTTTTCCTTCTCTAACAGAAGCTGAGACAGAATCTGACCACATCAGCGCCTAAGCTGTTTTTATCAGCGCTTATACTGTATGCAAATGAGCTGTATGCAAATGAGCCATGTGGTTTGAAGTTTCGTTTGTGTAAAACATAAACAAATGTGCCAAAGCTGCATTAACCACATTATTACTCATGTATATGTTGAGTGGAAAACCGGAAATGTAGAGCAGTGTTAGAGAGGACCAATTATTTTATACATTTTCTGTGGAGTGACTAAATAAAAGCATATTTATATAATAAACATATGAATAAAAACACTTTTTTTTAACAATAGTAATTCATTTTGTGCATAATTTTATATTGTTGTTGATCATAAATTAACAAAAGCAACAAAACAACCTGAAGAGCCACTTGGGAGCCGAAAGATCCGGTTCTTTTTAGTGAGCCGAGCCGAAAGAGCCGGAATCACTCGTCAGCTCAGGTCTGAACAGTGATTGGCTGTTCACTGCTTTTGTGGTCTAATAAACGCTGACCAAATATGCACCATTAGTGTGAAACTTTTACATTACACTGCAGACTCAAACTTTTATCTCTGGAAATGCTTTTTATGGAACCGTTCAGGCAGAGCAGATCATTTATCAGAAAAGCCCCGTCTTGCCCCAGTATAATTATTATATAAGCAGCTCTTGATGTCAAAGTGAGTCCACTACTTTATAACTAACTGCGCTCTGCAGTTAGTTATAAAATGTTGCACTGTCAGACAATCAGTAAGTGTGTGTTTGCATGCTAGTAGTTGTTTGTTTTACCATCATGGCAAAACTCTGTCTGAGAGCTTTGAGGTGATAATTAAGATGTTCGGAAAGTCTTAAGGTGAGGAATGAAAATGACAGTTTTAAGACGGTAAAAATGAGAAACTGTGCATTTAAATATGGCTCAATCAATAGTTTCTTGCTTTCAAAGTTAGAAAGACACGTCCACATGAGCATTGTAATGATCGGCATCTCAGGAGTCATATAACACTTTCTTATACATATGTGGATGCAATAACTGAAAGTCCTTGTGCTTTGATAACACGATCCTACACAATACCCTTTACATTTCTCATATATTGTGAGTGAAGTTCATGGCATTTTTATGGCTGCTCAGGAAGTTCTGTGGGCTTCTCTTGCATCGCTGTTCCCTCTGCCCTTGATCCGCTTGGATATTTGTTGAGCTCGGGAGTCAAAGCCGCCGGAGCCTCATGTTCCGTGCACCTCCTGCCTTATACATCAGTGCCTTCAAACGTCTTACAGGCGTTACAAGTACAAGCCCACACTGCGCCGCAGAACTCACTTCACTTTTGATGCAATAATGGATTTGTTTGAGATCAGCTGTGACTCAGGGTTTGTGTCATATGCGCCGTAGCTCTGAATTAGTGTAAGTATTGAAAATCAGATACGAATCGATGCTAAAACGAGTGATGCCGTTACACTGCCAAAACTAAAATCCAGCTTCAAGTTAAGATGACTTGATTTAAGAAAGTTTCATCATCATTTGAGTAAATTTCAGTAAAACGATGCACTAGTGGAACAAGACTTTTTGTATTTAAAATATGAAAATACATCTGGTTACACTCTGGAACGCTTTGCTCCCCGACATCTGAAAAGTGGAGTCTTGTTTTAAGATGCAGTTTTACTCTCACAAGTCACAGGATATTTTTAGGGGCGTAGGGCCTATTGCTCTCGCTACGACGAGCAAATGGGCGAATGCGAGAGGATGACGTGCAGTTTGTCCCCACGGTCGCCCCCGGCACGAGCAGCAGTGTCCCAGTGACCCACGCCCCAGGCCAGGGCCATATTTACTGCTGCTAAAATGAATGGAAGTCAATGGGAGGTCAGCGGTCGACCTCGACGAGATGGTGCAGACGAACCAGACCCTCATCAATGTCCACGGAGCACTAGGGAACCTACCTGGACATGGGTATATGAAAGAAAATACTGCCATTTAATGTTGAAAATCACATTCTGTTGTCTAAAGAGTGTTTTAATAGTCATCGTGGTATCGGAATCAGTATTGAGTATCAAGTTGATTCCTTAGCATCAAAATCTGGGTTGATAGTATCGTGACAACACAAACCCCGGCACAGTCTGGAATCATTGTTTTTCTTTCTATTTCACTTTTGATGCAATAACAGATTTGTTTGAGATCATCTGAGTGTATTCCGTCTGCATCCGTGGCCCCGAGGCAGCGTTTGATCATGTAAATAACATCATAAGTTCTTGTTTGCGTTAATGGGGTGATCTGAGTGTGATGGAGGACTGTTGTGGGTGAGACGGACCCAGCAGCTCACGTGACTGACGTCATTTAACTTCTTAAAACAATAAATCTGCATCGTTACGACACCCTATGAACAAATATGTCATATAAGCAGCTCTGGAGGTCAAAATAAGTCCACTTTGTGCGGTCTGCAGGTAATAATATAAACAATTATAAATAAACTGACGGGGAATAATATGAAAGCGGAGCTGTTTTTACATAATACTGCATGTTTGACCAGTTTAACCCGTTTCCACCCACCTAATTCTGTCTGTGCACAACAGTGACACAAACCCACATGTCACAGCTTATTAAAGAAAACCTCAGACCCACAGGTTTGTGTGATGCATCATTTTAAAGCTCAGACCTTCTAGTTTCTGTAGATCTGCATATGAAGACTGTGAGTGCAGCTCACTTACAGCACACACACATTCAGACATGTCTAAAAATTGATTTTTTTTTGCCTCAGAAAAATTTTTTTTTTATAAAGGCTGTAACTTGGGCAAACTTCATCCTGGGCCTGTGTGGCTCACTACACTCACTGCTGAAGCTGTGGAACAACTGTGTAAAATGTCAGACTCTGGGCCTCAGGGTTTGGTGCTGTGACCCTTTGTGTAAAAATATGTCACTTCACACAAGTGTCCAAATATGGACCAGATGTTCAAACTGTGATAAGATGTAATGTGGAATAAATAAATCTTCTCCTTAACTTTAGGCAGGTTTTCTTAAGATAAAAAACTAAAACAGGCCTAAAATGTGTCTCCAGAGCCTCCGGAGCCTCCTCCGGTGTCTGTGGTCAGAGGAGGTCAGAGCCTCTGGAGCCTCCTCCAGTGTCTGTGGTCAGAGGAGGTCAGAGCCTCTGGAGCCTCCTCCGGTGTCTGTGGTCAGAGGAGGTCAGAGCCTCCGGAGCCTCCTCCGGTGTCTGTGGTCAGAGGAGGTCAGAGCCTCCGGAGCCTCCTCCGGTGTCTGTGGTCAGAGGAGGTCAGAGCCTCTGGAGCCTCCTCCAGTGTCTGTGGTCAGAGGAGGTCAGAGCCTCTGGAGCCTCCTCCAGTGTCTGTGGTCAGAGGAGGTCAGAGCCTCTGGAGCCTCCTCCGGTGTCTGTGGTCAGAGGAGGTCAGAGCCTCTGGAGCCTCCAGTGTCTGTGGTCAGAGGAGGTCAGAGCCTCTGGAGCCTCCTCCGGTGTCTGTGGTCAGAGGAGGTCAGAGCCTCTGGAGCCTCCTCCAGTGTCTGTGGTCAGAGGAGGTCAGAGCCTCTGGAGCCTCCTCCGGTGTCTGTGGTCAGAGGAGGTCAGAGCCTCTGGAGCCTCCTCCAGTGTCTGTGGTCAGAGGAGGTCAGAGCCTCTGGAGCCTCCTCCAGTGTCTGTGGTCAGAGGAGGTCAGAGCCTCTGGAGCCTCCTCCAGTGTCTGTGGTCAGAGGAGGTCAGAGCCTCTGCAAACAGCTTTACTGAGCTGCTCTGTCACTATCTCACCTCTGCCCCACGTGGGGCCACCGCCCTAAAGGCTCCTGATTGGCTGTTCAGATCTGTCAATCATTTCCTGAAAGAACCAATGACTGAAGAGCTTTTGCCGTGCAGCGCTCGCTCGGACATGTGTAATACGCCGCTAACTGGACGCCTCCTTTTGTTCTGTGAGCTGTGCCCACTGCACCGAAGCCCGGATCCTTTCGGGGATGGTCTCGTTTTGTAGCTTAGAGTCTGAAGAAAACAAACAGACCCCACAGTGCTAACAGGAGTGGACGCTACGCTAGGCTAAAGAATGAAAAGTAGCAGACATGTTTTCATGCATCGTTCATCCATTCAGACAAACACTGTTTTTCTGGATTATTTCTCCACATGGAATTATTTTATGAAAAAACTCCTGGATGTTCTTTTCCTGTGACTGTTCTGGACTAACTGAGCTCAGCTGTTCCTGGACTGAAACAGTTTTGGACAGAACCGGCTCAAAGTTAAGAAATGCACATTGTTATTTTGATTATTTTGGGGAATTATAAGTTATGGCTCTTTGGGCTGTGCGGCATAAAATGAATGATCTGGTTGTTTTACTGAGGAATGAAGCTTTAAACGATGTGCAGCAGGTCAATAGTCGAAAAATAATTAAGGTGAATATCTGGCTTGACTTTTTAATGTTGTGTAATCGCCCGTGGGCAGGCGGGTGGGTGGTAAATTAAGATAGAACATTGTACATCCATCAGTTTAAATAATGATCTTTTCATTTGAACCCAGTGCATCGTACATAGGCCATTCTGTAATGTTACATCAGCCTGTTACTTCCCGGTTAATAATTGAAAAATTGACTATTTTATCTATACTTCCTGAACTGTCCAGTGGCATATTTGTCAGCACACGGCTGTTTTTAACATAATATTATTGATGGTTCTAGTTAAATCTGTAAACTTCATCCCCAGAATGAAGATGCTGATGTTGGAAGGGAAAACATTTAGAAGGGACTCAGTGTTTCTCTGACTGAAGATCCAGAGAACACCATAAAAGAACATGTGGTGAGTACAATATGAATGAAAGAAGATGCACATTTATTTTCAAGATATGATTCTGTTATAAAAGATTTTGGTGTGTTTCTGTGTGGATTTCAGTTGTGCAATTAAACCCATTTTAATGCAAAGGTGACAGATGTTCTTTGGGAAACTAATGCAAATGAGCCTTTTCTATAGTCCTGAGTGGTACTTTTTGTCGTATCTGACCATTAACCAAATAATCCGGCCTTTGTCAGTGAGTTTCAAGCTGTGAAAATGGAAAGTAGTTCAATCTAAAATTGAGCAATTGAGAACCAGGTCATAGATCAAACCTCAGCAGGGCTGGGCCTGCTCAGTACTTAGGGTTAGGGTTGGATGAGAAACTGCTGGGAAAATCAATTGGGAGCAAAATAACCCTCATCCAAACTACGAGTGTCTTTAGGCAAGAGACTTGGCCCAAAACATGCACTATAGGTGTGAAAGTGGTGTGTGAAAGAAGCTCACCACCATCGGGTCTGGAGTGAATGAACAAGGCTCTGTTAATAACACTCTGGAAAGTGTCTTTGAGGACATGTGTCTGTGAAAAAGTGCTGTAGCTGTTGTTGTAAGGTGACCTTGGGTGTCCAGAAAGGTGCCAAATAAATAAAATGCATTATTATTATTATTATTATTATTATTATTATTATTATTATTATTATTATTATTATTATTATTGGCCCACATTACCTATAAATGTGAGAGTGCTGGTGGTGGTCTGAGGGGCCGAGGACGCAGATTAGCACTTCTGCTTCTGTCAGGCTGCCCCAGGGCAGCTGTGGCTACAGAAGTTTACCACCGTGGGGTGAATGAATTATGCATGAAATTGTAAAGCATCTCTGAGCATCTGTAAAAGTTCTATACAATACTTTTTTTATATAATTAAATATTTATTTTTATGGTTTTTTAAAAATGGATTATTTATTACGAATTGATGTGTGGACAGTTTTTGTAGGGAAACGATGAAGTTTCCCTGTTTGAAACCTACACTGAAGAAGAAACAGCAGTGGGAGTGACATAATGAAGATGGATGTGGTCCAGCTGAGCCCTGCTGACGTCAGGAGTGTTGGAAGTGTTGGAAGGTCATAAAGAAGTGGACAGTGCTCCATTGGCCATTGCACTGCTCTGTGCACTCAGCACAAACTGTCCTGCACTGAGGTACTGCTGCGAAGTGCCTGATGCTGCAACACTATCCGAAAAGAACAAGTCCTAAAAAATGTCATGAATAGTTGTGATTCTCATCATTAAATCTCATGTTGCCATTTCCCAGGCTCATAGAGTCTTTGTTCAAGTGTTGCTCTTCACTGTGAACGTCAACATTACTGGTCTTCCTCCCATTTTCAGTTTGAAATCTGATCGGCCAACTTTAACTTATACTGATGATAACTCATTTTACCTCGGTTTGTTTTGCAGAACCAAAATCAACTCAATGTTTGAATAACATAAAGTTGTTGCTTGTTTTCTGCTTGTCTCCATTAAGTTACGTTTCATGCGCATGACTATAAAAACATTTATTGGCAAAGTGAATGAACTACAGCACTAAAGGTCTTAGAGGCGTCATCTGGACTGTTTTTAACTGAAAGAAGACGCCTCTGAAACTTTCTACTGCTGGATGAAAAAGGGATGTTTGAGGTGGAGGTTGAACCACCACCTGTGAACACCTGCGAACTCCTCGGAAAATCGAGTCCCACGGTCACTTCTGCTGCAGCGTTTGTATTTGTGATGAGCCTCCCCGGCTTCAGTATCCCTCACTATAACACGGTTCACCTCTCGCAGCATCGCTGTTTTGTGGATTTTTTTTTGTTCATTGTAGAGCAGTTTATGTGTATTAGCGAGTAGTTTTATTCATTTTTGTGTGCACTTTGAAGGAGCCGCTTCTCATCTCGTTATACCTTGTATAATGACAATAAAGGCTTTCTATTTTATTCTATTTTTTTTATAATTTTTTTTTTTCAGCGTATCAGAATCAGAATCATCAGAATCAGAATTACTTTTATTCATCCCTGAGGGGAAATTTTCTTTGTATGAACGTGCATTGTGTTCTGCGCCCTGATTGGCTGTTCTGCATAAATGAAGGTGGCATCTCTGTGTCTGTTTATGAGAATCTTCTCACCCAGAAGAAAAAACATTGCCAACAATAACCCATAACTGTTCTTCACTTGGAAAAAGACTCCTGCACCAAGGTCTTCAGTGGGAGTATTACCATTTTGTGGCTCTTCAGTTTGGATCACAGAGTCTGTCTGAGAAAAGTGTATAACGTGTGGGGTGAGGGGTTTTACAGCCTGATGCATCGTGGAAACCGTCAGCATTAAGATTCACTCGCTCGACTGACTTTTTTTATTTAACCAGTCGCTGCTGTTTGGTCATGTGTGCATGGAGTATGCAGTCTGCTATCGCAACTCTGGTTAGTTCTGGCTGACACACTGCTTCGCTGAAGCGCCGACTACAACTTCTGGGGTTTTTGTGAACCTTTGAGGGAGAGAAATGAACTTGAGTGGAGGTGGCCGCTGTCTGGCCTGGGTTTTACATCCATCCATGTTAGTCACTCAGCCACGGTGCCGCCCGGTTTTACAGCCTTTTAATTTTTTACAATTATTATATATGGTTTTTTTTTTACAGAACAAAAATAAAGCTGAACCCCGCGATAAATGAGGGGCCGCTGCACCTCCTCTTTAAAGATGTGTCGCTCTTCTTCTCACGACCCCTGTGAATTAAACGTGTTCACAAAATGCGTGAAAAAGCTGCGACGTTGCATCAGATCGAGCTCTTCACAAACTGCGTACATAAAATGGAAGTGCAATAACCTCTCCACTTGATTATGCACAGCAGCGTGAAGAGACAGACGCTGGGCAACAAATGATTTGGCCGACCAACTGCTAAGAATAAACCCGCCGTAATTTCCTATAGCGCTTATTCCCGGTGTTTTTTTGCTAAGTGCGAGTCATTATTTGTCGGACATAGAGAGGTCAGCTGTCAGCCCGGGAAAACAGAGCTCATTATGGGGAAAGTGTCTGGGAAAAGCAGGTATTGTTTTGCACATAAGGACACTTTAGCATCGCGTGCTAATGGCCGGGCCCGGGCAGACGCTGAATCATTCCTGTTAGCTTTGTCTTGGGACCCATAATGGCTTTGATAATAAGTTTGAGAATGCCATCGGTCCGGTATTGGCGCGTGTTCATTTGTGATTAGATGCTGGTCCCGCTGTTCTGCGCCAACTCCTGTTTTGTTATTTTTTCCCGTAATGAAACGCTGTGGCTTTGGCAGCAGATGTTGTGCGGCGGCTGCTGTGGCGGGAGCAGCACTGGGGTTTTCGTGGAGTTATGACAGGTTAGATTATGAATTTCACTTAAACACAGCGAACGTAATTATTTAAAGAAGACATGTTGTGCTTTTGTGGATCATTCTGTTGTAATTTGGATGTTTTAAATGGCAAAATTCGACTAAATAAGTGCGCTGGTTTCTTTGTGTCCAGTGGGAGCTGAATATGACAAATTCTGAATCTTACGCGTCATCGGTTAAGAAAATAAAACTGGAACAAGTACAGGGCAGTGGGCGTGAACCGGAGGCGGCGAAAATGGAGTAATAAAGTTTACTCACGTCTGCATGAATCACTTGAGGATAAATGAGAAAGAGAAACATTTAGAACATGCTGAGAAACTCTGAAAAGTCAATTTTGCATCAAAGTTCTGCTTTAAGATTTACTATAAATTCTGTTGGAATTTTTTCTTTTTCTTTTCTGGTTGGACAGCAGCAGATATGACATATAGTTTACACTTCCACATTATTTCTACAGCACAATTCATAAGCAAAAGTTTCCAAAGTGCTGCAAAACACAGAGTAAGAACAACAATAAAATAAAAAAATAAACACTCAGATTAAATCATACGAGTCTTAAAAGGATAAAACCAAATAAGATAAGAGCAAAACCATAGAATAGCAATAAAAAAAAAGCAATAAAATAAGCAAAACACCATTACCGAGCAATACTGGCCTAACAAAGCAGAACCCCGCACCGTCATGTTTGGTCAAAAATGAGTTTATGTCATTTTTGGACCTCCTTTATCATGTGAATAAATATTGTGGGCTCAGAATGGCCCTTTGGCCCTTATTTGGCAGATCCTGTGCTCTGCCTTTGTATCATGGGCCTAAAATAAGGAGTCGTGCAAAGGCAAAAGGCAGAAACTGTTTTGTTCGTGATTTAGTTAATAAATATAGTTTAGTTTAAAATCCATCCTCTTGGCTCAGGGTTTAAACACATTAAATAAACAAACCTTTATATTCAATTCTACTTAAATTATCTTTTATGCAAAAGTATTTGTGTATTATTCATATTGCACATACTATAGTGCAAAGTAACCTGTCGTTCAAACTGTTTAAGTGTGGAAATGTTGCTGCACTGTCCTAATCAGCACTAAATAGGAAATCCAAAGGTCTTTTATATCATTTAAAGCAAACTCCATGATGTCTAGGCTTTGTTCACTGTTCTTATAGTGGATGAATCATCCAAATAATGATCATGTTTCTGACTTTTGCTTTGCACGACTCCTTATTTTAGGCCCATGATACAAAAGCAGAACACAGGAACCTCCAAATAAGGGTCAAAGATCTATTTTGAGCTCAATATTTTTCACATACAAATATTTCTTCATTATAGTAACCAGTTGTCAGATTTTAGGAGCTCTGCCTGTTCCACTTTTGTCTGGACAAAACAGAAACTTTGAAGTCATTTTTCTCAGTTTCACACTCGGTAATGTTAACAAGGCCACGATTTGTCTAAATACACAAACACTAGTTAAGATTAGACTCATGAAAATGAATGAAAACATCTTTATTTTGTGTGAAATGAGGGTTTTAACTGTCAGGAAAACGTCTTCCAATGTGGATGGAACTGTCCACGTTGAAGACAGAGGTGGACATATTCTGTTCTGCAACTCACCACCACGTCCTGTATTTTTGTATGTTCCATTTCAGTTTTTCTTACACTTACCTAATGTAAAACCATTAGAAAAACTGAATTGTTTGCTCTTTAAATAAATCAGGACCTTTTCACATCTGCAGTGCCTGTTTGAGCCCACGTGGTTCGGAGCAGAAGAGACGGAGCTTTTTGGAGCCGTGACGTTAACAGCAACAGCAGAAGGAGGAATTAAAGGGTTATTAGGGTTAGTTAATGTGTTAATGTGAGCAGGTATTAGAGGCACTCACGGGAAACGATGTTACTCACTGAAAGATGGTCTGAGGGGTGTCGCTCAAATTGCAAACACAAATTTGACGACAATAACATGACTTTTTTATGATTCTCTGCCCAGCATGTTTAACTCTGACGAAGTTCGCCTGATTGTGATGACGTTAAACCTGAAATGTTTTAATCAGGGGAAAATCCAAATGGAGCAGGACACGTTTACAGGAGCCGACATCAGATTCAGAAGAGGCCCGAGCTAAAAATAAGGCCTGGTCCTTTACAAAGCCGTTACTTTAAGGGTTACAGGATATTTTCATGTAAAGAATGTGAAAAGAAACCACTGCAAAACAAAACTAAACTGACTGTTCTTAGGTTCCAGCAAAATAAGTCGACACATCCAGAGAAACTGAGCTGAAGAAATAAGGAGAAATAAGAATATGATGATTTAAAATAATGATGGAATTTTCAGCTCTTTTATGGGATCTGGATCTTTTGGATTTTCCGTTTCTTTCAAAGAGTCATTAAAGTGATGGGCTCTTTCACTAATAATGTGAGAAGTCATTTTATTAGTTAATTTAATCACAGACAGAAGCTGCTAAGACTCAGATCTGTTTAAAATTCTTCAAACTGAGAGTGGGAGTGTGTTTAACCTTTGGAATCGGGCATAATCTAAATAAAACGCTGCACTTTAGTATTAATAATGTAGAAATGATATGTTTTCCGTGTCAAACGTCCTTCGTGCTGCCTACACTCTGCTGATCTTTGTGTCCGTTCAGATTTAATCAGTATAAAAATGCAGGAAAATTAATGAGAAATATTTGGTTGTTATAGAAATATGTTTCCAACTATTCACATTAAAGAACTTCATCAGCATCACATTCTTCATTTAATCCACATGTATATTGCCGTTAGTTACCCGTGTTTGGAAGAATACTTTGATAGTTACTTACAGGATACTGAATACCTGCATTAAAAGTATCTGATACTTGGGCCAATCACAAAGCTGCATTTAAATTATAGCGTAAAGACCAAACATCGACGTGAGAACTTCTGCATGTTTATTTGACTGTGACTGTGCATTTTTCCATCAGAAAATGTCCCTGCCCTCAGCACCAGAGTGTTTTCTGTTTTTCTCTCTGGTTCTGTGCAGTTTGAAGCCTAAAGCGTGAGCAAAAACTGCATTTTATTCCTTTGATTTGAGAAAAGTAACTGCAAACTGAATACCACCGAAAGAAAGAGTAACTCTACCGTGACCCAGTTACTGTTAGTATTCTGAATGTGTATTTGTCGTACGTGTGTCCATTTCCCAACACTGTGCAGGAGAAAACTAAATGTAGGTCAGTTAAAATGACTTAAATTAAGAACATTTCACTTTATTTGGGTCGATTCAACTCGACACGTCAAGCGATCTGCCAGTGGAACAAGTGTTTTTGTCTTAATTCACACAACATTCGATTTTGTTTCTTAATTTAAGTGCAGCGAGTGTTCGATATTCTGTATTTTGGTGATTACTGTGCACTCGTAGTGTACGACGACTGTGTTAATCACATGAGATAAAGTCAGAGAAAGGAAATAATACCAGACGAATAGACTCTGAGACTGCAGCAAATAAAGGCAATGACGCTACTTCCTGTTGGGTGAAGTGTTTTTCTCCAGTTTGTCTGCAGCAAAAGTGTCTGACGTTCGACATTGAGGAAGTGTTTTGGACCAATGGGAGAAGACGACAACTGGCTGCAACAAATAAGACGAGATCATTTAGATCAGGAGAAATAAAAAGGGGTTTAGGGAGAGAAAGGGGATTGGTGAATCACAGCACCGGGTCTTGGAGCCCAGTTTTTGTCTTAGATCAGGGACAGATTGAAGCCTCTTCTTTGTGTGTTCAAGAGTATTTTTGCAGTGAATTTAATAAACAGAAGTGAACTGAATTCTTCTTGTTTGTGAGTTCTTCTCCATCACTGAGCACTCGGAGGAAAGAGGTTAAGGTAAGAACTGACATTTAAGTCCTGCTTCAGGAAAAGTGGAAAATTAGTGCTGTCTTTAAGGAGAAGTGGACCTTTAGCACTGCTCTTAAAGAAATGTGGAATAAAATGAGTGCTGACGAGAGTGGAAAATCAATGTCAGTTTAAAGGAGACAGATGAGTAATTAAAAATCCCAATTTTCCTCTCAAAACAAGATGTGTTTTCATATTTTAAGTACAAAAAGTCTTATTCCACTGGCAGATCATTGTGCATTGTGAAATTTACTCAAATCATGATCAAACGTTCTTAATTTAAATGTAGTTAATATTATTATTAAATATAATAATATTATATTATATAGCAGAACCTCCTCTCCAGAGAATCACAGCTCACTTCTACCACACCTCAATTTCCCAGAAGCCCGTTTGTAGCAGCCGATCCCCAGAAACCCAGTTTGTCCTGAATAACTCGACCCTCCCAACCCCGATCTGTCCACTTCCAAACAGGCCAAAGCCCAAAAGACTCGATCGCCGTCGTTTCTAATCCCGTTTATTTACCAGTGAATTATATTTTTTGAAAACGCTAAAAAATACATTCCCGAACCATTTTCTTTCAACAACTTTCAGTTTCTCTTCTTCTCCGTCAATAGTCGATCTTCTCTTGTTGCTTCTGGAGTCGACGATCGAGTCTTTTGTGCTTTGGCCTGTGCAGTGGGAAATAAACAGAGGGAAGTGTGAGGTGCTTATAAAGATGTTTTCTAACGTTTCCAGACACTAATGAGTGAACCAGGCAGAGCGTTTGGTTTGTTAGACTCGTGGCTGTTGTCAGATGGGTTAAAGTGGAGTTAAACTTCTTCAGTCTGAAGCAAATTGGTGTTTTACGTGGAAGTTCAGAACTTGCCCCCATCACTGCACTAGTTTGTTGCCTTGACAGACTCACTGCCACAGTGAGATCTCCACCGAGGAAACACTGATCTGTGCCGTTTTTTGGCTCTGACAGAATTCACCTCCTCTAGTGACGGACTTTAGCTTCAGGCGGGCCCGAGTTACACTTTAAGTTGACTAGATTTAGTTTTTTGCAGTGTGTTAGTTAAGTCTTCAAGTTGGAATTTTATTTTTATGTTTTTGTCAATTCTATGAGGAAAGTGTGTTTTTGCTGGAGGGCTGCAGAGGTGCACTGTGGACGCCGTTCCCCTTGTTAGAACCACTCAGCACATCAAATCACAGAGGATCATTTTACAGCAACAGCGCCCCCAGATTTTATTATTTCTTATCACTTTTATGGTTCTTGTCTGAGGCAACATGAAACCGTGATGTACGAGTCAAATTACATAAATCCGCTCAGTTTACAGCCCAATGTGTTTTATCAATGGAATTATAAATCTGTCAGGAAGAGAAAACGCGTCTGGTTTGGTCGCGGCAAAGTATTGATTTTGAGCTCATTCCGTCAAGGTCATGGAAATAACTGAGTCATCAAGGTCTGTTAACGGAGCCCCAGTGAATTATGGGAGATAGACTGAGGGGTGAGTCCTGATAGGGGCCCCGAGGCGCAGGGCCACTGCAGGAGATAAAGAGGACTGTGGAAGGGGCCGGAGATAAGGCCTAACACAGGTGCAGATTAAACATGTACAGATAATAATTATAGAAATAAACTCACACAAATGAAACTGTCACAGCACAAAACAGCACAAACCAAATACAAACGTTTTCTGTCATTTTCTTCTGTTTTGAGGCTGTTTCACATTCTGAGGTTCTGGACGACGTCATCGACCAAAATAAAACTGTGAATATCTGAAGAACCAGAATCACAAACTGAACTTTTTGCAGCACAAACGACTGACAGATGTTGTAGGTTTCAGTTCGATGGGCGACTTCACGCAGAGCAGCAGCTTAAGCTGAATAAGCCGTCACTTAATGCAAACAAAACCAAATGTCTGGCTTTTTATAATAGACAAAGTGTGTTACTCCTCCAGAGCCTTAACTTGACAGTGTTTCCATTGAATATGTCGAATCTTTCAGCTTTCTGGGTCCAACACTGTACAGTCACCTTCATTTGAACAGCCACGTTGAAAAGATCTTCTGCTCAGATGTCAGAAGCTGGAGCTAAATTTAAAAATGAAAATCCCTGAATTTAAAATTTGTCACATTTTATTTTATATGGAGTTGGACTCTTCAGCTGAAATGGTTGTGAATATTGTTTTGCTTTTGGCGAAATATCATATTTGTTGTTGTAAATGGAGAGGAAACAAACCCTCATTATGAATGAGTTTAAATTATATTATAGCTCCCTGACACATTAAAGAACTGGAAACCAGCGAAAGTCGCCTCCTCTGTTCCTGTTGTTTTGATGGAATGTTTTATTTCTGTATTCATATTGAATTAATGTAGTTTTTTTTAATATATTGTGACGCCCCCAGCGTGTTCTTTGTGTACTTGTCCTCTACAAGTGTTTGTAAGTTGTATGTTCAAATAAATATTAAAAACGTTGAACAGAAGCAGGACAGACCCCCGCGTTTCCATTATGAACAAAATGAAGCACTTTCTTCCTACAAATCCCCTAAAGTTATTGTACAACTCAGTGTTTCTCCCCTATTTGAATTATGATATTCTTCTTAGGGGAAATAATATAAGAATGAGTAAGCTTCACAAAAGGGCAGTTAGAGTTTTGACATGTGCAGATATAAAGTTCATTCTCTCCCTGTTGTAAAGGAACAAAACATCTGATCAGAAACATTGTAATTGAAACTCTGTTTTTACGATTCTTTCCCTCTAAATGTGAAACACACGCCCACGAGGTCAGAGGCGACAGGGACATTCACGTCCATTATTTTAGAACTGAATGAAGTTGTTTGAGAGGCAAATTAAAACGTGCAAAACTATAAAGACTCATCCACAGGACTTAGAACTGTAAAGCAAACAAAGCACAACTGGGCGTCTTTAAATGGTCCAGAGTTATTCTTTATTTACCATATGACTTCAGGCCTCATGAGTTCATACAGGCTTTTGTGCTGATGCCACAGTAATGCAAACAACAACTCCCATGCTAACAGAGCACTTCCTGATTATAAGACAATAGAACAGCTCACTTACTTTGACCCCAGGAGCTGCTTTTTCAATACATCTAAAATGGAGCAAGAGAAATTTCATCAGATCCAAGGAGAAAAAAACCTGTTACCGGCTGTATGACCCAATTTGGAAAATCATAAGCGGAATCAGTAGGTATTTATCTAGTTTCTGTCTCTCACAATTCCCTTTGCAGCTTTATATGCACAACTTTGGAATGGCTTTTCTTACACAGTAAAGTGAAGCGGTGATGGGCCTTAAATGTCCCCTCAGTGTTCGCAACACTTTCTTTAGGGTTTGCGATGGAAAAGCACTTTAATATTAGATACTACTTTACTTTACTTTACTTTACTTTACTTTACTTTACTTTACTTTACTTTACTTTACTTTACTTTACTTTACTTTACTTTACTTTACTTTACTATTTCTACAAGAATGCAGTCGTGTATGTGGATATTTGATGACAAATCGTACATTGTGACCCTTATACAGACTAGGGTAACATGTTGAGTGGATTTCCTCACGGACGTGCATCTGTGAGCCCGATTTCTCTGCGTTCCTACGTGTGTTCACCTCCTAATGTGCAGCAGACCAGTGTCTATCTCACACTCTCCCCATCCCCCTGCAGACTCAGTGACCACTGCTCTCCCCCTGGCCTGTCCCAGTGTCCACTACTGCTGCTCCTGCTGCTCCTGCTGCTCCTGCAGCTCCTGCTGCTCCTGCAGCTCCTGCAGCTCCTGCTGCTCCTGCAGCTCCTGCAGCTCCTGCAGCTCCTGCAGCTCCTGCTGCTCCTGCTGCTCCTGCAGCTCCTGCTGCTCCTGCAGCTCCTGCTGCTCCTGCTGCTCCTGCAGCTCCTGCAGCTCCTGCTGCTCCTGCTGCTCCTGCAGCTCCTGCTTCTCCTGCACCGCTCACAGTCTCGTCTCACAGGTGTCCCTTTGGTCCCACACAGGTGGAAGTCTCGTGGATTATGGAAAACGGTTATCGTTAATGTTAAATGTTTCTGATTTTATCTCTCTGCGCACAGACGTGGACTAACACACGAGGAGTTATTTAGTTTAGTTTAGTCTTTATTTGAATCAACAATGCACAGAGAAAGTACAAAGACAGATGTTCTGCACCAGATTAGAGCTAAACAGCTCATTTCCATCTTCCATCAGGAGGGTGACTGCACGACCTGCATTTGCCCCACACAAGTGACTGATATGCCCCATGTGCACTATGAGCTGCTGTACAAAGCTCTGCTGACCACTGCTGCCAAGAGAACAGCACATCTGAGACGTGTCTGCTCAACCACAGCCCCGAGCTGTCAGGGAATGAGCGCTGATCCCTGTTTTTTACGGTTCTGATGGTGCCTTCCTGCTGGTGACTAACTTTATAAACTAACTAAAGCAGCACAATGGGAATAATTTGGCAACAAAATTTCTGTTGCTGCCCCCACCCTCTGGAACACTCTACCTCAACACCTCCGAGACTGCACAGACCTCACCATCGTCAAAAAAACCCTCAAGACCCGTCTGTTTAGAGCTGTTTATAATGTTTAAATTAGCTATTTTTATTCATTTTTATTTTATTTTGAGTGTTTTATGGACTTATTGTATTGTGTTGCTCTGTGAAGCGTCTTTGAGTGTCATGAAAAGCGCTGTATAAATACAATTTATTATTATTATTATTAAATTATTATTATTATTAAAATGAAAAGGAGCCGATGACAGAACGTGCACAGGGATGTGAGGAAATATGACATCGCAGCATCAGAACCACAGACAGGAAAAGAAAACACACTGTAGGACAGAGCTGTAAACGGCCTCATGTGAACGAGCGGCTTTTGTGCAGCTCCAGATCAAACCAAACTACAGAGCAGCGTTCGACTGATACAGGAAGCAGCGAGGGGCTCTGCTGCATTTATCATCCTAATATATTTCCAAATAAAAGAAGACTTAAGCACATTGTTTTTCAGTGTTTACAGCCCCACGCCTCACACTTGCTTTAGCGCTAAGATCAGGGGCCAGATTGGGCCCTAAGTCTGTTCCAATATCAATACTGCATTAGCTGATATTGGTACGGAGTCAATCTTTGGGGCAATTCATTGGAAAACGCATTTTAAAAACAATTTGTTGTGGAAATAAAAAGAGTAAAAAAGGAGTGAAATAGAACCGTCAAATGAGTAAAATGCAGCCGCGATAATTTCATAGTACACAATATAACAGCCTTCATCAGGCAAACAAACATCTGTGCCTTTCCAGAGTGAGAGCAACAGTAAATGAGAAGCGCAGTCATTAGCAGCCTTCAACTCTTCCACCTGATCATTTAGACTGGGAATGCTTCGTGACACATTTGCTTGCCTCCAATTTGAGCTGATTACAGGAGCACTTTTGCAGCCGCCCCGTGTGCCTATAGTTAATCTACCTGCTGTGCTTAAGCGAACGCACTGATCCATGTGTCTGTCACCAGATCCCACACAGCAACACTCATCACGCCTGTAATTGGACCTTAATCTCTGTTGGATACACTTTGTTTAATGTTTGCAGTGTGAAAGTGTCAGTTGTGTTTACTATTTTAATCCATTTTTCCCAGGATTTTCCAAGTAGGTAATGGTTTTTGCTCTGGCTGTATGAAATGAATTGTTTTCCCGTATCCATGGAGACAAGAGGCTAATGAAAGCGATGGACATTTGAGATCCTACAGGGTTTTTACAGCGAATGTGGCAGCGAATGTGGCCGAAGACCTTCCAGAGGACAGAGAATGGACTGTTTCAGTGAGGCCTTTCCTGTTCACCTGGCTCCTCCTGGACACTGCTGTGATGCTGCAGGACACTGGAGGGGCACTTTGGGCTCTTCCTCTCCTCAAACTGCCCTGACACAGGATCTGCTGACCCTCCCTGACCCGTCCTCCTGTGAAACTGCACTGAGACCTTGGATTGAGACAAAGGCAACTTGACTCAGGTAAATGTAACTGAGGCGACGTTTACACAGAAACGGCCTGAAGCAACAACACAAAAGTGTGTTTTCATTCTCACTCTTATTCCGCGTTTACTCCAGCGTTTTGGGGAATTCTGCTGCTCACGGAGACACAAACCCTGCAATTAGTCGATGTAATTTGCACACCCAGAGCGTAGGGGGCAGCACCACCAACACCAAATGCTGAGTATGACCTTTATATATAACCCATCTGCCCTTCTCCTGCTGCTTCTGCACCAAACATATCTGTGAGGTGTTGAAATTGTCTTCTCTGAGTGACTCTGATCAGTGGAGTTTCTGACTCGAGTCCTGTGGCGTTTGCAGCTCGGTTGAAGTTCTGCCATGTTTGTTTTTTCCTGAACTGAACTGACAGGGTGGAGCGTTTAAGATTTTCACTCTGGAGGAAGTTTTCAGATTTTTGTGTTTTCAACCCCATAAAACGCCGTCTAAACGATCTGAACATCTGGAGAAATGTTCTGCGTTTTCCACCCGTTACTGTAAACGGCCTCTGAGTAAATGTTGCTGCAGCAAAACTTGAATTTCAGGATCAGGATCAATAAAGTTTGTCTCTCTGTGCCTCCTTAATTCTTGTCACATAAAGTCGCCTCACAGTTTATGATCGAGCCTTTGTATATTGCCACATTTACTGTGTTATATTACTCCCATATTCGTTGATCAGATAAATTGTGTTTTACTATCTACATTTCAGTTTCTGCTCATCAGGCGCATTTCCCTTCTAAAGTGCATTATAATTCTCCCTCCTGACAATGAACTTTACTTATTTTGAAAGAGCATTTGAAGTTTATTTGCTGCTTATTTACTGTCTTTCTGCTGAAAAGCCTGGAGATGCCCCTTTGAAACTGCAGAATCACAGCTCCACCCTGATGCCTGCACAGTGTATTTACTGTACGTCTGACTGGGCTCAGGGTTGCCGGAGTATCATTGTCTTGCCCAGTGACACAACAGCATTATGCACTTGTCAGAACTAGTACTGAGCTGCTGATGTTGGGGTTTGTAGAAGAATGTTCATCCAAAAAGCCAGTGTGTGTGTAAAACTGTAACAGAATAGAAAAACAGAAACAGAACATCTATAATTTACATAACAGACAAATGTGCTGCTCTGTTTCACTACATCTTTCTTAACTTGTTTTGTTTGTATATTTTATTCATAAATTCTCACTCTTCTGTATTCTGGTCTGTGTTATCATGTCGTATCCTCATCAAAAACATATCTGGGCTTGTGTTTTCTTTCATTCACATGTTTAACACACAAATCCTGCAAACTTAGGTTCTTCTCTTGAGCAGAAAACACTTCTATCTTGTGATGCCGTGTCGTAATACAGGAAGTGCTCCACTGTGTTATTAAAATCCACACATCTTCACTAGAATCAGTGGACTTGACCTTTTTCACAACGACAGGAAGTGGCCGTAATGTCGTGTCGTGCGGCGCAACTTTCGGGCGATGTTTTTCTACAGCAAAATCCCTGTGGAAAAGTGTCACATATTTTTGAGCAGCTTCATAAATCTGCCCCAACACCAAATCTTCATCCAACAAGGAACAAAGAACAGATTCTGTCCATGAAGAATTTATCCACAACGATCAAGGGAAGAAAGACGAAAACTTAAAGGAAACAACGACGAGCATCAGTGAAACGACTGAGCGACACTAACGTTCTGGTCCTGGAGGAAACAGAAGGAACTTGTTCAGACTGATTCTACAATTACAATTAAAAATAATTTTTGTGATGTCGATATTAGCACAGACTGAGAGATTTAGAGATGTTTCCTTTAAGTTTTCATCTTTCTTCCCTTGATCGAGAAAAGCATTGACCGGAAGTGACATTTACGCCACATCGCGGCGCTTCCGTCCTTTGTGCAAACGGTCTATTCTCAATCTCCACCGAACAAAAGATAAAAGGAGCTGTTCACTTGAAAACGACCGCTTCATGACATCACAAAGTGGAACAGCGCGTTTTGAGCTTTGGAGATGTTGACTGCGCAATAAAAACGTGCTATTTAAACAGGTGTGAATGGAACAAAACAAGGGAAATGTCCAGATATGTTTTTGATGAGGTAACAACATTATGATACTATAACTTTTAAATTTTGTGTCTCATAAAAAAAAACTACATTAAATAATTTCAGTGCAGGAGGGTGATTGCAGTTGGGGAAAAAAAAATCCATTGAGTTTGCTTGAAAGAAAGAAGTCAATGTGATTTAAGAGAAATTATCTTCATGAATAAAACGTTTTTGAAAACATCATTTTATTGCCTTTGGTGAATGATACGGGAACATTTTTATCCGGCGCTTTTCCACCTTCAGGGCTCAAAATGCTTTTACATTTACACACACACTCATACACCAGTGTACGAAGACACTGGGGGCGAAGGGGCTTAAGTGTCTTTCCCAAAGGTGGAGACACATACGCAGAAAACGAAGGTGAAACTCCGGTGAGTCCAGGTGAGGATCAGCCGTGCGCTCTGGTCCGTTTCACATTTGCTTTAGTTATATTTGAACGTCGATCAGTGTTGCTGCTCTTTTAGTTCAGCACTTAGGGTCTTTTGGGAGCTGTCCAGTGGCTCGTCGTGCCCCAGGCGAACCGTGCCAGTGGAAACGAGGCTAATGACGGCCAGACTCGCACCGCCAACCTGTGGATTTAGTGGATCTGACGGCTCAACCAACGATGAGAGCGGGATTCAAACCATAAACCTTCAGATCGGTGGACAAACAGAGGACGCACCAGCTGAGCTACTGCCAAAGTGTTTGCAGTCTCCTCACGCCCGTCTTGAGCGACTCGATGGGGAAGGACAACAGCTTGATTTCAGTTTCAGCTTTTGTTTATTTCCTCTCGTTTGTCGACTTGGTGCAGCAGCAGTTGGTGACAAACAATTAGTGAGCTTAAGAAATACATACAGACACAACGAGGAGCATCCAAATACTCGCTGTTATGATTCTAAATAATTGTTAAAAAATAATCCAAGAGCTATTTTCTGTTTATAAGAAAGTGCACGGCGACAATTCGACGACTAAAGTGTCTAAGCTGGGACGATAATGGTGCTTTTGTTGTAAATGAAACAATCCTGTGCACTCATGTAAAAGGCCGCAGTAAGAATGATTTAAAACAACTTAAAGAGGCGGTTTAACACTTAGCACATCACATTTAAATCACCATGTCACCTTTTATTGGATTAAAAATGCTATATTAGCTGAAAACAACGTATTAAAATGTTGAATATGTGTCGGTTTAGTTTAATTTGCTAAGTCAGCGTGCACCCCACTAATGAAACTACCACACATCACATCAGGTTTGTGAAGTTGTCGTGTATTGTTTTGCGTCCTGCTTTTATTTGCTTATGGAAAACTACTGTGCAGGAGCATGGGTGATGAGGGCTTGTGGGTTTGAGCATTGGGAAGAACATGCAAAAACCCTCTTCAGGCATGTTTTGGACGAGGGACATTATAACATGGTAGAAATCTCCAACAAGTTTATTTTGTGTAAGACCACCTGCTTCAATTCCCTTTTTAGCCAATAAAAAGACTATTTCCCCTTTTATTTTGGATGTTCTGATTTCACTGAAGAGGAGCAAAACCTGAATGGGCTCGCTTCTCCACACACCTGACTCTTTTGGGGCCTGGAGAAGGACCCGTGTCTGCTCGTCTCCATGGAAGTTTTGTTTTATGGCAGTAACGTTCCACAAGTGAAATTTCCATGACCTTATTTTTAATGCACATATTAAACACACAAATGTCTCATTTAGGAAACTTAATTCGTATCAGAGTTTATTCACTTCAGGTGTTTATTGTTTTATGTGCCTCGGTCGTGCGTTTATCACTGATCTGAAGGTTTGCAGTTCGAATCCTCTCGACATAAACATCATTGGTGAGCGTCAGATCCACTGACCCACAGCAGCTGCTGTGATTCCAGCTCCACAGATGAAGCTGTCACTGTGTCCTTGGGCAAGACACTTAACCCACCTCACCCCCAGTGTCTGCTACACTGGTGTGTGAATGTGTGAGTGAATGTGTGTGAATGTGTGTGTGAATGTGTGTGTGAATGTGTGTGTGAATGTGTGTGTGAATGTGTGTGTGAATGTGTGAGTGAATGTGTGTGAATGTGTGTGTGAATGTGTGTGTGAATGTGTGTGTGAATGTGTGAGTGGTTCCTTGTTGTAAAGTGCTTTGAGTGCCTTGAAAGGTAGAAAAGTGCTATAAAAATGTGACCATTTACCATTTATTTTTCAGTTAAAGCTCATTTTGGAGAGTGGAAACACATTCAGACATTAACTCATGTATGAATATCTGCAGACCTGCAGTGGACTGGAGGACACTGGTGATGGACAAAACCAAAATCCTCGTCATGCTGCTGGTGTTCGCTCAGAATCCTCCAGAGAAGCTCAACATCACTGCCCCATATTGAGCTTTAAGTTCAGACCAAAAACAAACGGTGTTGGCCAAACAATAGCTCGTCCAGAGAGACAGCCCTAATCTTTATTAGCAGAGTAACTCAGGGGAAGTTTATGTCCAGCGTTAGTTTAAAAGTGGAGCTGGACCTCAGCTGCGGCTCTTTTTCAGCTTAAGTGCAGTAGTTGGCAAACTGAGACAGCAGTTTTTAAGATGGTGGCAAAACATATCTACAAAATTATTACAGTTTAAAGCACCAGCCAACTTTTAGATACGACTAAAACACGTACGACAAATGGCAAAGTAACAGAGAAAGTGAGTCACTGGACTGTACACACTGTGGGACTGTACACACTGTGGGACTGTACACACTGTGGGACTGTACACACTGTGGGACTGTACACACTGTGGGACTGTACACACTGTGGGACTGTACACACTGTGGGACTGTACACACTGTGGGACTGTACACACTGTGGGTCTGTACACACTGTGGGTCTGTACACTCTGTGGGACTGTACACACTGTGGGACTGTACACACTGTGGGTCTGTACACACTGTGGGACTGTGCACACTGTGGGACTGTGCACACTGTGGGACTGTGCACACTGTGGGACTGTGCACACTGTGGGACTGTACACACTGTGGGTCTGTACACTCTGTGGGACTGTACACACTGTGGGACTGTACACACTGTGGGACTGTACACGCTGTGGGACTGTACACACTGTGGGACTGTACACACTGTGGGTCTGTACACTCTGTGGGACTGTACACACTGTGGGACTGTACACACTGTGGGACTGTACACGCTGTGGGACTGTACACACTGTGGGACTGTACACGCTGTGGGTCTGTACACACTGTGGGACTGTACACACTGTGGGTCTGTACACACTGTGGGTCTGTACACTCTGTGGGACTGTACACACTGTGGGACTGTACACACTGTGGGTCTGTACACACTGTGGGACTGTACACGCTGTGGGACTGTACACGCTGTGGGACTGTACACGCTGTGGGACTGTACACACTGTGGGACTGTGCACACTGTGGGACTGTACACGCTGTGGGACTGTACACACTGTGGGACTGTGCACACTGTGGGACTGTACACACTGTGGGACTGTACACACTGTGGGACTGTACACACTGTGGGACTGTACACGCTGTGGGACTGTACACGCTGTGGGACTGTACACACTGTGGGACTGTGCACACTGTGGGACTGTACACGCTGTGGGACTGTACACACTGTGGGACTGTGCACACTGTGGGACTGTACACACTGTGGGACTGTACACACTGTGGGACTGTACACGCTGTGGGACTGTACACGCTGTGGGACTGTACACACTGTGGGACTGTGCACACTGTGGGACTGTACACTCTGTGGGACTGTACACACTGTGGGACTGTGCACACTGTGGGACTGTACACACTGTGGGACTGTACACACTGTGGGACTGTACACACTGTGGGACTGTACACACTGTGGGACTGTACACACTGTGGGACTGTACACACTGTGGGACTGTACACACTGTGGGACTGTACACACTGTGGGACTGTACACGCTGTGGGACTGTACACACTGTGGGACTGTACACGCTGTGGGACTGTACACGCTGTGGGACTGTACACGCTGTGGGACTGTACACGCTGTGGGACTGTACACGCTGTGGGACTGTACACGCTGTGGGACTGTACACACTGTGGGACTGTACACGCTGTGGGACTGTACACGCTGTGGGACTGTACACGCTGTGGGACTGTACACACTGTGGGACTGTACACACTGTGGGACTGTACACACTGTGGGACTGTACACACTGTGGGACTGTACACACTGTGGGACTGTAATCTGTAGGCAGAAAACAGCAGCTCCTCTGACCAGGAAACCAACACCCAGTTTTAACGCTTTAAGGCAACAGAAATAAAGTCTTATTTTGTTCTGTCCTTTTCTGATGCTAATTTTGGAACTATGTGCATTTTATATATGTGGGTTAAAACATAAAAATATGAGTTTCTATTGAATATTTCCAGTGTCAGGAGCATAAATCTGTGTTTAACATTTATATGAAGCATTTTTAGTGTAAAATCTCATGTGGTGCGACCGAGAATAACCTTAAAACTGTTTTATTTTCTAAGACATGGTTGTTATATTAATCTAAGTTGTGAGTAATATGAAGTGTACAGAAACAAACTGTTGTGTTTCTTTAGATTTTTAATGCATATTGATATTTTCTTTTGCTCCAATATGACAGTCGCCTGGTTGTGTTTAATGAACAAACTACTGCCCTGGAAAATGCTGAAAATGAAGAAAAATGCCTAAAGAACCGTTCACCCAAGTCGACTTTGTCTGTTATTAAACTCCAGCCACAGAATTCTGCTGTTATTAGTGGCACCACATGATGCACGGTCGCACCACATGACATTTGAACACTTTAAGGACAAAAACATGCAGAAGAACTCAGGATTTATGAACAAAAATGATTTGGTTCCTGGAGGTCAGAGGTGCTACAGAAATGTGCTGAATTATTATGAAATTTGAACCTGAGGAAACTTCAATTGGACAGAAAATGTAGGCGTCATTACATAAGACTTAATAAAACCTCCCACATCACCACTGGAGTTGTGTTATCCTCTTTTGTCTTTCATTGTTTTGTTCCCTTGATTTTATTTGTTCATTCTTCTTGTCTTATTGTTCTCTTTATTTATTGTTTTTACTCTGTTGTTTTATTAGATTTAGTTTTATTTCTCTGTGCAGCATCTTTGTTTCTGAAATGTGCCACAGAAATAAAGTGGATTGAAGCTTCCATGGAGACTCCCCAGAGCCGCTTTTAACTTTAACCTATTACACCTGCCTCCAGAAAGTTACACGGTGTTGCTTTGACCACACAGTTAGACACCAGCCCAGCGTCTGAGCGGTTTGCGTGTGTGATGTCTTCATTAGGAGCGCTGCATACGTCCCCCATCTGCTGCCTGCAGAAGTCCTGGCGGATCGTCCCCACAGCGAGCGCTCTTTTATCTGAGCCGAGCCTCGTGAGCCTCGAGTCCTCTGGCAGAGTCTAAGTAGCTCATTGTTGTGGAGAGCAGCGTCCTCCAGGGAGACGCCGCCCGTCAACAGTGGATTGCCTTAGCGCCGAGATGCATTTTTACTTTGTCTGTCAGTTGTGATGAGAGATAAGAAACATTGTGTTCTTCTGAGACACGGCAAATCAAATGCGGGAATTGTGATGCGATACAAAGCAAAAAAAGGAGGAAAGAAAAGGGAAAAAGGCGGTGAGCTTTGTGCACTTGAGTTCTGGCGTAGGAATTGTGGGCCCAAGGCAACGGGAAACCTTAAACATGTTTGGATGAACGTGGGTTTGTCGTCTTTTGCGTTTCAGTACAGTTCACTATAGATAATTCTCGATATTCTTAGATTCTGAATTGTGGAAAGTGCCTCTCTGTTGCTGCATGATTTTAGAAAAGAAAAAAAATTTAAATGTGATTTTTTTGGACACTTTTGCGGCATTTTACACATAGAATTCTGTTAAGACTGCAACATAAACAGCTGCAGGAGCATTTAAGTAGATAAAAACAAATCAGAGTTAAGATATTTTAAAAAGATTACACAAGTAAAATGGAATAGTCAATGTAGATTCAATGTATAAATTCACATTTGAGAGAAAACTGAACTATGAACTGATAAACTCAGGCAAGAATCCCAAGCATTTCAGAACAAGTTTGTACAACAGGAGTTTTCTATAAAATATTTTGCTCCTTGCAGTTATTCAGATAACTGGAGCCTGTCAGGGTTCATGTTTAATTTTGATATTTGTCCTGTCTGCCTGTGTTTTTGAGTTTTTGTTCAGATAAATAACTGAGCTGAGCTATTTTGCATAACCATTTCTATTCGTTCATTATTGTACCGATCACTTCTGTGAGACTCATAGACATATTGTGTGTGAAGACAAATGCAGGATATTCCAATTTATCTAAACAAACTAAATAGGACAAGAACTAGGGACGATGTCATGTCCTAATATAGTGTATCCAAAAGTAATATATCCAAAAAACATAACACACGACAGACTAAACAGGTCCATCAACCGAGCTCAGGATCTGGAGGCGCTGGAGGTTTAGCAGCTTATGAATCGATGAAATGACTTCTGCAGTGGGAGTTTTGGTCCTTAGCTAATGATAAACACCAGTGTCTTGATTCATTTATATTTGTCAGTGTGTGAATATGGCTTTTCCATTGTCATACATTTAGCTATTGATTATTTTAAAGTGTGACTTTAAGGATTCTCTAAATTCTAATTAAGCTGGTGGGATAATATCTGTTGTAAATATAAATTATCGTTTTACACCAATGGAGCAGCAATTTGCCAAGAGAAATTTGTTGAAAATTGCAGGAATTGTATCCAAAAGTTAGGCAAATTTCTCATTATTTCAACAAAATGAGGGTGTTTTAGAGTTTTGAACAGAGTGTACAAAATGGTTGTTAACAGTTATGAAATTCCCTTGTGCAATGTCATTTCCAACTAAAACTACAAATGGACCCCAAACTGGAACAAAACAAAAGTGAAGTGATTTGTAAAACATGATTATCCTAACTCTGTTTTAGCAAAATGAGTCGTTCCTCATTCTGTCACAGGCACTTTAAATTCTCCCAGGGCTGTGGACGGGTCAGTTCTACAGTAGAAGCCGTTAACAGACTTACTGATGTCACAGGCGTCTCCTCCACTCATTTGTTTGTCAGCATTGTTTTTCTGGAAATTGGTTATTTAAAATTTAAATTATGGTTCTGTCTCTGTCACAAATATGTCAATATATTCAATTATATCCATAGTCAATATCCAAACAGAAAACATGCAGAATAGGGTAATATTCCAGTGAGTTACGCCTAAACCTCCCTGCACATCTGAAGAAGGGCCCCGGCCCCCACAGGTTTACAGCAGTGTGGATGGTTTACCTCTGATGAGCTCTGCAGCCGGAGGTGTGGTTCCTCGGTGATGGAAAACCTTTCAAACAGTAAACACATGAATCTGATGAATCTGACAGCGTTTCAGCTTTTCCGTCCCTTTGCAATTAGCTGTTTGTTATGTTAGACTCTGGTGAGTGTCCCTCTTGCAAATCTATAAATGTAATTTAATAGAACTGGGCCAAACGCAGACGACAAATTTCCCGACGGGGCCAATAATCTTAACCTTATAGTCAAAGGCAAAACAACCCTCACAATAAACTGGATATGACTGATTCAGTACGCACATGTCACTGTTCCGGCGTGGCACATACAAGAAGGACTGCAGCTGTAAGCAGCAGTGTGGAGGCCTGCAGCACCAGCAGAAAAGGCAAGAGTCTGTACGGTGACACATGCACAGGCTGAGGGGAAGAGAACACACTCCATTTTATCAGAATGTCCATGTACTTGGAGACACTAGGAGGCCTCCAATTAGAAAAAGCACTCAAATTTCAAGAAAACTGGACACAGTTTGAAATGAGAAACATTTGGAATGTTTTTGGTAAAATCCAAAATGGCTAAAAACGCCGTCCATAGGGTGTGGTGACCTCAGCTTGGCCCAAGGATTCCAAATAGACCTCATTTGTGAAAACAAACGGGTCCATACGTATAAGCATGAATGCCTGTCCAACTCTGACCTGTTGGTGGCGCTCTTGAGGTAGAGACCCAAAAACGACAAAGTGATTATGGTCGACATTTAATCTGTGAACATCTGTAGCATTTAAACTGCACAAATCTCTCAGTCTGTGCTAATATCTACATCACAAAATGGATTTTTAATTGTAATAGTAGAATCAGTCTGAACAAGTTCCTTCTGTTTCCTCCAGGACCAGAACGTTAGTGTTTCTCAGTCGTTTCACTGATGCTCGTCGTTGTTTCCTTTAAGTTTTCGTCTTTCTTCCCTCGATCGTTGTGGATAAATTCTTCATGGACAGAATCTGTTCTTTGTTCCTTGTTGGATGAAGATTTGGTGTTGGGGCAGATTTATGAAGCTGGTGGGAAATATGCGACACTTTTCTACAGAGATTTTGGCGTAGAAAAGTATTGACTGGAAGTTGCACGACTCAAAACACTTCCAAATCACTTCTTCCACTGTGATAATCGTCTATTTCTGATGTTTCCGATATTTCATAATAAACATTGCAAAAAAACAAAATCTAGTCAAGTTCAGTCATTTTCAGTTGACAAGTAAAATGATCTGCCAGAAGAACAAGACTTTATGTACATAAAATATGAAAATACACCTGGCTACACTTAAAATAAGAAACAAAATCAAATGCTGCTTGAATTAAGAAAAAACACTTATTCCATTGTCAGATAATTCAAGTTAATCAAGTTGAATCTCTTCAAATAAAGTAAAAGGTTCTTAATTTAAGTCATTTTAACTTACCTACATATTGTTTTTTTACTCGTCTCTTGCTCACACATGTGGAAGTTTAACCTCATTACTTTCTAGAATCTGAAAAGCACCAATATGAACCAAACGACAGCAGACCTTGTGAACAGGGCGTGTTGATGTATCTCCGTTTGTCGGCATGTAAAATATGGCCTTTGCAGGGACACATGTGGTGGCGGAGATGTGTCATAACGCGTCGTGATGAGAAAAACGAGTTCTCCAGCAGACCTTGGAGAAGTATGGCGTCGACCTTGTGGGATGCGTTATGCAGCTGCAGAGGAATAATGTAGCGTTGTCGTCTTCGCTCTGTGTGCAGTTTGTTTTTGTCCGTCACAATATTGCAGTACGGGTTCAGGAGTGACGTTAGAGATTTCTGCAGTGATGGACGTAGCTCAGGGGCTGTAAAGAGCAGAGCAGTGCACTCTTCTCCAGTTTAAGGGACGTTAAAAGTGCCGTGACTGACTTTTACTGTCTTTAAAACTTGAACAAAACTAGTTCATTTTAAACAGTTTGCAGTGGTCCAAAGTTATTCCTCACTTTGTATTTTGAGCATCCGAATTATTAGAGATGTATCCGGCTCTTTTATGAGTGTCAGACAGTATTGGATTCAGTCACGTGATCGGATGATCCAGTTTCACATGTTTTTTTCAGCATTGACGCGCTTTACTGCAGCCGTAAATCAAAACGCCGCCATGTCGCTGTGTGGGACTTTTCACTACAGCAGAACGAGAGTCAAACAGCGACACAATCGCTGCAAACAAACAGATTCTCCTGGAGGAAGCAGCAGAGCCACTTTAACACAAACAATTTGATTCACTTACAAAAGAATCATCCGGACGAGTTTGAAATTTACAAGAGCAAAACGGCAAAGCCACAGCAGCAAACACTGGAGGAGGCGTTTCACAGAAGGTAGAGGTCGGTGAGGCTTTCGTCGTCTAATGGACGTTTTGGAGCTAAGGTACGAACTTCCTTCATGACACGACATTACAGAGACTGTGCGGATTGAAAAAAGACACTCCTTTAAAAAAGTCTTGATCAGGACGTCTCTACTAATTATTCACTGCAATGATTTGCTTTTTCACAAATGAGAAGCCAGAGCAGCGTTTGTCATCATGTCCTGCACTTTAATCAGGAAAAATCTGAAGTTATGTTTTTTGGCCCGAGCTCTTTAAATGACTCTTCTCCTGTGGACCTGGGACCTTAATGAAGCCCGTTGTGTCAAACTTAGATGTCAAAATGGACCCTGACCTAAAATTTGATCAGCGAATTAGTGCTGTTGTGAAGTCAAGTTTTTTCCAGCGAAGGTAACTGGCCAAAATCAAGCCCATTTTGTCAGCAGAACATTTCCAAACTGTCATTCTTTCATTTGTGAAACCAGACTGGATCATTGTAATGCAGTTTATGTTGATGTAAACAGACACGGCTAACTTATTTTCACCTCAAGAGCTAGAGCTACATCTGTACTGAGGAATACACGGGGAAAAAACATGACACTTCAATTTTCTCATAGAATTTTGTCCACGTGAAACTGCTCTTGGACTGAAGTCCTTGGGTTTATTGTGTCGTCCTGCTTTTGCGTAATCCTGTTAGAATGACGAGCTGCAGTGTTTCCTCGCTGCGTCACGTCTGATGGAGTCTGTGTGAGAAAGACTCAGCAGGAGTTCTTTCATGTGTTCGTCCAACAGCAGCACAAACATATGTTCACTGGGTTTGATGTTTTAGTGATGCTGAAACATGTTCTTGCTGCTCGGCTCGGCAGTATCCGAGGTGAGGTGAGGTAAGGGACTTTTTATTGTCCCTATTTGACCGTTCAGAGTCATCTGGGCAAACGGTCAAGAGTATCAGACCCACCTCCAGATCCTGAGCTCGTCTCGGTCACTGGAGGCATCTGCTGTACATGAAACCCGCCCAGACACAGGAAGAACATGCAAACTCCACACAGAAAGGCCCGGGGGAGCAGGAGACTGAACCCAGGACCTTCTCGCTGCGGAGCGCACCAGTATTTCTGTGTCAGTTTTATGTATTTTCATTGGAAATACACTGGTCCCTCGTTTATCGTGCAGGTTATGTTCTAAAAATAACCCGCTAAAGGCGAATTCCGAGAAGTAGTTAACTTTATTTTTTATGATTATTCTATATTTTTAAGGCTGTAAAACCCCTCACCCCACACTTTATACACTTTTCTCAGACAGGCTCCACGATTGAAACTGAGGAGCAGAAATCAGGGAGAAGAACACAATGTGCTTTCATATGGTGTAAAAAAAAAACATGCAAAAGTGCACAGAAAACAGTGATGCCCCGGAAGGTGAACCGCGTTATTGTGAAGGACGACTGGACCCAAATGCTGATGCAAATTCTCCAGTACGTTATTCTTGGCTACGCCGCCTTATCATTGTCCAACCTGATCTCAGAAGTGAAGTGTGGTTAGGCCTGGTTAGTACTTTGATGGTAAATGTACCATTTTGAAGCCCAACTTTGTGCATTAACAAATGGACAAAGGTTTATGTTTTATCGGCGTCCAACTGCACCAAAGGCTCGTCCTCTTTCTTATAATCGTTTCAGTTTCTTGTGGCCGCTAAAATGAGCAGCTCTCTGGCATTTTTGTTTTGTAAAGGAGCTCACTGGAGGAAGAAGGTTGGAGACTCCTGCTCTACTGCACCTTGTGTAATATTAATGTGAGGAGCTCAGGGACCGGCCTCTTGCTGATGCCCAGAGTCAGAGTTTCAGACTCCTGCAGCTCAGACCTGGAACAGTCTGAACATGTGAGACAGACTCGACTGTGACTCTGTGTAAATCCAGACTCAGAACAGTTCCGTTCAGCTGCGTCTGACTGAAAGGTTTTCATTTCTCATTCCGCAATCTTCTCATTTAATGTCTCTCCCTCTTTTTAATTTTATGATGATTATTTATGTTTTCATTTGTTTGTATTGTGAGTTTAATGTATTTCTTATTCTGTAAAGCACTTTGAATATGACTGTGTTTATGAATTGTGCTGTACAAATAAACCTACCTTGCCTAATGTTGGTTTGAGGGAGAAATGGCACAGAATGGCAGCCTCACTTCTGCCGGTCTGTCCAGGGCAGCTCATCATCGCTGAGTGTGGAGGGAATAAACTGTTCTACAGTGCACACATTAGCACACTGTCAGTAAAGTGAGATAAAGTCAAGAAAAAACACAACATGGATTTAAAATTAGCATTTTCACTTTGAGTGTTCCTGATCCTGTTTAGGTGTTTCATTCTCATGGTCCTGTTTAGGTGTTTGATTTTCAGCCTGGAGGTGAGAGTGACTAAATGAACAGCTCAAATATCTTGTGACTGTGGCTGATGTGTGAGAGACTTGTTTAACAGCACAGATCAGATCACAGTTCTTTATGAACAGACTGTTAAAACAAAGCTCAGATTAACGTGAGTGGTAAAGGTAGAGTGTAGGGTATAAGGGTGTAGGGGGTAGGGTATAAGGGGGTAGTGGTTTAGAGGTGTAGGGTATAAGGGTGTAGGGTATAAGGGTGTAGGGTGTAGGGTATAAGGGTGTAGGGTATAAGGGTGTAGTGGCTGGGAATAAGTGAGTGCAGAACTGCAAAGAGGAACATTATTCAAGCCCCACTGCTGCACTCTGATTTACTGGAACAAACACCTGCCACTTGTTTCTGTGGAGATGTTGCTGCTTTGCCTCAAATGTTACACGGTGGCATTAAAGGCACTGAACCCCATTTTTATTTGTACTGAAAAACAGAAAAACTTCACTTTAAACAGTTTGCAATGGTCCAGTGTTTTTCCTCACTTACCTTATGCATCCTACTTATTCACCGTGATTTACCCTGAGTTTATAAGCACTTTTCACTTTTCAGAGACCCGAGGCAGAGTTTTGCCATCACAGTAAAGCTAACGGAAACTAACATGCTAACCGTGCACTTCCTGGGACTTGGACAATAAAAGGCATTATAATTTGATGCAGATTTCATACATATTTTGACCTCAAGAGCTGCTTATACAAGATATCTGCACTGGGGCAAGACATCTTTCTCATAGGGAAAAAAATCGGGTAACGAGTGTTTAAACTTGTATTTATTATGTTAGAGGTGTGGGACTGTTTTTAATCACTGTAAAGCACGTCGCCGCACCGAGTCAGACCACATCTCTGAACGGCTCGCTCACAAACTAGCCCTAATCACGCTCGCGCTAATTCAACTCAACTCGACTGTTCTGTACAGAAGCACGACGGCATTCTGAGTCAGGATGTAGTGTTATATGTCTGCATGTAGCACAGGGAGCGCAAATGAAATTTAACACCCTGTTTGACAAAATTATTCAGGGCAGCATCTTGTCACCTTAAGTCGACACAAATTGCACGAAGTCACTTGTGCTCAGCCTTGCACCGAACGAAACTCTGTACAAATACATGTACGGTTACACCCCGAGTCTTGATTGTGTTGGCCCAGCCTGTGTTGACCTACAGACAGTTTTCTCATGTATTTGCATCATCCACGTGCCCTACGCCCCTGATGTCAGGGTTTGGTGTTTGTTGTGTGTTCCCCCTCCCTTCTGTGTCTGTCTGCTCCTCTTGGGGGCGTGGCTGGGCTAATGCTGCAGTGTGGATCACCTGCTCGGTGGTTCACCTGCAGCTAATTGTCTAATCAGCCCCACTATTTAGTTCTGTCCTCATCCTTTGTTCTTTTGTCAGTTCATTCCTCCTCTATCCCTCGTCTACGTCCTCGTCCTGCTTGTCCATGTCCACGTCCACGTCGTTGTCCTGCTTGTCCACGTCGTCCTGCCGGACCTTGTTGTCCAGTCTGTCTACCCGTGAGTCTACCCCTGTGTCTTCCCTCCGTCTATGTCTCCAGCCGGTTTCCATCACCACATCCTTCAATCCCGGCAATAAACCTGTTTAAACATCTACCTGCGCCTATGTCTCTGCTTTGGGGTCCTCAACCACACTCAAACCATGACACCTGAGGCTATAAAAACTCTGCTTTATGGTTTCCAGCTTAGGGACAGACTCTGTTAGGTGCAGGACAGGCAGCGACACTGGCCACAGTTATTTCAATAAATCAGACTCCTTTATTCAAGACAACTTCAGTTTTTTATTGATTATCGTATTAAAACTCCACAACAGTTCCTCTCATGTACTGTAATGTGGCTTGACTGAATTTATGCCTGTTATAACAATAAAATTTAGTGTGGTCTTTAGCCTTTATTTTTACTCAGTCCTCTCTGAGTATAAAATGCTCAGACTGTACAGGCCTTATAGTTTGTGAAAGTCGACGGTTCGCTCGCTGCCAGCGCTGTGCCTCAGACATATCCATCTCACTTTGAGGAGGCTCACGCTGCATTTCTGCCGTTCCAGCGCTAAACCTCCGTGACTCTGATCTCGTTTGGCTCTCCCAATTCATCTGTGCAAAATGTGCTGGAAAAGATTTGACAGATCTGAAATAAAACAAACACTTGGGTTGGTGTGTTTGAATGTGCAGTTAAAGCCGCACACAGCAGCAGCTCCTCTGCTCGAGCGCTGCCGGGTAAATCCTCACCGCTCCTGTGGAACCAGACACCGAATGAGCGGAAATGAATTGGAAGTGAAAGCCTGGTACTCAAAGTTTGTGTTAAATTTTTGTTTTCTTCCTAAAGGTGTATAGTAGAAGCAGCAGTATGTGACCAAATCAGATGGCCTGCACAGAAAGTAAAGTTTTTCATCTATAGCAAACACAGAAGAACAGTCAGGGCCCATATTATGCTATTTTCAGATCTAAGGCGATGGTCAGACTGCACCTGAAGTGACCCAAATCGGATTTTTTTTACCCCGTGTGACCTGTATCTGACCTTTTAATGACGTCTGAACGACACATCTGATTTTTCCAAATGTGACTCAGGCCACTTGGACCTGTGCTCCTAAAACTGAAACAGATCTGATCTTTAGACATGTGACTTCAGTCTGAACGGTCTGGACACATTCATCCGACCTACACGTCATCGACAGGCGACAGTTTGGCTTTTGTGCTGTAACGAGCTCCTGTTATGAGCCAATCCAGCCCAACAACGTTTGATACTGAAACAGGCCAAAGACGTGTTTCCTCCTGTGAGAGGAACGACAGCAACTTTAAACTCTCCAGGAGCTCAGAGCAGCTCCATGTTCAGGCGACTTCTGTAAACTCTGAGCTGCTGCTGAGACGTCGTTGTGTCTCCAGGGCTCATGTGGGACACTTTTGGGGCGTTTAAAGTTCACTCTGGAGATCACAGACAAGTTGCATTTATAGGGAAACTCAAGCACGTTTTAAGCTAAAGTCGTTTCTAGAGGTGGTGAATTCTGTCAGAAGCCAAAAAACAGCACAGATCAGTGTTTCCTCGGTGGAGATCTCACTGTGGCAGTGAGTCTGTCAAGGCAACAAACTAGTGTAGTGATGGGGGCAAGTTCTGAACTTCCACGTAAAACACCAATTTGCTTCACACTGAAGAAGCTTAACTCCACTTTAACCCATCTGACAACAGTCTTTTGGGCTTTGGCCTGTGCAGTGGGAAATCAGCAGAGGGAAGTGTGAGGTGCTTATAAAGTTGTTTTCTAACGTTTCCAGACACTAATGAGTGAACCAGGCAGAGCGTTTGGTTTGTTAGACTCGTGGCTGTTGTCAGATGGGTTAAAGTGGAGTTAAGCTTCTTCAGTCTGAAGCAAATTGGTGTTTTACGTGGAAGTTCAGAACTTGCCCCCATCACTGCACTAGTTTGTTGCCTTGACAGACTCACTGACTCACAAAAAAATCCCAATTGTGAATTCTAGATTTAGCCTTTGTTATAATGTTGTTTTTTCATCACAAACACAGCTGGAGTTGTGTTTTCTTTCATTCACATGTTTTAACACATAAACCTGCAGATTCAGGCTGAGTTCGTTTCTCTGTTCCACCTCATCATGTCCCGTAGTAAAGCAGGAAGAGCGCTGATGTGTCCGTGCACCTTAACTACAATTATCTGGATATTTTCAGACCTGGAACCTGGAATCTCCACGGAACAAAAGATAAAAGCGAGCTGATAAATTGAAAACTACCACTACTACTTGACATCACAAGGTGAAGCGGAGCATTTTGAGCTTTTGAGGTGTCGACACTAAAAATAAAGTGTTACTCAAACGTGCGAATGAAGCAAAACACAACTCCAGGAGGAGGAGGAGGTAAAAACATTATAACATGACTTACAGCTCACAGTAGACAGTTTTACGTTTAAATGCAAAAAATCCTATTTGTTTTGATATAGACGGGCCGTGCATGATCCTGATTGGCTCATCCACCTGTCAATCACAATCATAAAGTACTGAAGTGTCCGGGACTTCCTGCGGGCCTCACGCTCGGACATGTGACCTCACGGAGACGGATTAGCCATAAACAATGATAAGAACACCTCCAGCTCACTAATGACTACCCATGATCCTCTGCTTTTTCTTCCACAGGGAGAGGGAGAGGTAGAGGGGAAGAGTGTTGTGTTTTTATTTTTTCTGCTTACCCTTATTGCTTTTCGCTGCTGAAGACAATATTATTATCTGGGGCTTCAGGCCTGAGAGGCGGTAAATAATAAAGCACGGCGGACACGAGACGCCGAGGCCGAGGCTAATCCTGCTTTTATTCCACTTTTATTGTGGCTTTTTGCTCATTACTTCTCATCTCCTCTGGCACAAAGTCGGACGGCTAAATTATTTCCTCACTTTTGTTTTGTTTCAACCACAAAAGGGCAAATTAAACCTGGGGATGGGCGGCGTAAACTATGTGATGTGTTCATGCGTTAGAAGTAAATTGATAAATGCAATAATGTGGAATACTAACTTTTCCCATTAGTTTTCCAAACTCATTTGTTTAAACTGTAATTGTTTTTTCACACATGTGCAGAGTACTCGGTTACATCAAATACTGCAGTTTTACTCCTACTCGAGTCAGATATTTGACTGTGTCCCTGAGTGAAGGTTTGGCTGAATATTAGATTTGAACATTTGTTTCTTTCTCCGCTGCTTCAGGTGAGACTTTCATGAGATCTGAGTTTTTCTCTAAATGTTCTGCCCTTCCCATTACATTGTGTTCAATTTTATGTTTACAGTAAATTGTAATGTCCTCAAATACATTTTGGTTTAATTAAGTATGAATGCAACACCTTTGATTAACAGGAGTTCACACATTAACTTTGACAGCTCTAATTATTAATTATAGTTGGTTTAACCCTTGTGCCTTGCTGAGGGAATCTGAATGTACATTTATCATGACAAATTTGGCTGTGGTTGTTCGATTGCCATGAAAATTCACACAGACGAGTGTTTTTTAGACATATGTGAGTTTCATCCCAATCAGAGTTAGTTTTGTCGACACTGAGCGTGTTTAGGAAATCTGTGCATCCACTGACTTCCATTCTAAACTCATTATCTGACCCCCCCTCAAAATAAAGGTGAAAATAATTTACTTTTTTTTAATTTCTCTGCAGTAAACCATGACCTCCACTGTCTACAAAACAGAGTCACATTTGGACAATTAGTGCCTGGAAAACCAGATGAAAATAGAGAAAGTCACTAAACATGGACAGGATGTGTTGGTAATGAACTTCCCTTTGACTCTGAACGGTTGGAGTAAAAAAATAATTTCCAGGAGTGTTTCTGTGACTGTTCCAATCTGAAGTGCTCTGTCCCTGATGGTTTGCAAACAGAGCAATAAAAACACACAGATTTGATGTTTTAACCCTCATTCTGTTGATTTGCACAGTGTGGTACAATCGAGGGAGGCAAACGTGCCAAAACTTTTTTAGGCTTTTAATAAAAGGAGGTGTCAAAATGGGCTTCAGGGAGCGCTAACCCAGAGCTGTCACCAAACTAAACTCAAGCTCTGAAGAAGAACTTCTGCTGCCACTTCCCTCTGTCATGTCTGTGCACCCGCGGGTTCTACACGAGTTTTATTGTACAGTAGTTTATGTGTATTAGCGAGTACTTTTATTAATTTACACAAGCACTTTGGAGCAGCTCCTCATCTCGTTATACTGTGTCTAATCACAATAAGGGCTCTCTGTTCTATTCTATTCTGTTCTGTTCTGTTCTGTTCTATAATGGGAGTCTAGCACAAGGCAACAAACCGGATTTATGCAAAAACAAAAAATGCACCAAAGTCAAACTTCTCACTAATTCTCCACACTGACAGGCCGGACACACTGATAATAGCCAGAGTAAAACTATATATAAAACTATATATATATATATATAATTATTATTCATATGTGCTGAAGGTGGTACTGGGCACAAACTGGTATCTAAAGGGTTAATTATTTATGGTAATCTAAAGGATCAATATGTAAATGAAATGAGAACCACTTCACTTTTTTTTTCTAAAAAAAGATTAAATACACAATTTGTCTTGAACACGCCCCTTTTTTTTTTTTTTTAAATTGACTTTAAAACAAAAAAATGGCCCAAAGTTCATATTCACACTGATCGACCGTCACACTGGCCACAGTCTGAATAAAAAATACGTATAACGGAATTATTACTTTTTTGTTTTTTCAAATTGGCAGTCGGTGTATGTCTCAAAAACACCTAAGAGTTTAATAAATTATGGTCATTTATGATCCCAGTATGTCATTTTGTAGAGAAGGACTTTTTTTTTTTTTATCTTGATGATTTTATGGCAGTTTAAAAATCTAAAAACATAAACTGTCTGGAACTCTCAGTGTACACACAAGGCACAAGGGTTAAAATATAAGTTTGAAGGTCACAGATTCTGCAAAATTGACTCTTTAAATAAATCGTCCCCAGACTCGTTCAAAGCCGCTGTGTCGATCGTCAGAGCATCAAACCTGGAATATAAAGTCTGGTTTAACGTATCTCCGTACGTGTTCTTTAAAGTCATACTGTGAAACATTCCAGGCAGAGCAATAACATCTCCATGGAGACGAGCAGGTGGCGTATCCTCCAAACTGTCTCCTTCCTCTGGTTTAGTGACCTCTTTAGCGCCTCTGAGCCTTCACACTTCCTCACAGTTGGTAAATCATCCCAGAATCCGGCATAATTATGACTGATTCTTGTTTTTAGCTCATATTTTTGTGGTATTTTGGGAGTCGCCGGCAAAACAGGCCATCAACACTTTGCATAAACAACTCCGCTCCGTCTCCGGCGCAACTTTGAGTACAAAACCATTATCAGATTTATGTTTTTAACTCCGAATCCAATTTGAGGCGTTTGTCAGTGTCGCCGAAGTCCCCCCGAGTGGCGTAAAGCCGAATTATTTGCTGAAAACGCTAACGCTTCAGATTTGAACTCATGTGAAGAAACCACTTTGAGGAAACCGCGGCGGTGAATCCGGTGTCGTGTTCAGTGTTGCTGTGACGACTCCTGCAGATTCGCATTAATGAAACGGCCGAATCCGCTCCTTACAGAACATTACTTTGCATCGGGATGAGTAATTACAGCTGCCTGAAAGCGCGGCAGGTGGAGCTGAGGAGCAGGAGGGCTTCACTTCTTATTTAGCAAAGAGAAGACAGTTGATTAAAAAGTGTGAAAAGAATGGGGCAGTGCAGGCGATAATCAGGGTACGGCTCAGGCTCGTGCCACCGGCTGCACCGTCTAATCAGTGGACAAAGGGACATTAAGACACTGCAGAGGCTCAGGCCCGTGTTTATGGAGAGATCTTCAGGATATTCTCAACGTGAAAGCCCCAAATCATCGTCAAGTCTTCAGTGGACAGCTCCACTGAAATAGAAAGTTAAAACCAAACTTTGGAACTTGACTGTTACAGCCAAAGAAACAGGCAGAGTCAGGGCTGTGGAGATGCACTCACTGTATGGATGCAGGCCAGTGTTATTAAAACATTGGAGGTAAAACATAAAGTCAATTTGAATGGTGCACGATGTGACCTTTCTGGTGGAGGTCATCTGCACGTTTCCATGGAATTTTCCACAGTTTGGAATAAAACTTTCTTTCTTGAATTTATTCTATAACAAGCATTTTTAATAGTTGAAGTCATGGTGTGTAATGTTGTAATGTCCGTTCCACAGGCGTAACAAGGGGGTGAATAAGGACAGAAACAAAGGCAAAGTTTTAAAATGTTTATTAATTGATTAAAAATGTTTCAATGACTGACCTGTAAAGAAAAGGATATAAGGAAATGAAATGCGTCCATTTATTTAATTGTGCGTAAAATGAAGTGTACTAACCCTACAGAACTGTGATCAAACTTTAACTTCTTAGGTTCTTTTTTAGGACAGTTTAGTCAAGTGTATTTCCCGTGTTGACATAAGAACAGCTGATGTGCGACACGTCAGCACCAGCACTGGGAACAGGTCTGTCCTAAAAAAGAACCTAAGATGTGAAAGTGCTCAGAAGACGTCATGAACATCTTTGGCTTTATAATACAATCTGGAAGATGAATCCAAGATGGATTTTCACTGTTCTGTGCTCATTGACGCATGGCCGCAAAAAAGATTTTCACTGCTGCATTTACTTCCTGATTTGCAACGTGACGTCAGAAACAGTTCTGACCAATCAGAGCGCGAGGAGAACTCTGACAAAGATCACTTTTAGGTGCTTTGATGATTAATAAAAAAAAAAAAAAAAACTTTGTATTGTAATAATACAGAAGAACCCTAAAAAATCGTCCCTTTCTTAAAGCCAGATGCCCCGTCAGAACACGGCAGGTTGAGTTCACACAGATGCTCTGAGCTTCTGTGGGAGAGTCGTTTCTGGGCTGTGGGTGTAATACGTCGCTCTGGGGTCACAGACAGAGGGAGGCCTCTCCTCCAGCTCTTATTAAACATCCATAACTTCCCCTCTTTAAACATCCATGACTTTTACCCACTTTGTGTCCGCCTCAGGTGTTCCGGCTAAAAGAGTCCGCGGGACCGGAGCACCTGAAGAAGCTTCTGGGGCAGGCGACCATTTTGTGAGGAGGAGGGATGCACAGATATTTGAACTCTTTTTCTATTTAGTATTTTTAAATTAATAATAAAACACTGCTAAATTAATAAAGATATATATATATATATATATATATATATATATATATATATATATATATATATATATATATATATATATATATATAAATATTAGAAGCAAATGGTCTTTACTTACCTGTATTTGGGAGTGAGTCACCCAATTAAAGGAGGTGCCCTGTAAAAGGAGTCGGCCTCACCTGTGTGGGGGGAGGTGCTGCCATGTTTGTTTTTAACTTTTGGATCTTTTATTTTTCTGTTTTTTGGAATAAAAGCACTTTGGGGTCTGCACTGAAAGCACTGCTCTGTTCCTTAAATACCGCTAAAGCTGCTGTCCGGGCGATTACATAGCTCCAAAATACATCAAATTCAGCATTACTTTAGAATATATTAGACTATATTTGTAGCTTTTCTTTCCAGGTTCAGAGTTGAATTTTAGTGAAACGTTTTGTATCATTCAACAGTTTAAATATAGTAAATATATGTTATACAGAGTAATCAGCGCTCATTGTAAATTCACTGTGTGGACGATCCATCTGCATTACCGTCTTATGTAACCCCAAATATCATTAGATTAGGCACAATATTAGCCGGCGAACATTTCCCAAGGCCTCTTTTAGAGTGTGGCGCAGTGGAGGAGCTGGAGCGTGGGTCTCCGGTGGCTTTGAGTCATGATGGGTGAGCGGCCGTGATGACAGCTTTCATTAGTCAGCTGGTCATTCAATTAGACGCGAGTGGAGGAGAGTTCAGGTTTAATGGTGATGAGAACTCCCCGCGGACAAACAGCCAGCGCCGCAATATTATTCAGAAACCTCTGCACAGCAAACCAACGCTAATTGTTCTTTTATAGCCTTGTCAGTTTGGTTCTGCTAAGATTTTAAAGTGTTCGCGAGCTCTTTTTTGATTAAGGAGTCGACTGTGATTGAACGACGGAAAACTGAAGTTAGGAAAATGCATTTAGAGTCGGGTTTCACTTGAGAAAATCTGATATTGTGCAAGATTTGGCATTTGTAAATAAAAAAGAAAACCACACATAGGACAGATTAGACTACCGTATTTTTCAGGCCATAAAGTGCACCACATTATAAGATGCATTAAGTGAGACTGAGACCTTCGCCCGGGCGTCCATGATCCATCAGCAGATCGTGGCGTAACTCACCCGGCGTTCACCTTCTGTCGTCCAACGCTTCCAGGCAGCTGCAGTTTAACTTTAAACAACCTGTTGACACCGATATCTAGAGGCTGGAGTTCTTTGGTCTGTCCACCTGAAATGACGGTAAACACTTGGTTAGTTCACTTCTCTTGGGCGTGTGAGTCAGTGTCTCTGAACAGGGGCCATTTTGAGCTCCTCATACACACCATAACATGATGCTGAAGCACAGGATGTGTTACTCCACCAGGCTCCGGACCAGAGTCGCTGAAATGCTCCGACAGTTTGGAGCACCAAGTCTTTCAGAGGTGTTCGTGTGCATGGGGTGGAAATCAGTGCATGTTTGATTGTAGCTGAGCAGAAGATGGGGATCCGTAAAGTCTTGAATGAGTGAGCCCCGTGTATGCGACTCAGACCTGGTTTAGTCCTGGTTTAGTCCCAGTTAAAACCTGGTTTAGTTCTGTTGTAGTCCTGGGAAGCGCCACAGTAATCGTATGTTTTCATTTCGTGATTGTAATTCTTGATGTCGTAACTTTTCAAATCGTATTCTAATGGATTAAATACACACGACACATTTTCTGTACGACTGGATTCATTCGAGAGTTTGCAGATGTTTGTTTTGTTTTCAGTTACGACCAAATATGAACTGATTTCCCAAATAGGCCTGGAGTTCTGTCCTATGTGTGAGTGTTTCTGAGGCTTTTGTGCTCCATGCACAGTCCATCCAGCGGTGCAGCTTCGTACCTTACAAAAGTACTAAAACATTGTGACAGATTATTGAGCGCTGTGGACAACATAAGATCAGTTCGAGGTCAGTAAGCAGTCAGAATTAATACAAACATAAAGTGTACCGGATTATAAGGCGCACTGACGATTTTTGAGAAAAATTAAGGATTTTAGGTGCACCTTATGGTCCAAAAAATACAGTAATTGCACTAAAACGAACAGAAGATTTTTTTTTTTTTACTTTGTGGATGTAGAATAGATGATGCGCTGGTAAAGTTCGATTTTACATCCTTCTTGACTTTCCTCGACCCTGGCGAATCATTGTTACATATCTGCAAAAGACACTGATCAGGCAATTAGCAGGTCCCAATAATTAAATGAAGTAACACCAACTTAGAAGAACCAAGGAGAAATGGAGAAAACATGACCTGAACCTGAAGTACAGAAGAGTGAAAATACGATATATAAAAATAAAGCCATCCATCCATCTTCTCCCGCTTAATCCGGCTGGGTCGCGGGGGCAGTTTGCTGCCCAATACTCATAGCACCTGACCCCCCCTATAAACCCCTCTGCAGGTGGTGAGCCCACAGGAGGGTGGAAATAAAGCCAAACAACAGTTAAAATAGACTGTAAGAGCTGAGCTGAACCTCTCAGAAAAACTTGAGAACATGTGGACATAATGAGGCTGTACCTAAGTTAACACCCGCCTAATTCTGTCTGTGCACAACAGTGACACAAACCCACATGTCACAGCTTATTAAAGAAAACCTCAGACCCACAGGTTTGTGTGACGCATCATTTTAAAGCTCAGACCTTCTAGTTTCTGTAGATCTGCATATGAAGACTGTGAGTGCAGCTCACTTACAGCACACACATTCAAACAGGTCTAAAAATTTTTTTTTTTTTTTGCCTCAGAAAAAAAAATAATAATAATAAAGGCTGTAACTTGGTCAAACTTCATCCTGGGCATGTGTGGCTCACTACACTCACTGCTGAAGCTGTGGAACAACTGTGTAAAATGTCAGACTCTGGGCCTCAGGGTTTGGTGCTGTGACCCTTTGTGTAAAAATATGTCACTTCACACAAGTGTCCAAATATGGACCAGATGTTCGAACTGTGAGAAGATGTAATGTGGAATAAATAAATCTTCTTCTGAGCTTTAGGCAGGTTTTCTTAAGATAAAAAACTCCAGAGCCTCTGGAGCCTCCTCCAGTGTCTGTGGTCAGAGGAGGTCAGAGCCTCTGGAGCCTCCTCCGGTGTCTGTGGTCAGAGGAGGTCAGAGCCTCTGGAGCCTCCTCCAGTGTCTGTGGTCAGAGGAGGTCAGAGCCTCTGGAGTCTCCTCCAGTGTCTGTGGTCAGAGGAGGTCAGAGCCTCTGGAGCCTCCTCCAGTGTCTGTGGTCAGAGGAGGTCAGAGCCTCTGGAGCCTCCTCCGGTGTCTGTGGTCAGAGGAGGTCAGAGCCTCTGCAAACAGCTTTACTGAGCTGCTCTGTCACTATCTCACCTCTGCCCCATGTGGTGCCACCGCCCTAAAGGCTCCTGATTGGCTGTTCAGATCTGTCAATCATTTCCTGGATGAACCAGTGACTGAAGACCTTTTGCCGTGCAGCGCTCGCTCGGACATGTGTAATACGCCGCTAACTGGACGCGCACAGCTGTTCCTGGACTGAAACAGTTTTGGACAGAACCGGCTCAAAGGTCAGAAATGCACATTGTTGTTTTGATTATTTTGGGGAATTATAAGTTATGGCTCTTTGGGCTGTGCGGTATAAAATGAATGATCTGGTTGTTTTACTGAGGAATGAAGCTTTAAACGATGTGCAGCAGGTCAATAGTGGAAAAATAATTCAGGTGAATATCTGACTTGACTTTTTAATGTTGTGTAATCGCCCGCGGGTGGGTGGGCAGGTGGTAAGTGGTGTGAAGATGCAGGATAAAAAAGCTTTGCAAGAAAAGAAGCAAAAAAACATGGCCGCATTAACTCTTAAGATGCTCATTTTCATTGCTTTTTTCTCAAAATTAAAAGACTGTTCTAAGAAGCTACAAAGCAGAGCTAAAGAGAGACTGAAAAGAACATCTGCAGAAACACCATGTGACGCCATAGAGACGTGTTTAGTCTTGAGTGAACCTGAGTCCTGTGCACGTTCAATCATTTTTATGGCAAAGGAGAGAGTTAAGTTTGCCAACTGGACAAAGTTAATTTAGTTGAAGATGTTTCTCAGCTCATCCAAGCTGCTTCTTCAGTTCAGAACGTTTTGTTTCTGAACTTCAGAACTGAGGAAGCAGCTTGGATGAGCTGAGAAACATCTTCAACTAAATAAACTTTGTCCAGATGAAGAATTTAACTCTCTCTTTGCCGTGGATTTTACCTGGATGAAAGAGGAGTTTTACATATAAATCATTTTTAACCCTTTATTCAGAACTACAGATGACAGTGACAAGAACCCATTTATGCGTTCTTGAGCGCATCTTACTTAAAAACCCTCTGCTCTGTATTTCCCTCATTGTGATCGTGTAAAGAAACACCTCAGGGCTCAATCTTAGGACCATTAACATTTTAATATATTCATGCTGCTTGTTTCAGATCGCCCCTGTTATGTGTTCAAGTGAATGTCGCTTCCTGTGTAGAATCAGAATGTTTCTCTTTATCTCGGGCTGTGCTGTATTCACATTCCTCCTCCGGCTTTAAATGTGGTTTATACTGATTAAGGATAATTTATGCAACTAATTATGTATTACATAATCCCACGCCGTTTGTCCCATGTTAACATGTTCACAGCAGTAAAACCAAGACCGATAAGCACAGGCCTTCTGATCAAATCCTCCTGCGTTTGGTTTTTTAATGTTTTTTCTTTAACAGAAAATGGAAACCCCACAGTTCCACTCGTGACTGAGACTCACATGATCAGACCGACGATAACTGCAGCACTCACATAACTCCATAATCTGATCATCTGATGAGCAGCGCTGGGTGATTATTTGTCACTTGGATTTGGGAACCATAGTGAAATTTGGAAGTCTTTTACACCATTTTGTCAAATCAGATAACACCCATCTGATTGTGCTGTTTATGTGTAATTTCAGTAAATTGATAGCTCCAGAAATCAGATAATGACCAGATTTTGGTGCGGGTTCAGATTCTCTCCTGGCTCTGGACTCTCTTCTCTCCTCCAACGCTGGAACAGTCCGACCACAGCAGCTAATCTGCAGCATGTGTCTCGAATGGAATATTCATTTAAAACTAAATTCATGACATATTTCACCTCAGTTTACTTCAGCTTTGCCTGTGTATTCTGGGGAAACCCACACCTCTATGTTTATTTGGATGTTGCCCATGTGTTTCACTCATCTTCAGTCACTCTCTGGGAGACATGATTTGGTTCCACATCGTGCATCTAAGGCGACGTTCAGACTGCAGGGTTAATGCTCAATTTGGATTTTTTTTGTGAAATCTGATTTGTTTTGCGAGGTCGTTCACACTTCCAGTTAAATGCAACTTGTCTGTGATCTCCAGTGTGAACTTTAAACTCCCCAAAAGTCCCACATGAGCCCTGGAGACACGACGACGTCACAGCAGCAGCTCAGAGTTTACAGAAGTCGCCTGAACATGGAGCTGCTCTGAGCTCCTGGAGAGTTTAAAGTTGCTGTCGTCTCACAGGAGGAAACACGTCTTTGGCCTGTTTCAGTATCAAACACGTCGGCGTTGGGCTGGATTGGCTCAGAACAGGAGCTCGTTACAGCACAAGAGCCAAACTCTCACTTGTTGATGACGTGTAGGTCGGATGAATGTGTCCAGACCGTTCAGACTGAAGTCACATGTCTAAAGATCAGATCTGTTTCAGTTTTAGGAGCACAGATCCAAGTGGCCAGAGTCACATTTGGAAAAATTGGATCTGTGTCATTCAGACGTCATTAAAAGGTCAGATACAGGTCACACAGGGGCAAGAAATTCTGATTTTCAATGAGAAACACAGTTATGACTGGCACGAGTTTGGTAGAAGTGGATGGATTTTAAAGAAGGGCCATTACAGTAAATCAGCTTTTACAGCTTTCTACCATATAATGTTCCCTCATATAACACATGTCTGAAGTGATTTTCTGAATCGTTTGTGCATCTTTGAGTGAGTCTTGAGTGATTTTGCCGTTTCTCACTCTCCAAACCCTCCGTAGGGTCAGGTATACGACACCACGCGTCCCGTCTAAGGCTCCGCCACAAACCGACATCAAGAACAAGAAAGAGATTCAACTTTTTCATAGGTTACAAGCTTAATACTTGAACTTAGCCTTTTAAAAGCAGCAGTAGGTAACGTGGTGGTCTAAACGTGGATCCCACAGACTGAACTCAGACTCTGTAGCTCAACATTCTGTGGGGGTGATGCTAACTGAGGCACTGCTCTGTCTGAAGATCTGTTCCTCAAATTAGACTAATCTGATCTTTATTGCAACACAAGACAGAGCAGACTTCGCTGGAGTTACTTTTAGTTGGAAATGAAACACTGAACAGGACTCTGAACGTTTGTATTGATCACAGGCTCCTGAAAATAAGTTGTTTAAACCCATTTTGTATTTTTTCTTGAGTTCTCAAAGGTTTTTTGACAGTGTTTGCCTTTGTGTACATTTTGTCTCCATCTTAACTGCTGAACATTCTGTCAAAGAAGTACATGTAGAGCACCCCCAGCCTGACGTCACAGTGAAGTATCAGTCGCCCTTGTCAGAGTTGCTTTTGTTTGTTACTGACTTATGTCTGTGTTAGAGCATGTGCCCTCGTCCCGAGACACATTTCTTATCTTATATTTCTCGACATATTGACATCACGTCACAAAGCATTATGGGAAAATCACGTATGACGCTTTAAAAGTGCAAATATTCTGAGGCTGCAGATTCATACTGCAGATTTTTATTTGTGTTGTTACATTTAGACAAACTTTATTGATCCACGAGGGAAATGATTTAGACACAGGAGCTCACACAATATAACATAATAATATAATATAATAATATAATATAATAATATAATATAATAATATAATATAATAATATAATAATATAATAATATAATATAATATAATAATATAATATAATAATATAATATAATAACAAAGAGTAAAAATATAAATACGGAGCAAAAAAGAGCAAAAGACACGTATGAAAAAAGACAATAATAATAATAATAATAATAATAATAATAATAATAATAATAATAATAATAATAATAATAATAATACATTTTATTTATTAGGCATCTTTCTGGACACTCAAGGCCTCACAACATTAACACATCAAGTACGATAAAAACTTACAGTTAAAGTGGGACAGTATTTAATTAATTAGTGCAATCTAATGTATTAGACAGTGTTTGAATTGATTATTTGTATTTAATTTCCTTACTTACAAAAAAAACATAATTATACAAATGTAATGTACACGTCAGTATAAAATAGAAAGGTAAGAAATGTTGTTCAATTTCTAAAGTATAAAGGACAAATCTGAGAAATTGTCTTAAATCAAAGAGTCTGATTTACTCAGAGCAAATAAACCTCCCAAAAGAACCTCCCTGACAGGAGCTTGAAAACATGGAGAGACATAATGAAAGGAGAGATATTATGTTTGAAAGTGAACCTTTAATTATGTGTGCAAACAGGCTGCATCATATTTTTGAACCTAAAAACAAAGAACCTACATATTTTTGGAGGAACACTTAACCTCCTTTAACATATGCAGGAATCAGTCTCTTTTGTACAGATGTTTCCAGGCGTCCTGTCGGTCCGTCTGTGGTGAAGTCTGTGCTGTGGTGAAGTCTGTGCTGTGGTGAAGTCTGTGCTGTGGTGAAGTCTGTGCTGTGGTGAAGTCTGTGCTGTGGTGAAGTCTGTGCTGTGGTGAAGTCTGTGCTGTGGTGAAGTCTGTGCTGTGGTGAAGTCTGTGCTGTGGTGAAGTCTGCAGGAGATTCCACCGTCACCGTCTGGAACAGAGCGGAGACTGACTCACTGCACCACTGTGGCGCCGCGATGGAGTTATTTCTGTCAGAGAAAACGTGCACGAGTGATTAAAAAACATCTAAATCCGAGCGCAGATGGAGAGATGATTTGGTGAGATTTGAGTTAAGGAACAGATCTGCCTTTTTCAAACAAATATAGAATTATATTTATGGGATAGTGTAAAGTTGTTATAAAGAAAAGCTAATTAAAAACTTAAAAACCCTGTGATTGTGATTTTTAACATTAAATCAGAGTCACCATGTGGTCTTATATCTGTGTAATCTCAGTGCTCCATGGGTGTGTTCTCGTCTCTGTGCTCTTAAGACTTGTTCTGTCACAGCTCAGGATCATTCTGAGCCTTCAGGAAAGGTTCATTTCTGTCCTGTGACATTTTTTGTAACGTTATCTCTTCAAAAACATACCCAGACTTGTGTTTTTCTGTCTATCTCACCATTTCTGTTGACGATCACAAACAGGACCACAGGCTCCAGAAAATGTGCAGCTTAAATCCTTTTGTATATTATCTGGAGTTTTCCTAAAATCTTAAAACTTTTCAACAGAGATCCATGTAGAACACCCCCAGCGTCATGTCACTGCAGAGTATCAGCAGCTACAGTCGGCCTTCAAACTCACTGACCAAATGCTTAGAACCGGCCCAGTGCTAACCACAGTCATCTAAGATTAAACTCTTATCTTCCACAGTTTGGTGATCGTAATTATCCTCCATTTCTATTCTATATCTTTGTGTTTTTAAACTCCAAAAACCTTCACTAGAATCATTTTTACCAGGAGTGTAACGATATCCAAGTGTCACGATACGATACGGTCTGAACCTCACGGTACGATATCTATTGCGATATCGTGGGAAAGTTCACGATATTACGATATTCTACAGAAGAACACGACTGACTCTAAAATGTTTCAGTCATTTGGTGCAACATTTATTGTCATTAGGGATGGAACGAAATCCAAATCTCTCTGGACCAGATTTACACCATAAACATCTCACTGGACCAGATTTATTACAATATAAAACTGTGAATCTGCCACTTTTTCCTCTAAAAATGCTTCACAGACTTAATCCAAAGAATGAAGATGTAAAAGTGCTTAGAACAGTTATTTCTTCATGTCGTCTGCACTGAAACGGAGCAAAGGATCATGGTCTATGTAGTTCCCTCTGTTTTTTGTTTTTTTTTAACTATTTCTGCATCAGAACTGTTCATTTAAGCAAAGACACTTGGGATTCCAGATATTGTGATGCTCCACCAGATTATTGGGACACCTTTAACCAGACCATATCACCAGATTTACGTTGTTATGTCCCTAATTTTTATAATTTCAGCTCTGGAATTGCTGATATCTACTGAACAGGAGCATTTTGCACTTTGGAGACAGATAACATGCATGAATGAAACAAAACACAACTCTGGGTGTGTTTTTGAAGAGGTAACAGCTTTATAACAAGGCTTAAAGCGCCCGAGAGTCCATTTTGCGTAATATCAGACCTTTAATCTCCACCCTAATAAAAATAACCACTGAACAACAAACACAACCCATGAATAAAAGATGTGGGAGCAGCGGAGTGTCCCGGCTGACGGTCCTTTCACGGAGGAATGTGGCTGGAGTGATTTGCTCTCTGCTTACTGCTGGAGTGAGTGTTTATGTGCTTGGCCTTGCCCCGCTTCTATTGCCGGTGTAATTGCAGGATAGAATTTCATTGGAGTGGCGGCTCACTTCGGCAAAAAGACCTGGCAGGCGTCGGGAGGCACGTGGGACCGTGAGTTTGCGGTGCCAACCTTTTCACATCATTGGAAATTCCATCAGTAGATTTGCGCCGCGGGCCGACGACGGAATGACTCGAAAAATCAGCTACAGAAATAATTAGCTGCAGCGGCGGAGTTCTAACAGCCGCGCGCTAACCGTCCTGCACGTCTGTGTCAGTCCATTTGTGCAGTTATCCATATATAATTTTTCCTATTGGTATGCACCGGGCTTTTTCCCGCCGCTTTCATTATACAGGACTAATCATAAAGTCATGCTTTCTGAACCGGAGTGCTGCAGAGGGAGCGCCGGCTTCATGTGAGAGCAGATATATATTTGTCTGGGGGAAATTATCGGCACAATGCAGGGATTCGCTTTTACACTTTGCTCTCCAGGTTTGTGAGGAGAATACTGTGCACTCCTGTGTGTGTAGTGACTGATAAAAGGGGAACGGCCTATAATTATAAACCTGCACTTTTTTAATTCCTCAAAAATACAGGTTTGAATATTTAGGCCAGATTGGGAATAAAAACATTTAGATTATGTAGATTATACTTACACTTTGATGAACTGGACGAGATTGATTTCTTTTCTGATACTGTTTTGCCATGCTTTGCCTAATGTGCATAAAAACTTTTTTATTCCTCAGAAATACCTTGAAAAACATGAGTTCTTCAAACAGCCCTGACCTTTAACTCGGACAGATGGCTCTCTCCTTGGTGCTGAAATTAATGCCACATTATGGTAAGGTAATAACATCTCCATGGAGACAAGCAGATAGCAGACCCTACACCAGAAAACTTACACAGTGCTAGGGGGGTAAGAAAAATCGATTCAGTGATATATCGTGATACTTCATCGCACAATTATATAATAATAATTATATAATTATAATAATATAATAATAATAATTGTGGCCATACCGGTTTGTCAAAGCCTGATCCTGTCAGATCTCAGAAGTTCAGGGCCTGGTTAGTACTTGGATGGAGACACTGGGAATTCCAGGTGCCACAGTGGGGCCAGTGGCAGAAACTGTTGTTGTGTCTTTAGGCAAAACACATCACCCACACTGCCTAGTATGAAAGTGGTGTGTGTTGGTGGTGGTCGGAGGGGCCGATGGCGCAGATTGGAGCCTCACTTCCGTCAGTCTGCCCCAGGGCAGCTGTGGATACAATAGTAGTTTACCACCACCGGGTCTGGAGTGAATGAATAATGCTGTAAAGTGTCTTTGAGTGTCCTGAAAAGCACTGTATAAAACTGATGCATTATTATTATTATTATTATTATTAAAAATCCTCCAACATAAGGAAACGCAAGACTGGAAAAAAAGTTCTTCTCACACCTCCCACAATGCAAAGCTCTCAGTGAGATGATCTGGAAAAATCTGTAGAAATCCTCAAAATATACAGGAAAAGGTTCTGCTTATTAACAGACATTTTTAAGAGTAGACAAGTGGTTAAGAGCAGCTGGAGTAGGATTAATACTACTACTACTACTACTACTACTACTACGACTACTACTACTATGACTACTACTACTACTAGTACTACTATGACTACTACTACTACTACTACTACTACGACTACTACTACTACTACTACGACTACTACTACGACTACTACTACGACTACTACTACTAATAATAATAATAATGCTTTGGATCAGTAAAGCTTCTTTCCTCAGAGATTCTTGTGTTTGTTGTTTGATGCACAGAAATCGTAGCAGAATATTCTGCACTCTGAAGTTCTGTGGTGAGTTTTTAAAGAGCTGTTGGTCCTTGATCCTGCTGCCCTTTCCCACTCCCCTCTCCAGCCCACAGCTCTGCAGAGCCTTCACTCTTTGGACTACACATATACACTTTATTTATCCGTGTGCTGCATGGACTCGGCCTTGCTCTCTGCTTCCGGAGCTCTGCATCTGAACAAAATACAACTCAGCATTAGACCTTGGCCTATGGAGAAAACCACGGACACGTGATCACAGAAATGTGTTTTTATCATTGAAAAATAGCAGCCGTAAAGTATGGGATACTTATTAAACCCACTGAGAGGGAGATTCTCTGCATTTGACCCAGTCTTCTGCCCCAACCTGTCAGGAAACCGCCCTCGGGAGCCTCACCGGAGCTTGAGCTGGTTTTGAAAGACTCTTTGTAAACAGGAAGTATCAGCTGTGACATGTGCTGAAGGGGAGGCTGAGGTGACGTCACTTTACCTTCACCGTGAGCAGTCTCTGAAATGACGTCCAGAGTCCAGAGCGTTGGTTTACTGAATCCACATCACAGAGGTGCAGCTCAAACAGTCTTATCACAAACTCTGAGGTCGATCCGCGGTACAGGGTCCAGAGCTGCGTATCATAGTGCCTCAGCCAAATGTTCTCAGACCCAAGGGCGGAGGTTTGGTCTCATCTTTGGTAGGGACATTATTATTGTGGGCACACGACCGAGCACCGAGTCCCTCAGTGGTGAAATAACTTCTTATATCACGTTTTTTTTTGGGGTGGTGGCATGATTGTTTTGCCTGATTCATCAGTCGGTTTCACTACTTCGTGGTCGCTGGAAAGAAATGAAACTTGCAGCGGAGGCACGAGTGTGAACAGCAGCACATGCGGCGCCTGCACCAATTTATCTGCGGCGCTTTCAGCCAACGGACAGCGGCCTGAACCCTGTTGTCACATCACTTAATGCACCTCAGAACGTCTAATAAACAAAATCTGAACTAAAATGTGTTAAAGACCATAGAGCTTGGAAAAATACTGGAACACATTTATATTTTTGTTTATTAAAATAAAATGGCAAATATTGGTAGGGACTATTTTGTCTTCCCCAAATATTGGTTGTGACATTTCCCCATTGTCCTGATGCAAATCTGCACCCTGGCTCTGACCTCAGAGCACACGTGGGGATGTACATTTGGAGGACGTCTGAAACATATTGTGGGGCTCGTCCATTCAGAGCTTTAAAAACAAATAAGACAGTTTTAAAATCAATTCTGGATGAGGAAACATGGTTGTAACAGACTCTAGCTCAGTAAATAGCTCTTTAAATAATAAATTCTTGTTCCAAACCAGCGCCATCTGGAACTTTTTCGGGTTGCATTCTAGTTAAATGATGGCATTATCTTCCACCCGCTTCTTAACGCCTGATTTAGCCATTAAATTTAGCTTTACAGCAGTAGCTGTGGCTGTGATGGAGGAGCCGGTGATGTCAGGAGGAATGGAAGCGCCGAATCCTCAGGGTGCGGCAAACTTGTATCCGCCTGGGCCATCTGCTCCCTCCGCAGTAAACGCCAAATGAACGGGTAAATATGCGAAATGGCACCGGGGCCTGTTTGTCAACTCGAGACGCCCACACGGCTCGGCTCACCCACAGGAGGTGGGCAGGTCTCGCCGCCACAACCGCACACCAGGCTGCAGTTTAACACTCACACATACACGGAACCATGACGGTGGAAAGCCCGAGAGAAACCTTAGAGGTGTTTGAGCAACAGTGCAGACCCACAAGTGCATTTATTTAAAAACCCAGAAAAATATCTATAAAAGTACAGAGATCAAATTTGAAAATAGTATATTCCCTGAAAAATAACATTGAAATGTTTTATAAGTTTGTTTTTCGCTTTTGATGGTCTGAGTTTCCCCTCCCTTTGCGCCCCACGCTAAGTTTCATGTTTTACATTTCACTTTTGTATATTTATGGAGAATTGTCCTGTGGGAACGTGGGTTAGAACAGGGTTTGACTCAGGAGAGATCACTAAATTATTCAAACACACATGAGCAAACCCTAAAACCTCTTCAGGCAGGTTTTTGATGAGGGAACGATATTATGACACAGTAAATCACTCCAAAATCAATTTCTCATAATCCCCCCTGTTTGAGTGCAGTTTTTAGAGCACATTTAGTACTTTCAGTTCAGGTTGTGTCCAGAAAACACTATAATTAGGACAACTGGACTTTGGCAGTTTACTTTTCTCAGCAGAAGCTTTGTGCGTTTAGAAGTGTCTGTTTTCAGGCGAGACTCTTCGCCACATTACCCGGTATGACTGTGTCTGGGTTTGGAGGTACAGGGGCTGCAGGAGGCAATGGTTTTGATGGGAAACATCTGCAGCAAAGACACCTCCTGCACAAAGGACAGTCCTTATGATCTGACCTACAGCCCACCGTGCAAAGTAATGTTGAAATGACGTCTTTTTAGGGTCATTTTTGACGTCCAATCTGGGTCTGTGACGCCAGATGACGCTGATGTTCACAGGACCTCCGGATGAGGCCTGATTCTAGTCCAAATGAGGTTGTTGGACTAGGATTAGCCGTCATCCTTAACTTTGTGCAGTGGGAATAACGTCATGCACCTGTGTTAGACGTCCCCATGACGTCCAAAAGTCTCCTCGTCATGATTCAAATATTTAAGTGCAGATTGACGTCCAAGTGGGGTCAGAGTTAGACGTCCAAATAATGGACATAATTTGCACGTCATATAGTCCGGTCCTGGTTCAGTCCTGGTTTAGACCTGGTTTAGTCCTGGTTTAGTCCTGGTTCAGTCCTGGTTCAGTCCTGGTCCAGTCCTGGTTTAGTCCTGGTTCAGTCCTGGTAGACCTGGTTTAGTCCTGGTTTAGACCTGGTTCAGTCCTGATTCAGTCCTGGTTCAGTCCTGGTTTAGTCCTGGTTCAGTCCTGGTTTAGTCCTGGTTCAGTCCTGGTTTAGACCTGGTTCAGTCCTGGTTCAGTCCTGGTTTAGACCTGGTTCAGTCCTGGTTTAGTCCTGGTTTAGTCCTGGTTCAGTCCTGGTTCAGTCCTGGTTTAGTTCTGGTTCAGTCCTGGTTTAGTCCTGGTCCAGTCCTGGTCCAGTCCTGGTTTAGTCCTGGTCACTGGGTATTTGTAATTAGAAATTAGGGAAAGAAATAAGAATCACAAAATTGAAAACTGAAAAACCAAATCATCCATTTTTTAAATTTAGTTTTGGAGACAGATAATGAAGAAAAGAGCTGTTTTGTTCATTTCCTCCTGTTGGTTACATTCCGCGTTCATAATCTCTACAGTAACTCTGGTTCCTGAGTTTGTTCCGGTGGCTGGAGCTCCGGCCATTTATAACAAAGCAATTACCTCGGCGCATCCCCACGGCTGATCCAATCTCGCGCCCCCTGTTTGACATCCATGACGCATTGATCATTTCATCATTTCCTCTACAGCTCCTCCTGCTTTGGGTTCGCGCTCCTGCCACGCTGGGCCCCAGACAGATTGAGCTATTTCCTGCTAACAGATGCTAACAAATGTAATATCGGTGTGCAAAAAAAGAAGAAACCATCAAAGCCTTTCTTTTACTCCGAGGTCACTGACGGGGAACAGTTCAGGCCCGTTCGATCAGACTTAATGCTCCGGATCAGCCGTCGCTCCTCCATCTGCATGACTGTTTCATGCATACGCCCCGGGTCACGGTGCATAATTTCCTCCGAATAATCGCGCTCATATGTGTAAAAGAAAACACATGCATTATTCATAGAGCGCGAACGATACGTCAAACTGAAATATGTGGTCGGCTTAGGGAGAGAATATGGAGTGTGATGAGTTGTATTAGAAGAGTGTTTTTCTTTTATTTAGGTCAAGTTGAGTGAGAGCGGAGAGCCGGCAGCGCTCAAGGGAACGACTCCTGTTACACAAGTAAATGTCAAAGCAGCGTTTTTCTAACACAACCGTGACTCTGCTGTTCAGCCCGAACAGACAGTGGAGGGACTTCAGGAGCGACGAAAACACACCTGAAGATGGACAGAGGACAGAAGCGTTCACTGAGGAGAACAATGCAGTGTTTTGATAAAGGCTGAACCCGTTTTTAAATGTAGTTAAAGAGTAGAAATGAGACGGCCGCGTGCTGTCGGTCTCTGATTATAAAGTAGAGTTTCCAGATTCCAGACAGTAGTAAAAAGACTCTCCTGTTTCGTTCAGCTTTGTGGAAGGAAATGTGGGATTGTTTTTAATCATTGTAAAGTGTTCTGTGTTGCACTTTTTATGTGAAAAGCGCTCGATGAATAAAGTTTGATTGATTTGATTGAGTGTTTTATGGTCCGAGAATCAGTGTGCTGGAAACCCTCTCCACAGAGCAACCTGCACCTCTGAAATTTTCTAACTACACGTCAATTGCTTCAACACCAAATTGAAAAGTAGTTTATAATTCTGGTGATGAAAACTATGGACCCTTTTAGTGTTCGTAAACAGTGGGGACATAGGTTCGGTTGTGAGCACATTTTGGCAACAGAAGTACAGCCGAACTCAGCAGTTTGTTGAGCTCTGTGAAAGGATTCTCGTCAAAAGATCGAGAATATTTCCTCAACGAGCAACAAACTGTGTCCAACTCCCAGATCCTCAGAGAGTAAAACTGTAAAACTTTAGTCCGCAGGTAGAATATTGATTCTGACAAACACAGAACAACCGGACGTTTTGGTGCTGGAAATGTTTTTATCTCCGTCGTCTTCTGTCTGTGTTCAGTCTGTCTGTATCATTTTTGGTTTATTAATGTAGAAAATGTGTAGCCGCTGTAAATCATATTACTGACAGAGGTGAGGGACAGTTTATTTAACAAAATAAAGTTGTCATATATTTGACCTTATTAAATTATGACTTTTCTGAACTTGGGGATCTCAGATGTGGCATTACCTCTACAATGCCCACATCCAACCAGGAAGACAAATAATAAACTTCACCAAAATGGTAAAGAAAATGGAAAAACAGAGAAGATTATTTTCAGTGATGTTAACCACACTTGACTGAAATGAGCCGTCAGCAGAACATCAGCGAAACAATCCACAGAACAATCACACTGGAGCATTTCTGCTGTTCAGAATTGCTCCCTAAGCAAAATTTCACTGTAATTTCACCATATACACTTTACTTTACCACAGAATGACCCTTTTAGTGTTTTTGTGAGCATTTTCCTTTGTAAACTTAGATAAAACCGTTTTTCAATTCTCCGCATATTTCCGTAGCACATTTTGGAACTAGACAATACACAAAGAAATGAGTCGTGTTTCTCTAAAGTGACATTTTTCTGTCAGAGGAAGTGTGTTCAGCATTAAACAGTGAAAGACTAAATGAGTCTAAATGTGTCCAGACATGTGCGATCTCGCCTTTCCTCCACTCTGCCACAAATAAGCAGAACTAAGCATAAAATCAACTTTTTGTTTCTACTAAATGATGTATAACGTAATTTACGGACATTAAGCTGCTCCTTTTTCTCTTACTCTTTGAACCCTGTGGCTCATACAGCAATGGGGCAAATATACAGATGGATTATTTGTTCATCAACACAGCAGATGTGAGGTTAACACAAACTACCGCTGTTGTCAGCACTAAAACAGTTTATTGAATTACTGAGGGGGGCACGTCTTAATGACCCGTACGTGTTAAATTCAGGCGAGTTCATAAATGACGAGAAGAAATGGCTCAAACTTCAGTGTTCAGACCTTCACTCAGACCTGATGGAAGTGAAGTGATGATGAAGTGATGTAGTAACAGACACACGTGAGTAACTAACACCTTTTTACTTTAAACGAATGCTTCAAACTGGATTCACAGCACCGTTTTGTGGACTGGCTCATTATTTATGGAGGAAAGATGTGAATAATAAACTCTTATTATTTTCGCTGTGTCCTGAGTTTGTTTGTTGCGTCTCTGTGTCCGTCGCTCCTCTGCCCCTGACTCTGTTTTATCGTCTGTTTCCGTCGTGTTGTTGATGTTCGGTGGTTCTGATCTGACACTGACTCCACATGAGGAGCAGCGGCTTCAGAATCGCACATGAAGACAAAAAGTCGGGTCACGGGGAGTCGGGGAGAAGAAATCGCAGCCAAAATCGGGCAAATTCTCCTCTCGCATGCATCTCCTGTTTGTGACTGTGAGCAGAGTTTCGGTGAGGGGTAAGAGGGTATTAACACTTCTATGTGGGATTAATTGTCCAAAATAACAGATTTAGATCAACATGGTTTTTATTGTTGCATTGAAATCTTTAATTACTCTCAACCTCACGTCACTCCCCCTTCAGAGCACCATCACAACAGAATCATCATCAGTCCTCCTCCTCAGTCCAACTCCAGTGGAGCTGTAGTGAACAGTTTTGTATCATGTTTTGGTATTTTTCTGTAAAACAGC